>CALYLW010000092.1:12500-612500 GCA_944989445.1 Ampullaceana balthica | reverse complement strand
AAACTTGTACACAACTCCGCTGCTGACTGGAAATGCTTCTGACGTACCTCCATTGAACTGCACTGTGCGCTGCATAATTTCATGGAACTGTCTGGTGATAGCGAGTACGTGTGGGGGACAGACGATTTTTTCCAGGATTTGGAATAGCCCGCTGCAACGACGAAATTAAAGGCTTTCGTACGATCCACAAAGGCATTGTATAGTGACATCTAGTGCTCTATGCATTTTTCCTGGCGCTGCCCTATGGAGAGCACCATGTCTATGGTGGACCGAAAACCCCTGAAAACCACACTGTGATTCTGGATAGACACTGGATGCTAGACTCTGTAAACGTGTTAGTATGACACGGACGAAGGCCTTCCCTACAATACTAAGGAGTGAGATGCCGCGATAGTTATTGCCGTCACTTCTATCACCCTTGTTCTTATATAGTGTCACTATATTTGCATCCTTTAGGTCCTGGGAGACGTATCCCTGCACCAAGAAATTCAAAAAAGAAAAAGAAGGCTCTTCGTATCGCTAACTGGACTATGTCTCCTGGCATCACAGATGACCTGCAGTCTATAAACGATACAGTGAAAACAGGTATAATTGATTTTATTGTAGGTGTTGTTATAATAGCACGTTTATTATTTATTGGTAACATTTACCTGTTTGTTTTTATCTGTTATTATATTTGTTATAAAATTATTATTTATGTGTTTTAAAATTCTATAAACTTTATAAAAAATAGTATCCACATTTCGCGATCTTATACATGATACGATGTCAAAACTTCTGCTTGAGGATCCTCGTGTTTCATTTCAGGTCTGAATTTCAGCTACACAAATGACGTAATAGCCGACCTTGAGATACCATCTGGACATTCAAGTGCTGGTCAGCATGCTCGTGGGGTTCAAGTCAGTGACACTGGTGTCTACATTTTGTACTCAGGTATGGTCCATTAATTTATTAGAAGAGAATTATGAGGTTATTGAGCCCGCGATGAAAATTAAAGTAAATTAAAACCTTGAAGAAAAATATATTTTGTAACATATATGGCCTCTTCGAATTTTTCTTACTTTGATATTCCGGTAAACAATAATTTATTGGATAGCATTAATTGCATTCAAGTTGTTTAAGACTTTGCCTGCTCTCCAGGTCTGTACTACATCTACAGTGATATCAAATATAAAACTCCCACAAGCTGGTCTTCATCCGAAAATGTTAGACGGGTAGGAAAATAAAAGTTTGAATTTTTTTAACAATACATTAGTACAAAGATAAGAAACAAATCCTTATGTTAATTGATGGTATGTAGATTTCACGTGGTTGATGATAGTACAAAAAGCAGACATGCCAACTCATTTTATTGCTGGTCCCGAAATATATTTTAAGGATTATGTTAATAAACTGTTCTTTTTTCCAACAAGAAGAAACTTTTATTACTCGCTACTCAGTGGAATAAAGTAGTTGTTTTTATCCAAAGAAGAATTTTTAAACTTTAAAATATAGTTCTTTGTTGCTTGTTACATACTCTATAATGTTCTAATTGCCCCAAGAAATGTATGATGAGATGCACTACATTACGTAAAATGTAAAATACACACTCAAATTCAATCTATCTATCTATATATATAATTCTCTTCGTGGTCGGACCCTACGAGGCAACAAGAAGCTGCATGTGCAACAGATACTAATTTTAGAAAGCAGCGCACCAAATTACTGCACCAATGCATCAAAAGGTGTGCAAATTTAATATGCGCTGTAAAAAAAAATTATTACGTCATTGTTTTCGCTGATATTTTAATTTTGGAAAAGGGAACCCCTATTATAAATACTTTGTGTGCATTTCAGAAAGTTTAATATTTCGTATTGATCAAACAAGGACAAGTTAGTTGGGCTTTTGAAAAAGTTCGGTGCCGTAGGCGGCCTAAAAAAGTGCATTAATGGGGTAAAAGAACTCTCCATGAGCAAGTCTGCGGCCGCGGGGCGTCTAGTATGATATATTTACGTAACAACGTTAACTAAATGTATGCCCATTAAGAACAAGTAATCGAAAAGGAGAAATATTAGCATCTCTAGTAACCGAACACGCTGTTATAAATTGTTTAACAGGTTTATGTTTATTTCAATTATATGCCTACAATTACTCCACTAATTTATTCAAATACGTTTCTCTTTCATTTTTTGATGTAATCACAAATATGTAAAGTATCAAAAATTAGTTCTTACCGCAAAGTACACTTAATGTTTTAACAAACTCTATTTTCAATTAGAGTTCAGTCTTTATCTAGGATTATATAATTATATTGAAAATATTTGCGTATCGAAAAGAAAATATTTATCAGACAGCTTACTTTAACACATAACTCACTGAAATCTTAAAAAGAGTATAATATAGAGTAAATATGAATAAATAAAATTATATTGTGTATTTCAAAGAATTAAAATGTTCATCATAGTAATTTTATTTCATTCTTGCAGCTCTCGTATCAGTATATTTCTCAGATAAAGAAGAACGACCCTACAAAAAGTGGAGTTTTGCTGAAACCTATTGGTCCTGGCTACACAGGTTTTTTTGTCATTTCTTTATCGTTCTACTTATATGCTAAAATATATAGTAGATTTTAATATATGTGTTTCAATTATGTGTAAAGCGTTATTACATTGAAATGACTGTTACCTTTTATTTTTTATTTAAGTAATGATTTAGCCATATTTCCTGTATGACTTGTCCATCATATATCATAAAAAATAATTTTCCCCTGAAACAAACATATGTTTTATCCCAAATGGGAAAAGAGACAGCTGACATGAAAAGACATACATAAACAAACTCTATGTTTGATAAACCTTTGCGTTTTACATAAGAAACCGATTAGAATAATTGCCACGAATAAAAGGTTAATGGGGTAAGCGTCAATAAAAGCGATCTATCCAGGTTATTTAAAAGGATATATAATGCTAATGCATTTACATGTTTTGTGCAACTACCTTTATATTGGAATGTGTGCTTTACGTGATTTATAATAGTTTTTTAATAAATCAGTTTAATTCTAAATTATATTGGCATAAGAAAGGATAAGTTGTAGAAAATTTAACTTAATAACAAGATAACTTATTATCAGTTATTTAAGCACGTGTGTCTAAAGGCATGTTTACACATGCATCCGAAAGGAAACTAATTCTCTAAATGTGGTCGAGCGTTTGTCCGAATTTTTCAACCTCTCTGTTGTTTTAATGTGAAGTACTATAGCTTAGAATCAATATCTTCAAGTAAAGTATGGATCTGGCGGTCATATAGTGCATGTCCCCGAAAGAATTTTTCTGATTCCACTAAAGTTGATGGTCTGTCAAGAATATTCATTTCCGTGCAAATTTACATTTGAGTTGTTTTTTTTCCTGCATTTTTCAAACAAATACTAACTCCCCGTTATAAAGTTTACATTGATACCATAAACCAACACGATATCAGTAGAATCATCGAGTGCCAGAGAAAACGAAAGCAAGATCTTTGCTCTCTGGCAGTTTTATATTATGTTTTCTCAAATTTCGTCAGTTCTCAGTGAAACTGAACTTGCCAAAACACTTATGTCTCTAGACATATAGACTTTTTCAGGGTACAGATCATTTGCTTCTTCCATCGTATACTCTATAATGAGACACCATCAGTAAATGGTGTTCTTCGTTCTGCGATCTTGTGTACTATTTTGATTACTTGATCTACAAGTATTCCATAAATATTTAAAATTAAAGTATCTTACAACTTCCTTTGATTAATAGATTTCCTTAAGAATAGTCAATTGATATATTGGGCTTCAATCGCCCTGTGGGGCGTAATTTTGTTACCCCTGAACTATAGATTTAACATACTATGGAACGTTTAGACAAACTTATACAATTATAGGAACTATGGAATATGCATAGTATTTGAAGTTAAGTTTAGTAAATGTTTATATTTTTATTATATACAGGTGGTTTTTTCTATCTAGAAGTTGGATATAAAATTCAACAGAGCTTTTCTTCGGATGGATTGATTGATTTTGAACATAAATCTTCATTTATTGGACTCTTTATGTTGACTTCTTACAAGTAAATGACATCGACGCATTTGAAAAATTGAAGATAATCAGTCGCTGGAAAAGCCCAGATACGTAATGGGTTAACAATATTTACTGCTGCCACTCCTTAAGGGTATTTTTATTGCCTTGCTTCTGTTTTGAGTCAATCATTAATTATTTTTAAATAATAATGTTTAAAAAAATGTATTCCTCACTATGTATTAAGGGGCCGTCCATAAATGACGTCACGCGATTTTTGCCAATTTTTGACCCCCTCCCTCCCCCTCGTCACGCGTCGTCACAAAAACTTAGACCCCCCCCCCTCTAAAAATACGTCACAAAATCTTTGACCCCCCCAAAAAAAAACAAACAAACAAACAAAAAAACAAAAAATCAAAAAAAAATTATTTTCTATTTGAAAATAAGTATGTTTCAAATCACTTTTTTTGTCATTTAAGTATTTATTATTTATTTAGTGAAGATCTACATTGTAATATCGTAACCCGCGTGAAGCATTTTTTTAAAAACGTTTAACTGGCCTTCAGAAAACGAACTGTGTTAACATCCTTAGATTATATTTTATTTTAATGCATACAAATTAAACATTGACTATTAATAATCACGGTTAACGTCTTTGTTCAGAAACAAAAAATTTTTAAATAACATTTTTAAAATGTATTTTTAAAAAAATCCATCAATTGACTGATGGGCATCCCGTAAGAGAGGGGTCGGCGAACAGAGCTAAATAACCTCATCCGGGGTCAAAAATAGAATTCTTGGGGGTAATGCAGACTCATTTGGGACATATAACATCCACTACAATCCACTAGATATATTAAAATACGTCATGTGCACGTGTACGCTTGGAACATATGTCCATTATTGAACCGGTTCCTTCCAGAAAATGCATTTTTTAAAAAAAATTGGCAACTATGTAGATTTCTTACCTACGTACTATACGAAGACACCTAAATCTACCCTACTTTCATTTATATTGACACGAATGACAATAATCTTAATCCACATGACTTGTCTGTATCACGTATCATTTCTGTGATATTTAAAATTAATGCCATAAAAACTGTGCTAAGAAGACAAGTTGTTATATGCTCCTCTTGAATTGCGATGTCAAGAATTTGATGCATTCAATAAAGTTAATGAATACTTGACTAATTTTAAATGGACTCATTTACCATTATATCTAGAACAGTGCTTCTCAAACTTTTTAGTACGGCGGACCGGCAGGAATTTTTTCCATTGCACCAGGGACCGGTGTATTATTTTCCCTGCACTGACAATTTTTTCTGTCCTTTTTTGGAGAACATCTGTGGACCACAGCGGATGGCCCACGGACCGGCTTCGGTCCGTGGACCACCACTTTGAGAAGCACTGATCTAGAAGACTAGAATGGCCAGGGGCGTTTGACCAAAAACCCATCGAAAAATTATATCAAACTTAAAACGTTTTTAATTCTATCAAATAGATTCCCTCCCCCCTCCCCTTGTAAAGAAAAGGATATTCCATGTCGTTTTGGCTTAAAATATCTACACATAATCCTATTCAGATCATTTTTAGACACTTTTCATGCATGTAAAACTCACCAGTAGCATTTTCGGGGCGGGGGGGCTAACGACGCTCCCCCAAATCCCCGAGTCATTTGAGCAGGACCTAGAGCCTGTGGGTTGGGGGGAGGGGGGGTAACGCAAACATAAACTTGTATATTTTTGGGTAACGGGCAAAAAAGTTCGAGAGAACCAAACGGAGCTGCGGTTACATCACAAATGCTTTGATGTCAACATCAAACGACGCACTGTAACAATTTCATATGTTATCTTGTGGATTCTCAAACTTAAGGATTATAATTAGATTTAATTTTCGTGTCTTGATAGCTTACGCCAACCAGCGTCTGATGGCCTACCGACCGGCACATTGAGAAGCACTGATTTTTTTAAAAAAGTCATTAAATAAATTGTAAGCGACCAAATATTTCATTGGAAGTTTTATTTTAAGTTACCCTTTTGATGTGACGTCACATTTCTTCAACCCCCCCTCCCTCCCCCTCGTCACGCATCGTCACAAAAGTGTGACCCCCTCCCCCCCTAGGTGCGTGACGTCATTTATGGACGGCCCCTAAGATATTTAATTAGTAGACACGCTACGCTTTGAGAAAGACATCTACACTTGTGTTTTTAGATCTTTGTGTCCGTCTAGAAAAAAAGTAATTCCTTTAAGATTTTAAGAACTTATCCACCATACAATTGTTACAAGTATGTGCGTCGCTAGGAATTTTTCCAGGGGGGGGGGCAAAAAATCTCACTTTTTTGTTTATTTTAACTGACAATGCCATACAGATACAATTTTCAATTAAATTCAAGTTCAGTATAAAATAAGGGTTGAAAATAGCCTTAGAAATTAATAAGACTTACAAATTAGTGCTGTAATAGCTAAAATACAACATTTATTAATGCATTTAATAAATTAAAAACTTTTTTTCTCAAATGTAGGGGGGGGGCAAATGCCCCCCTTGCCCCCCCTTCCCTACGCCCATGGTTACAAGTTATAAATGTCACAATAAAAGAAATCAGTAATTTTAACATCTATTGTCTACGGATATTTGTTTTGTTATTTAACATTTATTTTTAAAGTTTAAAAATTAACTTTTAAAATAGGTATGACTGATTTTTTTTTCAAAATAAGAAGAATGGTCAGGTGTAACGCCAAATTTTTTGCAATGCTATTAAAACTCAAGAATTAAAACTAAAATCATTTGCGTAAAAAAAAACTGAAATATTTTGTTTGTTATTTGTATAACATAGTTTAAGTTAATCTAACACATTTATACGCGGGAATTGTACTTAAAGCTGTATTATTAATGTTAGTTTGAATTGAAATTTTTATTTTTAGGTGAATGTATAAATTATTAAACTATGTGTTTAAAAAGTTCATTGTTAACTGGGCATTTAATAAATATCAATTATTGTATTTTTCCAGATGTTATTTTGTTATCAATTTTTTTTTAAAAATTTCTATAACCATACTTTCAAAATACATTTAACGAGATCTCTAAGCCCAAAGTGTTAGTTTTCCTTAATAATCTGCTTAGATAATTGAATTATTTTATTAACCAACACCAACGTGCTACATACATGTATATAATAAACCTTAACTATTATTACCTTAATAGTTTATCATGGGCTAAAGGTTTTATAAAAAAGATTTCGTTTTCATCTTTTACACATGTACTTCTGTTAGTTACAAAGTTTACATTGTATTATGAGGCGGCAAATACACACTAATTCTTGGTATTCTATAGTCGCATGACAAAATTCACTTCTCCTAAAATAAATAGTAAATGAGCTACTTAAAGCTTTCTAAATAATGATGTAATATTTTTGTTTAAATAGTAAAGGAAAACTATATACAATAAACAACGTTATCATCAATTTAGGCACTGCAATGGGCTTGATCAAAAAATATAGTGCTAATTAAACTTTGAAAAGTAGCATGAGAAACTTATTATAACAATATATAAAAAGTTATCAAAAGTAGAAAAATCGAATGTCTCTTTGGCCCTTGAAGAAAGAGGGGCTTGTAAATACCTACTAACTCAAATCTTGCAAGAAATGTATTATTTACAAATTGAAGTCTTCATTTTCATATTCCTATTAGCATAAATCTCCGATTCAGACATTTGAGAATGCTTGGTTTATGTACCCACACAGTCATGAAATAATTCTAGATCTTCTCATTTATTAATCAACGATTGTGGTTAACGAATGGCAATTGTACCAGATAGGATCTGTCATCCAGTAGACCATTACTCAATTTAAATGAGATGCCGTTCTATGGTAATGTTGTCCGAATGTCTAGGAATACTAGTCCAGAAATTGTATCTGACTTAAGACAAACTTCAAGGACGGATACATCCATGTTAGTTCTACACCTCGTAACGGGATTATTCTTCAAGTATAATTTATTTCTTAAAAAGGTAGGTAACCCTCAAGTAAGAAAAACTAAGAAGCAGTTGTTCGATTAATTGAGGAAAAATTAATCGATTAATCGATTAATGTCGATTAATTATATATTTATAACGCATATATAGATCCCGTTAAGTTGCGATCTGGTGCTCAAGGCAAAAAAACATGACCATGTTACTCCACTTCTTCGCTCACTTCATTGGCTGCCTATACAAGCCCGTATTGATTACAAACTGGCCGTTCTCTGTCACAATTTCTTTTCGGACTCATGCCCATCGTATCTTACTGAACTTTTGTCGGTCTACTCACCCACTCGCCAGCTACGATCTTCTGCAGACACACGCGTTCTCTCTGTTCCTACGGCACGCACCAAAACGTTTGGTGAAAGGTCGTTCTCTTTTTGTGCAGCCAAACAATGGAATTCTCTACCATTACACATACGTAGTATTCAAACAACCAAGTCCTTCAAGACTGCACTTAAGACACATCTTTTCAAAATTTATTTTTAAAATTGATGAAACAACATTTCTTGTAAATGATTAACGTAGCTTATGTATAATGTACTGTAATTTTTTGTGTTTGTTGTGATATGAAAGTTAATTTAATACTTATAAGTATGTTATTTCTTTCATGTAAAGCGCTGTGAGCCCAGTTCCTTACTGGGATACAGCGCTATATAAATAATCAATTTATTTTTATTATTATTATTAATACCATGGTTCCCAAATTTTGTGACATAGCACAGCAAATTCGTTCTGCTATGCAAGAAATAATGAAGAAAAGCCTTTTTGTTAGGTATATAAGTCATAATAGTTCATAATAATACGTGGGAAAAGTATGTAAGCAACAAAAAATATAAATGACTAATACATTTGAGGAAAAAAAATATTAGAAATATTTATATGAAATATATATTCCAATTTTAATCGATCAAATTAATTTTAATCGATTAAAAATGTTAACTGTTAATCGTTAGTTTCCACATAGATGAAAGGCATACTTCCTCAACAAAACGTCAGGGTTATTTTATTTATTTTGATATAGACCTATCATAGTATTATAACATTTTTGGAGTAACATGAGCATTGTGTTAGAGTAAAAGAATCTAAAAGACGCTCAGCAGAGTTTGCAAAACGTATTCTAAAGTCGTAAGGGCGACACCCATCTTGATGGAGCAAAAGGTTATTAATGTAAAGCTCATAAAATTCGCAGTCGGAATTTTCCCCGTGCCAATTTCATAAAATCTAGCCCTTTTGTTAACCGAAAAAAAGTTTTTGAGAAATAGAAGAACAGCTGAATTTATTTGAAGTCTCTGATAATCTTCAGATACTAGATAACTTGATACAATTAATCTAAAATAATAAGTACTGCTTTTCAATAATTCTAGTCTGGGTGAAGAAGAGGTTAAGTAAAATGCTAGTCAGCAACTAAAAAATCAAAGTGTTTTGGATTTCACTTTTGGGACTATATTTAAAAAAAAATAAATATTTAGAGTCTTTGGAAATGATGTAATTGATTTTTTAAAATTTTTATATCATTTATAAATGTATCGTTACGGCAATGCTTTATTTAATTAGTTATACTATAAAAATGTACCTTGATATTAGTCATTGAGTTTTAAAAGATTAAATAAATGTAAAAATGATTCGATTCATTCATGCCCCTTGATTTTACTACACAACAACAACAAATGATATACAATTTAAAGTACATTTTTTTATAAGCTGCGAAAGCTCAATGTAACCAAAATCCATTGAGACATAATTCAAAACTTAAACTGTAATTAATAATTAAGATATCTTTATATAATTATTAAGTTTTAGAGCAAGGTATAGTGCATTGGCATAAAGCTACTTTTCATGTCAACTAAGCAAATACTGTATGTTATCTGGAGATTTCATGGACCTTTTCACTAAAGTCAGACGGTATGACTAAATATTACTGTACCATATTTCCATTTTCTTCCAGATCCCAATTTCAGCAACACGGATGAGAGTAGAAATAAACAATGCAAAAAAAAACTCTGACAAGACAATGGATTTCTTATTTTATAGCCTGTTAAAACGAATAATTTGTAAACCATAGAGATGTTTTTGTGCTATATTTTTTATTGTTTCAATTAAGTTATGCATTACTCAATAAGTTATAAGAACTAACTTAATGCAGTTTTAGACGTTTCACAAGAGGAAAAAGTTATATATGACGTAGTATATTCAGTGGATTTTAGTTTTAGCATAAGAAAAAAATATATTAATATTTCACTACCTTAAATTACTTTTCTACTTAACATCACACATTGTTAGTATTCGTCTCACACTGTTTTGTCTGTGTTTCTTTATTGTGTATATTTTTGCGTTTCTTTATGTGTATGATCTCTACGAGTTCATTTGTTCCTGTAAATTAAACTTAAGCGTCTGATATTTGAAATTTAAGAAAACATAGAGATTCAACTTACGCTTGTAGACTCTTTGGTTAATTTGCACCTAAAATCACAAACATTTCATTTTGTATCGGTTCTCTCATGATTATACAAACAACTGATGACTCCACAGGTCTCTACTCAATCTACAGTAAAGTCAAATTTCGTCCTAACACAACACTGGCATCCTCGGAATTTCCATGTCAGATTAAAACAATGTTTTTATTTAAGTTATCTTTACTGACAGCTTAAGACAAATGAAGCTTACGGAATGACAAATTAGGAAATATAATAAGCATCAAAAGTTATGCGATGAATTGTTCAAATCTTGCATGTGATGTATACGATTTTGGTACCAGATTAGATCATTATTTATTTTAGTTATCTTCATTGACCACTAAGTACAAATATATATTATGGAATGATAAGGAAATGCAGAAAGCATATAAAAATTTCTCGCATCTTGCACGTAATGTACACTGTTGATGAATCTTCAAGGTGTGGGATTTCATATACATAGTTTTTTTTTAAAAACATTGAATGTCTTTGCAAGTATTTACAGGCTCTGTTTCGTTTTATATATTTGCTTTTACAACTGATAGACCTGGATTTACTACTTGTTGAGACTAAGTCCCAACAATCATGTCAACTCATGTTTTTCTAAGGTCTGTTCACCGTCTGTTAAAAATGTTTCACATATCTAGGAAACCGCCTTCAGGGGTGATTTTCATAGCTGCCAGTTGAACTCTTAAAACGCTGTTAGTGTTTTAGCACAAGCTTCCTGGAGCTTGGCGTTTTTTTAACAGTTCATGCGCATGACTATTAATATTAATAAAGTTTAAACTTTTACGGAATCATTCGTTGCACTAACCATAGTTTCAAACAATCCCCACTTCTAAGGTTTACTATATTTTTACTATCAGCAGTAGACATTGTCCAGGGCACACTATCTGGACAAGGGACAGTTCAATACAACACAATGTATACTTTTCTTGGACTTTTTATGATAAATGGCTCATCGGAGCAATAACTATTTATTCGGATATATGTAATAATTTTGTTTACAAATAATATGATGATTTAGTTTCAAGACGTTTTTTTTAGAGAAGGCAAAAAGATGTTTATAAAATTGTAACTGCGAATTAAAATTCCATAACGAGAAGTAAAGGTATTAAGAATCCTATTCTTTCCAAAATATTGAATTTCATCGCTACGTTCAAATTGAAATAAGTTGTCTATTTATTAAATGTATGTCAGTTTTCACCAAATTCACACAGTATATTTACAACTTTGTAAAACTAAACATTAAGATTTCTGAAAATAAAATTGTGTATGCTAATACATCAATATACGTTTATGTTTTAATTGTAAAACTATTTTAGTTGGTCTTTTAAAATCAATGCAAATAAATGATTTATTAAAATTACAGTTAGTTTCTTTTCAACAAACAAACAAAATTAAAAATAAATTATAGGTATTACCTAAAGTAAAATATATATTTTTTTATTCTAAAATTAAATCGAAGTAATATACGCTTTCCATGTGCAGCTAAACATCTGCAGACACCAGAAGAAAAAGACCAAGAAAGGTTGACTCTGGGTTATAATTCACAAAACCTTGACCCGACCGGGACATCCTGATTTGATCACCAGCTTGCAATCGGAAAATAGCACCTGCAAATCATCAAGTTCATAACTTTTAGTTAACATATATTTATAGTCAACGTCAAAAGTTACAGTAAACATCATTATTTATAGTCAACGTCAAAAGTTACAGTAAACATCATTATTTATAGTCAACGTCAACAGTTACGGTAAACATCATTATTTATAGTCAACGTCAACAGTTACGGTAAACATCATTATTTATAGTCAACGTCAACAGTTACGGTAAACATCATTATTTATAGTCAACGTCAACAGTTACGGTAAACATCATTATTTATAGTCAACAGTTACGGTAAACATCATTATTTATAGTCAATGTCAACAGTTACGGTAAACATCATTATTTATAGTCAACGTCAACAGTTAAGGTAAACATTATTATTTATAGTCAACGTTAAAAGTTACAGTAAACATCATTATTTATAGTGAACGTCAACAGTTACGGTAAACATTATTATTTATAGTCAATGTCGACAGTTACAGTAAACATCTTCAGTTATTTCAAGGGGGGCAATTTTAAACACCAATTTTAATATATGTTAGATCCTCTAGAATAGTTTATTATTTGTTCAGAAATCAGTTGTAGAAGATGAAAGACATTACTTGATGTCGTAGCTATAGCGGTCCCTGGGGTAAATGCCCCGGAGAGCACTTTAATAAAAGTGGCAAACACACTGTGATTATTTAGTTTCTAACAATGAAAAGGTTAAATGACATAATTTGTTCTTTAATTTATTTTTTTAAAAATATATGTAAATATATGTCGTGTTACATATAACTAAAACTATTGAAGGAACTTTTCTCAAAAAAGTGGAAGTTCCTAATGCCAATAAGTACACCCTATATTGGATCTGAATTCTTCAGATACTAATGTTACTGGACTTAAAAACCAAACTATTAAACGGATGACATGGTGACATTAATAAACTGGTACCTATAATATTGATTACCTACAGTTCCAACCACTACTAATCTAGTAGCAAAAATTTCTGCTTCCAATCAAATTAAGACAACATGCAGAGACTTGAACAATATAATTAAATGACCTTAACGTATAGATAAACGTCTGCTATAATCAGTACTGCATCGAACTCGTAAAAAATATTCAACAAATGAACCTTAATTTATACAAATCAGAAACAGAACTTACACCAACAGAAAATGGCTAGCGCGAAAAGGATTTTAACTTTTGTATTCTTGTATTTTAATGGTTTATATTCCTACTAATCAAGGTCTATTTTGCTGTTAACGGTATTTTTGTAGCATAAACACAAACAATGAATAGAGGTTGTGCTAATATAATTTTTAATGTATTTAAAACTTGCAGACTGCCGACGTAATTGGTTTTTCTTTCCCTTACCCCCCCCCCAAAAAAAATGTATCGCTGTTCTTGTCACTAGCCTATTGTTTTTGAAGTATGGCCCTAATTCCTTCCATTGTGCTACAAAGTGGGTCGTGTAAGGCTAAGGCATTGCATTTGTTTAGGGTTTTAACGGAAAACTTGTCATCTGCCCCAAGTGACGTAAATCCACGACAATCCGCTAAAATTACTCACAATGCCAAAATACAAAGTATAATTCAGCTTTGGGGTGCCAATTTTATTTCACCCTAAGTTATTCACACTCTAAACTAAGCAGTAGATGAGCAATTTAAAGCCTTAGATTTACCTTTAACACTACATTGCATTTATTATGTTCATTCATCAAGTAAATTCTAATAAGCGTTGAATTGAACTTACTTTCATTTAAACGCTAAAAAAAATATAAATGCTTTAAAACAATAACTTATGGATTCTTAAACTTTATAAGAGCACACATGTTGCCTGAAACTGATCTAGCTTTTTTTTCAAACTCTGTATGTTGTTGAATTTTTTAAAAATTATAATTATGGTCTCACCAGCATAGTTGGTAACTGGTGAATCTTGGCATTGGTCATAGTGCGTGTGTGCAAGTCTCAGCAGCGCGCCTGTGCTCATTGGGTTATTGGGACTGATTCGGTTCACAAAAAGAAACTGCGTTATTATCTATGACGTAAAAGAAGTTTATTTAATTAATAGATAGTGCAAATAGATATGCTTTTCATTCATGCATTATTGTCTTTTTTTCATAAAGCAAAGAATGTGAATTCATTTAAATTGATTTTGGAGCGTCGAAAATATTAAAATATGTTTATGATATAGTATGTTCTAAGAATTTAAATATAATTTTATTACTTGTGTAAATAAGTATTTTATGTTTATTGTACTGATGAAGGAATTAGTCGAAACGTCTACTGTCGTGTTAGTTTAAAAATAAAGCTCACATTTATTGTTTTCATTGCACAATTTGTTTGTGTATTTTTGTATTTTAAACGTTTGGGTTTTTTTTTAGCGCTCTCCTCTAAGTAAATGTAATTTTCCGTTTTGCTGGTTGTATTATTAAATAATAATTATATTTTAGAAGAAAATCGTGAAAACTATTTCATCTAAAAGTTCAAACTATTGGTCATGACAAAATTAAGGATAATATTTTTTAATTAACACAAATGTATTCGTTTTCTTTTTATTATGATTGAATTTTTGCTGTTTTATTCTTTAAAATAGTGTTTTTTAAAAAAATATCCTTGTAAAATATCACCACTACTCATTTTTGTTGGTCCCCTATTAAAAACGTAAACTACAATTTTTTAAAATTAATTTTTAAGTGAAATCGAAAGTTATTTAATAGAGAAAGGGGATTCAATAATCTCGTCAACATCAGTTAATGTAATTGAAAAACGAAAAAAAATGTGGATTTAATTTCAACACTTAAACCATTAGTCTAAAAATAAATAGATATACATGTATAATAATTTTATAAAAATCCAAGGTTTACATGAAGCATACCTCATTTTCCAAACAAAATGAACTCTTTGATGAATTGCGATTAAATTCAACACCACAGTAGACGTAGTACAAGCCTGGAATAATGCATTATTTGCTATTAAAGACTTTTTAGCTTGTCTTGTTCGTGGTGTTACATTATTACTACGATAATTTAATATTGCTGTGATTTATTATTTCGGTGGATTGTTTTAGGGCGTGACCTTGCAAAAACAAATAAAGGATACTTGAGAATCACTATTTACCAGTCTTCAGGTCTGTTCGATTAAGTCTGGTCATGTATCTTTTTGAACTTAAAGTTTACCCCTTTTAGTTAATTATCCAATCTACATGGGATTAAGGCAGTGTAGATATTGATATACTTTAGTATCCCTTATTTCAGATTTACAAACAAAAATATTAATGAAATAGAAGACAAAACATGTTATTGGTTGTTTTTGCTTTTTCCAAATGAGTTCAAATTATAACCCAGGGGACCCTGTTAAAGTTGTTCTTTGTGTGTTGGCATTTTACCTGTATATACGACCTTCACGTATTTTGATTCAATGATGACCCCTCGGGCATGGTCAACACTTGTGCTTGACATTTTTAAAGGGGCTTCCAATGAAGTTAAGATGTGATCTTTTTGAAAAAATAAAGAAAAAGCTGTGGTGTGTATTTTTTAAGGGATGTACTGGATTTTGGATCTTTTACGGCAAATCCCGAACCCGGTTATTTCTAAATATCCGACTCCGGCAGGATTTCACATTATCAATCCGACCACATACCGCTTGCCGGTAGAGCCCTATATATATACATATATATATAAGCTCGTCTTCATCAAATCCAGAATCCGGCAATATTTAAAAAAACCGTTTCGGCTTCGACTTCGGTCGGATTTCACTTCATAAATCTGGGAAATCGGGGTCTTGTTGGATTTCAAAAATTTGAATCCGGCACAGAGCTTATTTTTTTCCCCTTTTAAGCTTTAAAAACTATAATCTAAAAAATAAGAAAAAAATACTAATTTTGTTTTGGAAAAAAATAAGCTTCAATATTCTTCAATTATAAGTACCGTATTCAATTGCAAAATTAATCAAATGGCGATGGAATCAATGTGCACACCGATAACAAATAGCAGTTCTTCATATTTAAAAACGTATTTATCATTGCATTAAAAATCATGTAAAATTAGCATGAGTCAAAAAGCTATTGGTTTCAAATAAAAGTATGATGTACGATTCATTCGAGATAGCGAAACAGTAATAAATTATGAAAGAAACTAGCCCAAAAAATTATATATAAAAATAAAGGCGAATCTTACATTATATTAAAAAATATGCAAACAAAAGAATTTTTACCTCCTTTTCTATTAGCTTCTTTGTTGTATTTGTACTCATGTATATTACTAATGTGTGCACTTACTGCGGTGAAAGCAAATGGTGCCCTTATATTTTTCTCCTTCACTGAAAAGAGTACAATGCATATAACCGTTGAGATTAAATTAAATTTAAATAAGTACATTTATGTAAGCGTCTAAAATGGAAATAGTCATTCAATTTTTACTTCAGTAGACTCAATTATAAAAGTTCCTTATTAAGTATATTCATTTTAAAAAGTTTTCATTAAAAAATAGCAAATTTAGTGGGTTATTTTTCTTACTTTTATTACTATTATTGGCTTTAAAACTCTGCAAAGATAGAAAAGGAAAAAGGAAAAAAATGTGATGATATTATTTATAGGCTACTTCAGAACAAACAATTTAATATTTTCATCCCTGAATGTGATACAAGAAGAGAAACAAAAGCGTTATTTAATTTTAACAACATATATTTGAATAAATCAAATCAGGGTGTTAAAAACTGCTTTAGGCTCCAAAAGATAAGTGTTAATTAAGTTTCATAAGCTTATCAAGGTTAATACAAACTGATAAAAACTAATCTGTTTAATAATATGTAGCACAGTGTCACAGCTTAAGTTTTAAAATGCACTAAAAAATTAAGGCATAGGAGCAATGTTTATCGGAGGCCCTAGAAATTAATGAACTAAGACAGGTGTGTTCAAAGTCCGGCCCGCGGACCTAATAGGGCCCGCATTAAAAAGTTTTAAACATCGGTTTTAATATTTACCAACTGAGATATTGATTTTAAAAAGCCGATAAAGTTATGTACAGTTATTATGTTATGTGTATGAATTCAATAATGTCCAATGGCATAATGGATGCTGTGGTATTGTTTATTGTTTTACCAACGTGGAAAAGGTAATGAATGTCGTGTGGGTGTACTTTAAATTTTCAGACAGTTTTCACAATTGTTTTACACAACATTTCCGTTCTAGTTATATTTCAACACATTTTATTTGTTGACACGTATGTAGTGTAAAATACACCTTTTTTTACCAAAACTTTGCCATCATTTATTCAGTACTAGCAGACCCGTCGTGCGTTGCAACGATCTCATTAAAAATGAATAAATTGAAAGAAACCAATGATTGGTATGTTTTAAAAGAATTATACCATAAACCTTCGGGGAAGTGAGCAAAAAAAAAGTCCAAGTTTAATAGCAAACTGATAAATAAATTAATAATTAAAAAGCTTACAAAAGGAAAAACGATATTAAGGGGCCCAGCCAAAAAATAAGTGATAATTTAATTTTTTTATTGCCATTGTACTCAAGCTAAATTTCTCAATATCGTGTAAAATTGAATGGGGAATTAAATTGTTACCGTGCAGTAAAAAAGACATTTGGGGTCCCCCAGCTCCGAGGGAATGGACATTAGAAGTTCAGTGCCCTATAGTAATATATTATAGGTTCATAACTTTTTATATTCTAACTTTAGTCAAAATCCATTTATTTTCTCATTATCTAACGCTTAAACTAATTTTAATATAGCTAATATAGTGAATAAAACTACATAAAGGGGCCCCGGGCCTATTCGCTGAGAGATGTCAATTTCAAAAACCTTTACATTTCAATTCAGTTTCATCATGGATATATTTATCAAGATCGTTAAAAAGTGAATGGCAAAAATATCTTAAACATATATGAAAAAAGACATTTGGGGCCCTCCGGCACCGAAGAAAATGACATTAGAAGTTCAAAAACCTTGAGTATTTTAATATGGGCTACCAAGTTTTTTTATACAAAATTTGGTTAAGATCCAAACATTTACTCAGTAGCTAACGCTTAAACTAATTTTTATATTGTTCGTATACGCAAAAAGCGACAGTAAGGGCCCCAGGGCAAAAAAAATAAAGTGCGAAACACATATTCATTTGAATAAATTTAAAAATGCATAAATTTATTTATATTTCTCAATATTGGTAAAATTTAGCTGGGCGATAAAATATTAAACATACATTTTGGGCCCCCTGCCCCGAGGGAAAGAAAATTACGAGTTCAGTGCCCTATAGTAATAAAATATAGACCCTTTGAGTTTTTATATACTAAGATGGGTCAAGACCCATTAACTTTCTCAGAATTTTACCCTAATACTAATTTTTATACAGCTAATATAAGGGAAAAAACGAAATTTAGGGGCCCCTGGGCCCATTCGGTGAAAGATGTCAATTTAAAAAATGCTGTTCATTTTAATTCAGTTTCCTCATAGATATATTCCTTAAGATCGTGAAAAATTAAATGGGGAAAACTATCTTAAACATATACGAAGAAAAGACATTTGGGGTCCCAGGCCCCGAAGGAATGGAAATTTGAATTTCTGTGCCCTATAGTATTTTAATATGGGCTACCAAGTTTTTGTATGCAAATTTTTGTTAATATCTATTCGTTTACTCGGTAGCTAACGCATAAACTTATTTTTATATACCTCATATAAGCAAAAAACGACATTATGGGCCCTAGGGCCTAATTATCGCAAGAAATAAAATGCGAAAGACATGTTAATTTGAATAAATTTCAAAATACATACATTTATTTATATTTATTCTCAATATTGAATGGACGATAAAATATTAAACATTTACTAAAAAAGACATTTTATGGCCCCCTGCCCCAAGGTAATGAAAATTAGGAGTTCAGTGCCCTATAGTAATAAAATATAGACCCTTAAGTTTTTATATAGTAAGATGGGTCAAGATACATTAATTTTCTCAGTATTTTACGCGAATACTAATTTGTATACAGCTAATACAAGAAAAAAAACGACATTTATGGGCCCCTGGGCCCATTCGGTGAAAGGTGTCAATTTCAAAAACCTGTTCATTTAATTCAGTTTCCTCATAGATATATTTCTCAAGATCGTGAAAAATTGAATGGGGAAAAATATCTTAAACATATACGAATAAAATACATTTGGGGCCCCCGGAACCGAATAAATTGACATTAGAAGTTCAGAAACCTTAATTATTTTAATATGGGCTACTAAGTTTTTGTATGCAAATTTTGGTTAAGATCCATTCATTTACTCAGTAGCTAACGCAAAAACTAATTTTTATATAGCTCAAATAAGCAAAAAACGACATTAAGGGCCCACAGGGCCCATTCAGTGCAAGATATAAAGTTCAAAACACCTGTTCATTTCAATCTGTATAATAATGGATTTATGTGTCATTATTTGTCAAGATTGTTAATAATTGAATGGTGAATAAAATCTTAAACGTTTAAGAAAAAGAACTTTTTGGGCCCCCAGCCCCGAAGGAATGACTATTAGGAGTTCAGTTCCCTTTAGTGTTTTAATATTGGCTATCAAATTTTTATATACAAAGTTTGGTTAAGATCCATCAATTTACACAGTAGCTAGCGCTGAAACTAAATTTTATATAGCTCATATAAGCAAAAAAATGACATTATGGGCCCCCGGCGCCCCAAGAGTGATAAATTTAGAAAAAAAGTTGCCAGTTACCATTCCAGGTGTGTACTCAACAGTCTCCAAAAGTTTCATGATGATCGGATGAATGGTTTAGTCAGCTATAAAGGACATGCACACAGACATACATTCATTTTTATATATATATAGATTAGCAAAAACAACATTAAGGGCCCCCGGGCCCAATCGGTGCAAGAAATTAACTTTAAAATGCCTGTTCATTTCAATCTGGATCATGATAGATATTTAGCAATGCTTTTCAAGATCATGTAAATCATAACGGGAATAAAGTATATAGCGCTTACAAAAAAAAGATTTTGGGACCCCGGCCCCGAAGGAATGGACATTAGGAGTTCAATGCCATATGATACTTTAATATAGGCTATCAAGTTGTTATGTACCAAGTTTGGTCAAGATCCATTCATTTTCCAAGCAGCTAAGCCTTAAACTAATTTTTATATAGCTCATATAAGAAAAAATTCTCATTATGGGCCCCCGGCGCCCCATGAGTGTTAAATTTTGAAAAAAAGTAGCCTATTTCCATCCCAGGAGCGTACTCAAAAGTCTCCAAAAGTTTCATGGCGATCGGTTGAATGGTTTAGTCAGCTATAACAGACATACATACATACATACATACATACATACATACATACATACATACATACATACATACATACATACATACATACATACATACATACATACATACATACATACATACATACATACATACATACATACATTGATTTATATATATATAGATTAGTAATGTCTTTTGATGGAATAAAAATATGGATTAAGTCTCATTTTTTTATGTTCATTTCATCACCTTTACTAACCCAAAAGCTGCTACTCATTTCTGTTCCAATTTTAAGCTACCCAGACATGGTTTTGGCATTTATTGTTTTGTGCATATAGCAATTCATAGTTTTCTAATTAAAAGAAATTAGTAATTTTTTTTTAAAAAATTAGTATTAATTTACAAAGCGGAAGGAAAAAAAAGTTTCCATAGTTTTATTACATGGTCCAAGCTTTTTTTGCGACACATAAGTGTTACTGTGACGTTGCTTAATAACAATATATGAAACTTTTGTGTGTTTTCTCTCTTTAAATAAGTCATATTTTCTTACCTTTGCCTGGAGCTTCTAAAGCTTGA
Source organism: Ampullaceana balthica (assembly GCA_944989445.1). Lineage (NCBI taxonomy): Eukaryota > Metazoa > Mollusca > Gastropoda > Lymnaeidae > Ampullaceana > Ampullaceana balthica. The sequence goes on along the minus strand of CALYLW010000092.1, from coordinate 591,575 downwards.
AACTTACCAGTAACAATAGCTTTTCAACAATATCTCTAGCCAAAATATTTGTGTGGCATAAACTTAAACTCATGTTTTCTCGATAAAACTTCAGCCTGCGACGTCTGAACGTGCATCCTTGATATTCAAAATTTTCATACACAGTACTCTGTTATGAATAAATGAAAATATTAACTTTTACATTAAAAGTAGATAAGTTTGGTAATTATTATTTTATAGTCCATTTGACACGCTAATCTATGTCTATATATTCACACACACCTAGAGACGATATTAATGGCTCAATGATTTTTTTAAAACATTGTCTTTGTCAATGTAATACTAATTATGTACAATGAATTACATTGGTTTCAAGACACCAATGAGACGTATGTCTCATTTTAAAAATACAGTACTTGGAAATTCAATATCTCAATAATTTAAGAAAAGTCATTAACTGAATGAGACTCGGCCACTAATAATTAAAGCAGAAAACATGTAAGAAAATCGTCCTCAGGAATATTGACTGGCAAACAAGATGCCCAGATACACAGTATAAAGTTACAGAAATCGCCATGGTCACATTGTGTCTTATGTTTTATAGATTAAAACATGTTTCACTGCGCACAGGTCAATGAATAAAATTACCACCTCATTTAATGTTCACTTTAATTTCCTCACAATCATTTGTTACACTTTGGTGAGACCTGTACTAGAATATGCATCTTCTGTATGGGACCCATCCACCAAAGAAAACATTGATAAACTAGAACAAATTCAAAAAAGAGCTGCCAGATTCATTACTGGAGAATATTCAAAACTGACAAGAATAACACCATTAGTTAAATCATTAAACCTTGAAACACTAGAGGATAGAAGAACCAAGAGCAAAGTAGTAATCATACATAAAGCAATTAATTCTAATTTAGAAATACAACACAGAGATAACTTAATACAACCCTCAGATAGACATAAGGATAAAAACACCTTTCTTATTCCGTATGCAAGAACAAACACATACAAGTGTTCCTTCTTCCCGTCCGGAATTCGGGCGTGGAATGGGTTGCCTGAAGAATCCAGGAAAACCAACACTTTATCAACATTTAAATCTCTAATAAAAATGCAGGACTAAACACAAACCATAGATAAGCGTAGGACGCAATAATCTTCTGTATAGAAGGAGCGTCTGTAAACAGATAAGATAAGATAAGTTACACTCACTGAATCCAGTTCACTGCATTTTTTCAATTGACAATAATTTTTTTTTAAATTTTTTACATGACAATGAAACAACTTCCCTGGTATTGCTTTAAAGTTTCATAAGTTCTTGATATTACACCCCCATCCTCAAAATCTACATTTTTTACGGCTCTAAAGACTTTCAGGGAGTCAGCAATTATTTTGTCACTCGTGTCCATTGTAATTTGATTTTGGGGATTTTTTTTTCCTAATAACTTTAGCTAATTAGATATTTTTTATCATATTCCTTATTAAATTGATATAAATTTTAGTATCAACTTATATGGTTGGTAAAACTTTATTTACAGTTTGATTGTAAAAGAATTGCCTCTAATAAGGTCATGTAACCCAAACGTCACTAGTTAAATATACATATTCTAACAGGTGATTTAATGATTTTTTTTTAATTTTAACCCGTTAAAAAACAAAGTTTTTGACTATAAATCCTTTATATACGAGACATAACTAAAATAATGTTCATTATACTACGCAGCGCAAGACAATCCAAAAATCCAAAATTTTAGTTATGTCTCGTAAAATATGTTTAATATAATGCGCACCGATCGGGAATATTTTTTTAAAAAGTAACGTCAATATAATACGCACCGCGCGACAGAAAAAAATTAAAAAAGGTTGTTCAATATAATACACTCTAGCACAAAAATTAACATGCTACATAGAGATAATATAAAAATTCATTAATTTAATTATAGAACATTCGATCGATCTGAAATTTTGATAGCTCATTTTTATCATCGGCACAAGTCTGCCTGCAAAATTTCAGCTCGCTAGCATACGAGGAAGTGGGTTAAAATCGATTAAAAGTTTTTTCGGCATTCAAGGCATTAAGCAATCAAGCAGACGCCACAAGTTAATATAAAGGATTTTTTAAAATGTGTACGATAGAACCTGACATTGCAATCAAATGATGTTTATAATTTATTTGCGATTGGCTACGTAGAAATGTGCGTTGTCTCTCTCTCTCTCTCTCTCTCTCTCTCTCTCTCTCTCTCTCTCTCTCTCTCTCTCTCTCTCTCTCTCTCTCTCTCTCTCTCTCTCTCTCTCTCTCTCTCTCTCGTAATTAAACTTGTTTCAATTTAATGTGAATGTAAAATTTTATCAATTGTTTGATTCGCGTTAATTATTTCAAGAACAAAGATGTACAAAGTTTTTAAGCGAGTATACAGAAAACTTAAAATTTATTGAAAGTTAAAAGATACAATTATCTAAGCACTAGTGTCTCATGAGAACAAAATTGTCTTTGTGTAATCTCACCTGTGAAGTAGACAATAAATAGCTACGACGTGTTATATCCAATGAGATTAAAGCTGATGCCAAGGCGAAGAAGGATATTCCAAGTGGAACGCTGAGAACAAATTATTGCAAAATGGCTTAATCTGAAATTTCATGGAGGAAAGCAAATATTTAACAGCTGTTCTAAATAGTTTTTATTTAGGTGCGTTATCTAATGGTTTCTTTGTAGCTCGAAAAAAAAGCCAAGTGCATCTGACAGCAAAACTTTGTGTAGGATTACACATTGGAAATCAAAATTGTGAATTGGAAACTAATTACAAGCAAAATACTTGAATCGTACTTACTTACCTATGAAAAATAAAATTGGAGACAGTAAACTTTTTAAAAATATTCAGTAGTAAATATCGTTGATCAACTGATTGATAATTATAGAATTCATAAGGTTCTAGCGCTGTGGATGAAACAATTGCAATTATAAACATGTTGGAATTTCTAATATGCGGTTTCATGGGGGGGGGGTGGGAATTAATAAAAGGTTTTTTTTCCTTTTAAAGGGTTTTATGTTTCAATAGTTGATTTCAACATTCCCCATATTTAAAAGTAATCAGTTGTCATTTTTTTTAGATACGTTTCCGTTTGATATATAAATATATGTTAAACGTTTTTCTGGCCGAAAAAATCATACACAAATATTCTCAGATCATATTTTATTTACCCCCTGTTGTTAAGAAAACCAATTGAACAAGTTGGAAACGTTTCTATTTATTCATGACATTTAATTTCTGATCACGTTTGGGGCCGTCCATAAAGTACGTCACGCTATTTTTTACCATTTTGATCCCCCTCCCCCCCTGTCACCAACTGTCACAAACTTTAATAAATCTCGGGACCCCCATCCCCCTACAGTACGTCACACTTTCTAAAAAAAATTAAATAATCGCCTAATTAAAATATTTAATTTAATACTTAAATTACAATTCACTATTAAACTGTATTAAAATATAAAATTTCCACTTAAAAGTAAGGATGTACGAGATTCAAAACTTTGAAATCCGGCTGGAGGTGAATTTGGCCGGATATATGAAGTGAAATCCGGCTGGAGCCGGAATCAGATTTGTTAAAATGGCCGGATGCCGGATTTGCCGGAGCCATTATGAATATATATATAAATTAGGGATCTACCGGCCAGCCGGTTTTATGAAGTGAAATCTGCCGAAGCCGAAGACGGATTTTTAAAAATAGCCGGATTCAGGATTAACCGGAGCTGGAGCCGAATTTCCGAACCATCCCACTTAAAAGAACTATCAGATTATGAAAATGACTTTAATAGTAGAATAGTTAATTGTCTACAGTTGTCACAGTTATTCAATGAAACTTACTCAATCTAGATCGAAATTGAAAACAAAAATTGTAAAAATTAGACTTGACAATTATATAATACACATCATTTATCTGATACCCTTTTTATTTACAATGGGTGAGGTCACGTTTTAGATAATCTTCCGATTATGCATTCCATTGACACACGATAAGAAGTAGATTAGTGAAACTTGACCTCAACCAGTGATTAAATAATAAAAAGGAAACAAAACAATTTCACTTTAAAAAAGACTAGATTGACAAATTATGTGACCAACTCTTGTGCTATATTGAATCTATTTATTATGGTCCTATGAATTATGTGTCATTCAAAAATATTCACTGGACATCATCTTACAACGGTGAGGTGAAGTGCTTATCCGTAGTTACGACTGACATCAATCTTTCACCATCATCCTTTCCTAGAAGGATAATTGCAGACAGATCAACTCGTCTTCATCTAGCCACTCAACAGCCTCTGTATGTGCATTTTCTATTCTGGCAATAACTGCAATAGCTTGTCTTTGCCTTCTAGAAGCGATTCTCAAAGGACGGATGCGTTTTATCTGAGTTGATTCTTGAACAGTTTGTATGAGCACATTCTCCTGAGCCCGAGCTCTGTCTTGTCCTGTGTGTTTCTTCAACATTCTTTGTGAGGCAAAATATAAGTGACATACTTTGCAAAGTCGATCAAATAAGCCGATAATCATATGGTTGTACTTTGAAAACTCATGTTGATCTTGGCATAATGTCATCAAATTTGAGAGTTTGTGCTACAAACAAGGAAGGACATTTATGAGAATCTGCATCTGCTCTTTCTGAAGCTCTAAGTCCATCAGTTGTTTGGTTGATTGGGATTAGTGGAGGGAGGCATCTTGAAGGTAAAAGGTTGAAATAAGAGCTTCGTGCTTTGTCACAACATTTCATGTCCTGATATTTAACAATTTCAGTGAAATATTGGCTGGTGCAAACATGATTGTCAAACCATTCCTGATCCTTCGATATCAGTCCTGCTGCATCCAATTCAGATTTATGAACAACATATTCAGGAGATACGCATTTCATGCTATTTAGACATAAAACTAATTCTAATGTTTCACAACATTTTTTAAAATTATTTTTAAAGCTATTTAAATTCAGCTAAAAAAATATATAAATTAGAAAACATAATTAAAATAATAAATGTGTGACATCACACATGGCCTGACCCCCCTCCCCCCTGTCACAAAGTGTCACACTTTCTTACACCCCCCTCCCCACCCCACGCGGAGCGTGACGTACTTTATGGACGGCCCCTTATTGCTATTTTTTTTCTTTTCATTTAAATTTTTTTAACTTTAAATAAATATAGCTTTCGTCATTACTTATGTCTTATGTCATTTCATTTTATTTTTAAAAAATGTATTCATCTATATGCAACTATGAATTTTTTTTCAAAGATTAGGTCATATGTGCTATAAAAAGGGTCGCTAATTTTAACCTCACTGTTATAGTCATGAACATGTAAAGGTAATAGGCGAAACGGGAATTCCCAAAGACAGCTGGCAACCAGAATGGCCTGAGAAGGCAATAATGCGAAGGATTTAACAGCTGAGATATTTTCAAGAGAGTGGAAAAATTTGACATTTATTTTGAAATTGATCTTTAAGAGGAAAAAATGTTTCATGATTTAAATACAGACAATGCTAAGATTAGAGCCGATCTCATCACTTCAATACCATCTAAAAATACCTGAAGGACACAAAAACTTGTAATTGTAAGAATTACTTTTGGTACTGGCTTTATTTTTTTCTTTTGCTTTGCAACGAATACTTTTTTAGTGAACTAAAAAATGCTGGTAAGCTAAATTAAAGTGAGAACAGACTGCAAAGTTGGAGGAAAACACATTTAATGAAAAAATTATAAATTTGTTTTTTGATAGAGTAATTCTGAAATGGGTTTAATTAATATTATTGTCATTATCGCCAGTTCAATGGTGTTTAAATTTAACACAAGTAAGAATTCATTAAATTTCGAGGCAGGTTGCAATTTTATTAACTACTATTAAATTATTCATAATCATGTCTAATTATAATCTACACTAGAGTTAAGTTTTCCAAAAGCAATAACTTCTAAGTCTACTGCAAACAAAATGTCAATGTCATGTCCAAATTGAAATTGCACTGTCTGTGATCCTTACAAAGAAAAAAAACGTTTCACCGCTTATCATTAAATATATCTATATATAAATGTGCATAAGTTTATATCTTTGCAGATAAATTGAATATCATTTTTTTTTAAAAAAAGCACCGTATTTAGTGGGTTTTTTTTGTTTTCTTTCCATTTCAAACAAAGTAACGCTTAAATCCAACGGATGTAATCTTTTGTTGCTATGGTATTTTGTGCTGTACCGTATGCATTCATTCAGGGCAAACGTTAATCTGTAAATATTTTTAAAGTTAAAATAGTTGTATTTTTTTCTGTTATTTGTTTTTAATGAAATTCAATCATATGATCAAATTTTACAACGAATATATAATCTTAATTTTTAATAATACATATTTTGTCTTTATTGTGTAACTTTGGAAATTTCCTATTTAGAAAAGTAGTAATAATACATAAGGCAGTTAACTCTAACTTGGCAATACAACACAAAGATAACTTAATACAACACTCAGGTAGACATAGGGATAAGAAACGTTTCTTTTTTCGTATGCAAGAATAAACACATTCAATTGCTCGTTCTTCCCGTCCGGAATTTGGACGTGGAATGGGTTGCCTGAGGAAACCAGGAAAAAACAAAACACTCTATCAATATTTAAAACTCTAATAAGAATGCAAGGCTAGACATAAACCATGGATAAGCGTAGGACGCGATAATCTTCTGCATAGAAGGGGCGTCTGTAACAGATAAGATAATATATGCTATTTGGTATTTTATTTATTTTATTTGCAGTAACCATATGATTGATCCTGGTATTGAAGAAGCCTCTACGTTGTTGTTTTATACTATCACGTATTTTTTGTTAAAGTTGCTTACCCGTTGTGTGAGCTCTTTATGCGTCGCAAAAATTACAGTAGTTAGGCCGAAAAGCGACCGCTACATAAGAAAAGGGTACAATATGCGTAATGTACCGGTAAAATAACTAACAATAACAAACGCTTGCTCTAAAGAAACAGATTTCGACTTGTTCATGCAAATAAATAAGTGATAAATTAAAGGGAAAAATCACTTGAAGAACAAAAAATGACAGCCAATACTAAGATTAATAAACGTATTATTTTTTTTTAATTGCTTAGCCGCAAAGATTTTCATGAGTTATAAACAATTGCTATTTTTTAAACAGTGAAAGTTTTAACAAAAGGTGAAAATTTGTGAGTCAGGACACGCTACCTCATAATAAAGCACGACTATTTCATGTTAAAATAGAATATACTTCTTTAAATTTGTATGTCTTCTTTAATTCTTGTTCTTGGCTATTAGCATATTGCAAACAACGTGTAATGAATTGTGTCAAATGATACGACTGATATGTACCAGATAACCTGTTCACCAACCAACACCTGTCCAAAGCGGCTACAGTAAACCTGGTTGTCACGGTAATCGACACAGCAATCAGCCTGCTCGACCAGAGTTTTATTCCAATATCACAGACAAGTACCCCTTGTACGACATGAATCGAACTCACATCACGCGCTTGGGAAGTGGGATTGTTCGCCGTGTGGAAACGTTCGAGTGGAGATCTAATCTTGAAACCGGTTCTTGTCTCAAGTACGTCCACTCTGCGACTCCCAGAAGATTTTTGGGGAAGGTGGGTGTCTAAACGGCGACGCACGTCATCTTTGACCAAATCGAGGCGGCGGAAACCAGGCGCAAGTTTTTTCCATGACATAGAAAGCGACGGTCCTGTTACCGCGCTTTCTTCGTGGGAGGGGCGCCAAGTCATGTCAAAGAGGTATGCATATTAATAAGTATTTCAGAAACGTAGAACTGCACATAAAGCGTGACGTGTTCCAAACGAGATGGTGGCAGCTTTGGTACAAGGTCTACCTAGGGGTCTACCGATATATCGGCTGGCCGATATATCGGCACCGATATCTGGATATCGGCAATATCGGTATCGGTAGCATGTAAAGGTACCGATATTGACGTCACCGATATTTCATAATAAGTGACATTTTGACACCCCCCCCCCAAAAAAAAACAAAAAAAAAGCGGAAACGAAAAAACTATCATTTAGATTTACAATATCTCGACAAATTAATATATCAAGCCCGATACCGGTATTGAAATAGTCAAAAGAGTTCTAGTATTAATATGTGCAGCCACGATACTGTGTGCCATGTGCTGTGATATTGTTTAGGTATCGGTCGATTTTCGTATACTCAGAAATACTGTGTAAATAGTGCCGATGCCAAGTATACCGTAATTGCTATAATAAAATGTATAACATGTAAACATTATGTTCACGTAATTGCTCTAATACTAACAGCAAAGATGCACGCAGAATCGCAGATGTCTAAAACATTTCGTTTCGTATGGAATAACAAAATGTACCGTGTGCAGACTTGCTGTCATTGGCAACCATTCAACCTTCAACCTCATTTTCACTTATTACTATTAATTTGTTCTCATTGTTTCATTCATAAAAGGTGGCCGTGTGCAAAAGCCATTAAACTATTGGTTACAATTAATAATTATGAGTCAAGGTTGAAGTTTCAAAAGGACTTCCTAATTTTGCTTGTACAATTTAATAAAGGATTGTTCGTTTTGTTATGAGTCCTATGTAGGTCATGACCTTGAACTTGTAAACACATCGGAAACTTTGTTTCGGGGAGCAAAAAAATCGGTAATATCGGCAAAACTGGAAATCGTTAGACCCCTTAATTATAAAATATAAATAATTACGAGTGATAAATTTTAAGAATGCCGTCATCAAATATGACCGCTGTTATTTTTGTCCTAACAAATACTCATATCGGCACTCATATCGGAAAAAAATATCGGTAATATCGGCAAAAATGAACATCGGTAGACCCCTAGCCCCTAATATTTTAAATAATTACGAGTGATAAATTTAAGAATGACGCCATCAAATATGACCGCTGTTATTTTTGTCCTAACAAATACTCATATCGGCACTCATATTAGTCATATCGGAAAAAATATCGGTAATATCGGCGAAAATGCATGTCGGTAGTCCCCTAATATAAAAGATAAATAATTACGAGTGATAAATTTAAGAATGACGTCATCAAATATTACCGCTGGTTTTTGTCCGAACAAATACTCATATCGGTACTCATATCGGCAAAAAAAATATCGGTAATATCGGTATCGGCAATATCGGCAAAAAGGCATATCGGTAGACCCCTAGGTCTACCACAAATGTAAACATTACAGCGATGCCGGCAAGCTGAACTTCATTATGCACGACCCACACGGGTGACCGAAAATGGTTTCCGTAGATCGCTGTTTTATTTTGATCGTGGTCAAGGCAGAAGGTATGACGAGTTGTGTATACAACACGGGCACGTGTTGTTGGAGCAGCGGGGCCCACGTGGAGGTTCTGGGCTGTGACAACAGCTGGACCCATGGACACTTTCACAGCGGCGTCAACTCAGAAGGGGCGAACAATAGTGGGACTAGCCATCACTGGTTCTAGTGGATAGAAAGGAATATTTGTTAAATCGGTAGTTCCAGGTAAGTTTCGATCAGAAGATATAGCTTCAAATAGTGTCTAGCATATGTTTGTTTTTGTTGTGGTTTGTTTATTTTTCAGTTTGTGTGTCTGATGTTTTTTTTGTTTTTGGTGGGGGTTTTTTTTTGGGGGGGTGGGGTTTGCAAAGTATTTGTCTTTGACATTAGGCTTAAAAAATGAAACCTAGACCAGAAATAATTCTTGATTTTGATTTTATTTTTTAATTTCACTTTATTGCCTAGTAAAATTTAAGAAACTGTCATTTGTTTATCTGGTCCAGATTACTTTGTTTGCCACTGAGTAAAAGCAGATCTTAGTTTGTCCCCGTCTTCCTGCTGGTCCAATGCAATAAGTGGAATCCTTCGAATTTTCCAGGTATAAAGGTCGCTGTAGTAATGAAGATTGTCGATTCAAATAAAGTCAATGAGACGAACATGCCCTCGAAAAGCAAACCTAGCACATCTAATACCATTTAGGTATTTAGTACATCCAAGTTTAAACAAAAGTTTAGTTTATACTGCCAAAATGACATTAAAGAGAAGGTTGCGTTAAATATTTAGGTAGCGTCTCTTAAACTTCCCACACATAGATACATTTCCATATTAGAAATTGATTATTTGAAATTATCGTTTCTTAAATTGCTTACCTATGAAAACAATGAAAGTTGTTTGTCTTTTGATGTCCTAATAATATGCATACGATTTTGAGACAACTAACACACATTTTTTTTAATTCAGCAGATTTTCTCTATAGAAAATAAAAAACTGAATTATTGAAGGTAAATTTTTATGATACAGTGAAATAAATGCATTTTTTATTTTAATATACATTAAGATAATAAAAATCATTTCAATAAATTATTAATATTTTGTGAATATTTTTGAATACATTTAAAAAAAATTAATTATTTTATTTCTAGAATATATCTTACGTAATTGAAGCATACACACGCTATGAAAGACATTTATTAGAAATCATAAGCTCATAATTAAGCTATGTGCATCGCAAAAATGGTGCAACAAAAAAAAATTACGCGGAATTTTTATTTTTTGATGATGCATACCTCGGGAACGTGTGTAGTAATATATTGAAGGTTATCCAAAAGAAACTCCTTCGTTGTTGCATTCGTTTCTAAGTCGTATTTACAACGTAAAAGACAAACAGAAGCACGCTCGTTTACTAAATATATTACGATTTTTTTTTAACGTTAACTTTTTTAATATATATGTTAAAACATCTGTTACAATTTTCATTACAATATCAGTCTTAACATAACGGAGATTCCTTGTAGATTATCTTATTCCTACCCAAGCATAATTTTTCTTGATGTAATTAGGCCCTCGAGGTCCTTGTGTGTAAGTGGCTAAAAATAAAGTTCGACGCATAATAGTGGAAATTTCCAATGAAATTTCCTATGAAATTTTCAATAAGTGTTGACCTTGTTTTTTTTTAAAAATCAATACGCTATTCCCTGCATCACTTGGGCTTTAGGATTTTATCTGATAGTTTAACTAATATAACGTAGAGCAGATTTACACTGACAGAATTAAGGTAAATAATACTTTTTTTAAATGTATGTACAGTGTACAGTTGTTAACTAAACAATATATTTTTTCATGTTTATGTACCAGTTGTTTAAACTTAAATTGTTTTATTAAAGTAATTTATAGTACCATTAGTATAGCTTTTCGCGAACTTGCACTACATTGACTACACCACTAAAACCAATAACTTAATTCTACTGTTTATTAACATCAAATTGACATAGTAGTTTTGATGCTGCTGGGTATATCAGTCTATTGTTTATTAGTAAAGTATAATAAAGCAGCAGCCATCAATGTTTTCAAGATATGTCTTTACCTAAGTTACATTCGGATGTATAGACGCCATTATAGGCGTTAACTTGTTTCGTTAACATATTTATCACTTAACTAGGCGTTAGGCACTAGGTCTTCCCACACCAAAACAAAAATCTCAACATTAATGATGAAATAATTGAAAAGGTTTCAAATGACCTACAGTTTTCAATAATTTTTCAAAAACATTTTTATTTTATAATTTTATGTACATGTATAACTAATGAAAAAGACACGCATACACAAAAATAATTAGAAATAAAAAGACGAAAATTAATTGATATATTTGCAATTTTATTTACATATTTACATATATCCCTGTTTAAGTATTACACCAATCGATTTCAAATATTATAATCTATAACTATAATATAATTAAAAATATTATAATACTAAAATCCGGTAATAAAAATTTTATTTTTTAACCAAAACAAATTCTAGACTTATTTTGAGTGCTGGTGGAAACAATCTGCGGAAAAAATGCTACGAGTTTCACTTTCCCTTTTAGTCATATTGGAAATATGAAAATCTTTTAATTACCCTAAATAATATGTATATATATATATATTTGTTTATTTATTTATACACCTAATAAAGCTGTTAAATGAAAAAGTGTCGACATGTGTTTCACTTGTTTCCAAAATAAGTTGTCAAATACTCAAATACTCATCCAGCCTTTCTCCTATTTTGTTACCCTCAAAGTGGCTTATATTTGAAATTTAATTACATCAAACATTATTTCATACTAGTTTGTGCTGCTGCGCCGTGGCGCCCCCTTTTTTTAAGGGCGCCTACGGCGCCCATCTTTTTTAATAGCCCAACTAACTTGTCCTTGTATGATAAATACGTAATATTAAAATTTCTTAAATGTACACGAAGTATTTTATAATCTTTTTTTTTAATTTTATTTTTTATTTCAAAATCCCAAGTAACTTATCCTTGTATGACAAATACGAAATATTCCTGAAATGTACACAAAGTATGTATATAATAATTTTTACAGTGCTAATCACCACACGATTTTTTAACTAATTTTAGAAAGCAGCGCACCAAATTACTGCACCAAAAAATAACTATTTAAGTCAATCAGCACTGCTTGCAACGCAAAATTTAAAAAAAGCAAAGTGATGTCCCTCAGCGTCGGGTATCAGCGATAATTGAGCGTAAATAAAAATATATATGACTAGTTTGTGCTGCTGCGCCGTGGCGCCTACGGCGCCCATCTTTTTCAAAAGCCCAACTAACGTGTCCTTGTATGTTAAATACGTAATATGAAACTTTCTTAAATGTGCACAAAGAATTTTATAAATGTGTTTTGCAAAAGCCGAAGAAACATAGCTGTATATAATAAATACGAAATATTCCTGAAATGTACACAAAGTATGTATATAATAATTTTTTTACAGTGCTAATCACCACACGATTTTTAAAGTAATTTTAGAAACCAGCGCACCAAATTACTGCACCAAAAATACCTCTTATCGAACGTTCGCATGAAATTGTTTAATTATTAATAATAGTGTGGAGGCTGTTTAATGTTAATCTGGAAACCAAAATGATTATCAATTTTTTTTTAAACAGAGTGATGTCCCTTAGCGTTAGGCTACATAATTGAGCGTAAATATATATATGATGATTCAGAACGGAAGAGGATATAAAATTTTAAAAAATTCACTTTTATACATTTTAAAATACATCACCGAACACGTTCAGTTTATTCCTGTTAAGCATTTGTTTTATATTTCCTGCTGAATCGGGTATTGATACTACTCAGTTAAAATTCATTGTTATAATTATTGTTTGAATTCCCGTGGGAATTTATTCCTCTTTAAAAATTTACAATTTTCTTTAAAAATGTATGTATTTAAAAAAAATAAAATTAGAATTATGGTTTGTTTATATTAAAGACGTCATTGGAACCAAAATATTGATACGTAACTTGACAACCATCAAGTATTCATCAAAGGAACTGAAAAGTTTGATAAGTCAAATCACTATGGAAGACATCGCTGAGGACCACGAAAATGTAAGTGTCTCGTAATAAAGTATATTTAATAACCGTTGGTTGCTTGTTATTTTTAACAGGTGTGAACATCCAATGTTTAGTGTTAATTATTACCGAATATATTGATTTAGTTCTTTTACTTTTAAGCAGGAGTGGACCTAGCAGTAGGGCTTGCGCGGGTGTCATATGTGCAGCCAAAAGGGGAAATTTGGGCTTAATAATCTATACCATAAATAATGTTCTACTGTGCCCCCCCCCTTTGCGATGTAGTGGTAGTTGCCTGACTCTCCACCGTTTCCCAAAAAGGATTTTTTTATGAAATGGAAAATACGGAGAGGTGGTCTGAAAACGGATATTCGTTGCAATATTATAACTCGCGAATGCTTATTTATAATTCTAATTTTAATTTTAATAAAAAGTCCCAAGATGAACTAAATCTATGTTATCAGATGTCAAACAGACGATAACTACTACATTTTTAAATGTTAAAAGCTATTTTTAAAACTTTAATATTGTTTTCCTTATATAAAATAACTGTTTAAAATTTTATTTTTTTTAATCTCGCGATTCTTCTTAATAGTTGTTCTATAAATAACAATTTTCTTTTTCAGAATTACCAACATCTTAAACAACCCATTTTGGAAACTTTTGCTTCTAGTGACTTTGGTAATAATATATACCCTTTTAACATTCCCATGATTTTGCAATTAAAAATATTTCTTTTAAACAAGATTTTGTTTTAATTATATCCCGTTCGTTGTTATATATATATATATATATATATATATATATATATATATATATATATATATATATATATAATTTTTAAGTTAATAAAAACTGGAAAAATTCTACATTGTCAGTCAAATGTATAATAACACGAAATTTAGTCTTACCGCATATCATACATAGTGTGTTCTGTAAACGATCTTCTACTAGTAACTATTAAGGACAGTGTCTTTGAAGGGAGCCGTCGAGACTCTAAGAGTATGTACACTTCTCTATACAAGGAGGAATTCCAAGAGAAATGTATACCGTCATCATGGGCTGTAACTGTTGAAGATTCCGACAGGGGCATTGTTGAATGCATAAAATTACAATCCAATCTGGCCGTACAGGTCCAATCTCGTGGATTATTTGCAAATTATCTTTCATTTGAAATGTGAGTTTACTTTGAACTTTGTATGACATGTACAGAAATCATGAACTTAACTTTTTTAAAAAAGCTTTTAAATTATACATCTATAGCGCAAATCAAGTGGATTTTTTTTTAATTAAGTGTGCTCTTTGTTTAGTTATAGCTAATGTCAATTTTTTTTTAATTAAAAGAAACTCGATGAAATTATTGAAAACAAGATGTTAACTTTAAAAAAAATTATTATACAATTTTACAGTAGTTCAACAATAATATAAGTCACTTGAAAAGTCAGTTCTTATATATAAATTTTAAAAAAATTGAATACTTAAATACAACTAGGATTCTGTAATTTCTATTGGAAATGACTTTACTCAACAGTTCTTTTTTTTCAGTTAAACGTATTTAATAATTATATGTTGCTTTCAAATTATGAATTACTTTCGAAATTTAATTGTATGTAACTTATCTGGCATAAATATATCTTCAAATTTGTCAAAGCTAAACAAACAATGCTGTTTTCAATGACACAGTACACGGAATTTTGTACTGTAAAGTCCACACCATACAACCTCAACACAATATTAAAGACCAAAAATCATCAGAAAATGTCACTACTAGCCATACATTTCATTAATTATTAAACAATATAATTTGCAATGTCTGTCCGTGACGCTACTAATTTTAGAAAGCAGGGAAAACCAAATTACTGCACCAATGCATCAAAAGGTGTGCAAATTAAAGATGCGCTTTAAAAAAATATTATATGACTTCATTGTTTTCGCTCATACATGTATTTTAATTTTGGAAAAGGGATCAATATAAAAAGAGGATTTGATGATGGTTAATTATAAAATCAAAAAACAAAGGGGGCGCCGTAGGCGCCCTACAACTTCTATTATAAAATACTTTGTGTACATTTCAGAAAGTTTAATATTTCGTATTTTTCAAACAAGGACAAGTTAGTTGGGCTTTTGAAAAAGGTCGACGCCGTAGGCGCCCTAAAAAAGTGCATTTTTTTCAAAATAAATAGATTTCAGCTGAAAACTTCCGTCATTTTTGATGGGTGATATGCTAGTATATACATAATCCTTCTCCTCATTATATGACGCTAATCCTTCCTTTAGCGTACTTAGCCGTCAATACGTGACTGCTCCTAACACCAGGTCATAAACAATAACTCGTTTTATATATTACCATAATCTGCCATAACCATGCGCTAAACTAATAAAAATAACATCATTGTGGAAAAACACATTTTAACACTGATAAATTCTCTGGTCTACAAATTTTCATTTTTTGAAAACTGCAGACATGCAAATTGGTGATTCTAACACAACTTTTCATGCTGATTCCATATATGTAATCCAAGTTTTTGTATCACGTCAGGATTTTTTGCACTTTGAAATTTTATAATTATATATTAAATATATGTTATTTATATATTATAACATAGGAAAAAGTCAATAAACCAGCAACAAAATCTACGATGGATAATAAACTTCAATCATGCAGAAAACTATTGGAAGTTACAATATTAACAATCAAAACTCAATATAAAAGCAGACTTACATTTATTAATTATCTATCACTCTGTGAATGGTCTTTTCAGTGATTTTCGTTTATGAGCAGCCCCAGGATTAGGACGTTTCAATGACCAGCAATAGTCGGCCATCATATTCACATTCCATCGACCTTGGTATCGACTCTCCCTTGTACAAATGTACTGATGGAACCTTTCACCCTGCTCTTCACTGTATGCACCAAGATTTACAGGAAAGTAGTCAACGTGTGAGTCCAAAAAGTGCAATTTGACACTCATGCGACCACCTCAAAGCTCGAAATTTAGCGACCATGTTCTTAATAAGACTTTTGTAACTGTCTGACTTGAAGTTACCTGAGAAATTGTTGGCAACATCTTTAAAAGCATTCCAGGCTTTTTTGTTCAACTCTGGCCTATTTAGATGTAAACACCTCATCTTTCATTACTCCTCGGATCTTCGGTCCAACAAAGATACCTGCAGCCAACTTTGCTTCACTTATGTGTGGATATTTTCTGACAAATATAGAAATCCAGAGCCAGTATTGTCCATACTTTTGACAAAAGCTTTCATTAACTCCAGTTTTATATTGAGTGGTGGAAGGAGAACTCGATTTGCTT
Organism: Ampullaceana balthica; assembly: GCA_944989445.1. Lineage (NCBI taxonomy): Eukaryota > Metazoa > Mollusca > Gastropoda > Lymnaeidae > Ampullaceana > Ampullaceana balthica. The sequence goes on along the minus strand of CALYLW010000092.1, from coordinate 574,906 downwards.
CTACCAAAGGCTGTAACTTGACACTGTAACCTCCTTGGGTGAATTCTTCTCTTGGTGGCCACACTTTCTTGGCATAATGCTCCGAGTCTGCTCTTCTATCCCAGAGGGACAGAAAACATGAAAATTTTAAATACCCTCCTTGGAGCCCTAATATGATGGCTATGACCTTTAAATCACCTCATATCAACCACTTGTGCTAGTCATAATTCAAAGATCTGAGCAACAGCTATATGTCTTCATACGTCCCTTTCAGTGTTACCGAGTGTTCCACTGAAAGTGATGATACTGTGTTTCCATTAAATGAAAGAACTGCTTTCCTACTGCGCTTTGATGAATCTCCACTGATTGTACATGCTCCTCTTGTTGAATCAAACAACATTCGTCATTCAAAAATAGCAGTCTGTCACATGACTTGAAGGCACGCCAAATCTCAAAAACCTGAAGTGATACATACAAACGAAGCACATCAAAGTCTATCATTTTTAACAAGCTTTCAGAAATTTATAATGTTTTACTTGCATTTTTTTTTCATGTAGACCAGTGAATTAATTATAGACTCGACATTCTATAATTGCTTCGAACTGATTGGTATTTCTGTCATTTTAGATTTTCGATCGTTTTTCCATCAGTGGCGTTAATAACATCAATCACATCACTTATAGTTGTGCTTGTCAAGATAAACAGTGCACAGGTTTATTATAGACAGAAACATAAACTCCATCAAATTAAAAACATCTTGATTTTTTTTTCTTTAAAAAAATAATAAATGCTTTGCTTCTCTTATTAACAAAATCAGGACTCATCAACTGATGTCAGCTCTGCAAAAAATAAGTTATGTTTGTCCTGCACCGATTCTTCTCTGACTTTGAGAATTGATGAAATCGTAAAATATTTGGAGGAATCAACCAGATCTACACAGATCCCACGACAGGTAGGCAATGGTGGTGTTTACATTTTGATCGGTTGCAGTACGTGAAAAGCCAATAAAAAAAAGTATATAATATTTGTCGATATGGCAGATGGGGGGCTCATAAAATTGAGATGATCATAAACTTGGTTGAGTGGTGTGGGACACCGAACAGATGCTAACTCCACAGCCATAAGATTCTCTCCTCATCTGTTGTTCGATATTCTTTTATTTTTATTTCCATTAATTAAGTATGTACGTTTACATATAAGTTAGAGCTTATTGAAAGTCCACAAGCTCCTTTGCTCCTATGCGTTAATGGTGATGGAAGATCAAGCCCGTAAATTCATTGTTTAAAACTAAGAATTTCACGATGAGGCACCTGTCAAGGTACAAGAATCACGGGTCATAATTGTTATGATATTTTTCTGAGCCCTGGTCAGATAGTGATTTGAAAAAGGGTTCACCTGTGCATAATAGTTGGAGCTTTTGTCACTCATGATATTTCATGAAAGCAGACGGGTTATTTATAGTGTGGTATGTGGTGACATACACCCGAGATGATCAGGAACATTATTTAGCACTATATAGAGACTTAGAGCGAACACTAGTGATGACCAGACATCATAGATAGAGCGTGGAGTTCAAGGAACTAGAACTAGGACTAGGATAGTCCGTGGTTTGCTCTGAAGGATAGACTCAGAAGTTGTAGTAGAACTACTAGGTGTACCCGACTTCATGTTGGAACTAAAATGGTATTGCTGATGTAAATAAAGACTTGGAAAGCATATCACGGAATAGTCAAGACTTTTCTTATTTATACAAACAAACCAGTACGCAACAGGACCAGTATAAATTTCCTTTTGCAAAATACTAATTAGTGTTATTTTATTTTTCATTCGTCCAAAAATATCAATGTGAAAAATAAATCATTTGAGCATAAGGACAAAAAGATGAAAGGTGTATGAAAGATGCGGAAAATTATTTTAAAATAAAAAATGTAAAATTAAATAAATATGATTCAATTGCGAAAAATCTCATGACGTTAGTCGTTATAATGATATTTGGTTATCGTTTCATTTTAAATTATTTTGAATTTCAATCATTTGTATTTAGTTTTGTGTTATGATCTTAAATTATTTCTATTTTTCAGAAAGCAGTTCCACCAGTTCATACCATATGTGAGTATTTTGAGTGTATTAGAAAATAGTTGCCAATATAAGATTTTAAAACAAAATAAATCATTTTTAAAATCATTTTGAATAAGTTAATTGACGGTAAATTAGTTGGTATTAAAATTTTCAAGAGGTTTTTTCATGTTAATTGTTACGTGTACAACCAACGTGTGCATTATTATTGTTTAGATCAGTCTTCTTGCATCATGTGACAGCTTAAGTCCAATGCATCAGTATCCTATATTATATTACACATGTATAAACTTTATCTTTTTCTCTCTCTCCACCCTCAGCTCACACACCATCAAGCGCTCACTTATACCTAAGAGAGCCGCCTAAAATTGCAGGAACTGATTGGGACGATGGTATGTATTACATATGACATGAGATTTTCTAAAACTATGTTTTAATGACATTTTATTATCCGTTTTAGAGGTGTTTTATTATAATACATTTATTGTTTGTTGGTTACATTTATGGTAGATTTTATTAAAACATATTTTTGTTTCTAATTTGTTGTAATATTGTATAAACCCTTATACAAAAATAACATCAATAAAAATTTGGGATCATTTACATGACACGATGTCAAAACGTCTGTTTGAGAACCATCGTGTTTTCATTTCAGGTCCAAATTTCAGCAACAAAGATCACGTAGACGCCCACCTACAGATACCATCTGGACATTCAAGTGCTGGTCATCATGTTCGAGGAGTCCACGTCAGTGATACTGGGATTTACATTTCGTACTCAGGTATGGTCAGTTAATTTATAGGAATGGAATTATAAGTCATTGAACGCTGAGATTAACTTTGAAGCTACATTAAACCCCTGAAGTAAAGTATAGTATAGAATTTTGCTTTTTACAATTAAAAAATATGTTACATTGGAAAGTCTTTTTAAAATGTTATTTTGATATTCAGAAAAAGAATAATTTGTTGGATAGTTTTAATTAAACTTTTTTACTTTAACCTTTTACTTCTCCCCAGGTCTGTACTACATCTACAGCAGAGTCAGCTTTAAGACTAACCCAAACAAGTCTTCATCTGAGTTTGCCTACCAGGTAGGAATACATAAATGTGTTATTGTTTTCGAATAAATACACATATGTTACAATACAAAAGAGTATGGCTTAAATTTGAGCTACCTGATCATATAACAGATGATTAGCCATAAGTAATGCCCCATGCTGGCTAGTTCTCTCATTTACATTGATACTCATTGCATATGAAATTTGTATTTGTGTGACTGTGCTCCAAACAATGATAATCTATTTGAAACGCCACTCTTTTAAACAGACTTTGATGGGTTTTTGTTCTCTAAAAGAGGAATGCTGACGTTAAAAATTATTATTTTTGCTTATATCGAATATACGTAATCCGTGTAATTTCCCAATAGCAGAAAGAAGTATTTATTAATCTTCTAGTATTTTCACTGAACAAATTATTGTATAGGGCTCTGTGACTTATGACTTATGCAACAGCTACAGAAAATTAATTACATTCCAGCATATGAAAGGCTTAAATTAAATAAACAGCTGAATATTGCGTGCTGTAAAGCAATTTTAGTCAAGGATGCTTCATTTTTTTTAACATTCGGAGGAGAGAAAGATAAACTAACTCGGAGAAATCGCGAGACCAAAATACAAGTCTTGACATGCAGCCCACAAATTACAGTTATTTATTTCTCATCTTCAGCGAATGAAGCCTTACAATGTATACATATTATTTGATCCTACAGAATTGGTTTCATTACGTTCATCGTATAAGCCCCAACAGTCCGATGAATAGTGGAGTTTTACTGAGGAATGTCTACACTGCGTGTCCATCATGTAATAACATTGCGGAGTCTGGCTTCACAGGTTGGTTGACAGATTTTTTTTTAACTTTAAAAAATTAATTTAATACTAACTGCGCGACAGACTAGCATAAACATAATTTACATGCTACATTGAGATAATTTTAAAATAATTAATTAATTACAGTACATTCGATCGATATGAAATTTTGATAGAATGCATTGTTAGAAAAGTCTATGTGCAAAATTTCAGTTCGATAGGATCCCGGAAAGCGGGTCACTTTTTACTTTTGTTTTTCTACGGGACCACGATTAGACGGTGAAGTTAATATAAGGGATTTAAAAATACATTGCATTACATAAAGAATAGATAGATAACATATTGAATATGTGTCATTGCATTAAATGAAGTATTGATAAAAATGCATTACATATTAGGGATAGATAACATATAGAGTATGTTTCATTGCAATTAACATTTTTACAGGTGGCATTTTCAATTTGCAAGCCGGGGACAAAATCCAGGTGTGTTTTTCCGGGCAGGGATTTATAGACTATGAATCGAAAACTTCATTTCTCGGACTCTTTATGCTGAGTTCTCCACATACTCCACAAGATCATCACCTCGACTTCGGTGTGTGAGCCTAGTACCTACCCGGGAATGAAGTTAATGTGGCAATGTGCCCCAGGTTGTTTAACGGGTGTGGACGGGAGATACCTAACAACTAACGACTGTTGAGACTGCGGAACATTGTAGGCCGACACGTGTGCCCCTTGGAATGTGGTAAACAATGTGGGTACAGTCTGGCGAGCCCCGTCCGACCTCACTGGCTTCAACCTTATCTCTTCACATTTATCACATCACAAGCCGTCATTGGAGCTGAGGTGCCATATCGGGGGATTACAATTGTAGCAAATATTTGGACAGTATCTAAGGAACGTCTCCTTCGTCGTAGTCCCAACATCAATAAACCAACCAACTCATGTGCGGAAGAAAGAGGTACCAGTGCTGCTTGGTATGAATATACTAAAACGTTGGCTACCTCATGCCAACCATGTACCAAAGTATCTGGCATCAACTGCTCCCCATAGTGATTTAAAAACTGTGCCCTGGACTGCACATGTGGCTGAGAGTTTTATCCCAGCCGATTCTCTCACCAATAATAACAGTGAAAACATGACAACGACACAGTCCCTGCTGTCGACAACATGTAAACAATCAAAAAAGCATAGGTACCCACGGCCCAGCAAGCGCCGTAACAATAAGATTCACCAGAATCTATAGGACAGAGCGGCCAAAGGGACCGAAGTCACAGACTAAAACAAACGTGACAACCCACTAACTGTCGAAGACCTTATGTATGTCAGAATTCGAGTCACAGGATGTAACAATATCCAAGAGTTCTGGAAGCCCGATTTATACGGTGCACCTTTGGTACAAGGTCTACCACATGTATGAACACTCCAGCGATGCCGGCAAGCTGAACATCATTATATCACACCCTCACGGGGCGCCCGAAAATGATTACTGTAGGGCGCTGGCTTGATAGGATCGTGATCAAAGGGAGAGGGGTGGTCAAAGACGATGTATGTGTACAACACGGGGAAGTGCCCGAAGAGAAGCGGGGCCCACGTTGAGGTTATTGGCTGTGACAACGGCTGGACCCACAGACGCATACACAGCGGCGTCAACTCAGAAGGGACGTTCTATAGTTGGACTATATCACTGGTTTATAGGAAATGTAATTAAAAAAAATTTTTTTAAAAATTCTTGCTATTGCATTTATTTTTTTTAATCCGCGTGAATTTCAAGTAAAATTTAAATAACCGAGATTTATTTATCTTGTTCTGATCACTTTGTTGGCTTTTGAGTGAAATCATATTTTCATTTTTCTCTTCCTTCTTTTTGCTAGTTCTTTGCAATGTACAAAATGAATTGTCTTATTGCAAAAGACCGTAGATATTCTAACTAGAATATACAAATATGATTTATTGATGATGAATTTGCAATAAATAGTGAAATAAATACATTTATTTAGCATAAGTTGTTGATAATAAAAATATATTTTTGAAAAAATGAAATTCAAGTTGAACATTTAATAAGGAAATAATAATAATTTTAATAATTTAATATTTTTTAAACTATTATTTTACATCTTTTACATCATTTACTTTATAGAAAATGTATTAATTATTGAAGCATACACAAGCTGTGAAAATTAGTGATGACAATTCTTATGTTCGTGATTAAAAGATACACATCACAACAATTGTATCACACGACACTTGCAACCAGGAGCGGCATTTAGGGGTGGCAGCTGAATAATCGCCCCACGCCCCGCGCTTAGGGGGGCCCCGAGTTTCAGACTTGAGAATATTTCGTCCAAGTTATATTCACGGTAAAAACAAGCACAAAATACACTAACCATGGTCTAATACTTTCGAAATTGCACACAACGGAAGTGGACTTTCGACTATGAGAAAGGTAAGGGACTTTGTATAACTGCAGTCGACATAAAATAATACCATTGAACTTGACAGTGGAAAACAAGCTGCATGCCTGTCATTAATTAGCGTATGTAAATTATAAAGTGATTCGCTGATGTGATGGACCAAGATATATGAGAATGTCATCCTGCGTGTCGAAGTACACTGCATGTAGTTATGTACACAATGCACTTGCGATTAGAAACATGTATTTGAAATATTGCCTTGTACAATAAATCGCATTTTAACGTAAGTCGTTACGGTATTTTTTTAAAAGAAACATTTGTTTATAAAACGCGAACATAAATATATTTTAGTAACAAAAGAGCCGGAAGATATTGCACAACCGAGTTTGCGCAAGAATTGATCTAATCAAGATATTATGACCTTTTGGGCATATTGGTAGTTCGCGATGGTTACCAGGTCTTTGGCCCCGCGGGGTCATTGTTGCACCAGGCCTCGCGCGTACCTAACGACGCCTCTGCTTGCAATCAATGCTCTCGGAATCATGCGTTCAGCATTTTACTAATTGACGCACAGCAGAGAAACATAAAAAGCATTTTGTTTAACATTTCAGACACAAAATATTTCATTGAAAGTACAATTAAAACTAAATCATTTGTAATTACTATCTTTTACACCTGATGTTTACCATGAAACATTATAAAGTTACAAAACAGGACACTCGTTAACTAAATGTGTAGTTTAATAGACTCTAAATTTGTTAAGCGTTAAAACATGATGAAAATGGCACAGTCCTTAGTTACCGTATTAATGTAAAATACAAAAAAAAACGTTGAAAACTCAAAGTTATTTTTAATGAAAACTCCTAAGTAAAATGGGAAAAAGCGGAGAAATCTGCTATTCCTATCTGAGTTTAAAACCAACCGCTAAAATCTAGTATTAATTAATTTCATATCTTTTACGTTTATAGTCAATAATTTTAGCTGTCACTTAAAAAATTGTTTAACTTGATAAATATTATATTTATTGAGTCTCTAGGCGCTTTTTAAGACAGAAATTTCAGGGTCAATATTTTTGTTCACTTTTCATATGGAAATATTTTACAAAAATTAGGCAAAATGGTATATTTTTAAAAAAGAAAATAAATGCAGTGGAATATTTAATGCATTTAATATAACTAAATATAGAATTAAAAAATCTCTGCATTTTATATTACATGGTAGAGAATTTTAAAAATTTCTGTGGTGAGTGACTGCTACGTTTAAAACATTGATTATTTATCATTGACTAGTATGCTGGCGGATCATCTTATTTTCATCCCTGGGGGTTACCAGGCTTAAACACCGACGTAAAGGTGTGATCTTGTGGAGTATGTGGAGAACTCATCATGAAGAGTCCAAGAAATGAATTGTTTGATTCATAGTCAATAAATCCCTGCCTGGAAAAACACACAATGATTTTGTCGCCTACTAGCAAATTGAAAATACCACCTGTAAAAATTTCCAAACATATTTACATTATCAAAAAACTTAAATTTACATACAATATACATATAATCTCTTCAAAATATGTAATAGAAATACACAAATTTATATTTATTTTACCCACAATTTACATACAATATTATATTGTATTCCTAACACTATACCATTCTAAAAAAATATGATGTATTCTATGTTATACTAGTGTATTACCCGTCAGAAATGACGTAAATTTTCAGCTGTAATCTATTAATTTTGAAAAAATGCACTTTATTTTAGGGTGCCTACGGCGCCCACCTTTTTCAAAAGCCCAACTAACTTGTCCTTGTTTCATAAATACGAAATATTAAACTTTCTGAAATGCACGCAAATTATTTTATAATAGGAGTTGTAAGGCACCTACGGCGCCCCCTTTGATTTTTTATTTTATAATGAACCATCATCAAATCCTATTTTTACATTGTTTCCATTTCCAAAATTAAAATATGAGCTAAAACAATGACGTAATATAATATTTTTTACAGCGTATCTTTAATTTGCACACTTTTTGATGCATTGGTGAAGTAATTTGGTGCGCTGCTTTCTAAAATTAGTAGCGTCACGGACAGACACTACAGACGTGACATTGTAATTTATATTGTTTAATAATAGCTCGTATGTCGTGTGAAATTGTTTAGAGCCTTTTTAATCATATATATATTTACCCTCAATTATCCTGCCGTAAAGCTGAGGGACATCACGCTGCTTTATTTTTTAAATATAGAGTTAAAAATCATAACCATTTTAGTTTCCAGATTAACATTAAACACCCTCCACACTATTATTTATTGAACAATTTCATGCGGACGTTCGAAAAGAATTATATTTTGGTGCAGTAATTTGGTGCGCTGCTTTCTAAAATGTCTCGCCGTAAAAAGATATTATATGACGTCATTGTTTTAGCTCATATTTTAATTTTGGAAAAGGGAACGATGTAAAACGAGGATTTGAGGATTGTTAATTATAAAATACTTTGTGTACGTTTCAGGAATATTTCGTATTTTTCATACAAAAATTAGTTACTTGGGCTTTTGAAAAAGTGGCACCCTAAAAAAAAAGTTGGTGCCGCAGCACAACCTAGTATTAAATATTAGCTGAAATGTATAAACTCGTTATTTCAAAGGGAGCTTGATTCTTTACAAAAAGATAAAGATGAGCGCTTTCACCACCGTTAAAACTCATGGGAGAACAAGTGAATATAAAGTGCGGATAATCTAACACTTTCACGGGAGTTTCATAAGAATAGGAAAAACCACTTAATGTAAGAGCTCTACATTCACCACTTATACAAGTATATAATATTACAATTATAAAACCACGAGTTAAATACACAATTTGTATTTTTGTAAAAACCAACCTGTGATGCCGGACTCCCCAAAATAAACTGACAACCAGACTGTGAAGCCAGACCCCCCAATATAAACTGACAACCAACCCGTGAAGCCATACCAACAAATATAAACTGACAACCAACCCGTGAAGCCAGACCCCCCCCCAATATAAATTGACAACCAACCTGTGGAGCCAGACCCCTCAATATAAATTGACAACCAACCTGTGAAGGCAGATCCCACAATATAAACTGACAACCAACCTGTTAAGCCAGACCCCCACCCCAATATAAAATGATAAGTAACCTGTGGAGCCAGACCCCCCACCCCAATATAAACTGATAAGTAACCTGTGGAGCCAGACCCCCACACCAATATAAACTGACAAGTAACCTGTGGAGCCAGACCCCCACCCCAATATAATCTGACAAGTAACCTGTGGAGCCAGACCCCCCTCAACCCAATATAAACTGTCAACCTACCTGTGAAGCCTGACTCCCCAATGTTATTGCATGATGAACACGCTGTGTAGACGTTCCTCAGTAAATCTCCACTATTCATCGGACTCATACGACGAAAATAATGGAACCACTTCTGTCGGATGAAATAACATTTACTAATTGTTAAGTTTCAGTTCCAGGAGATACGAAACGAATATTTGTATTTTGTGGGTTGCATGTCACGACCTGAATTTTAGTTTCGGAATTTTCAGGATTCTGTGCTTGTCTTATAGTGACAAATTTTATAGTTACACAAAAAAGAAGACAAAAAACAGCTAATCAAAGTTGATTCATCGAGTAATCATCCCAGTTAAGCAATTGATTAAGATTTTTCGATCTACCACTGCCGATAAAGCAAGTAATTGATTTATTTGGACTATTTATGTTCAAAAGACGAAAATTCTGTGTAGCATCGTCAGTTATTACGAATTATATTTATTATTATTATTATATATCTAATTACAAAAAAATATAAAGCTCAGTTGTTTGTATCTTTGTATGTTTCACTGTTCAACTTTCTGTTACACAGCCACGGAAAAACCAAATGACGGACGGGGACCAAATTTGGCAGGACGGTTCCTTTTACACTGAAGAATGGTTTTAAGATATTTTTTTGTAATTGTCTCTTTTGCCCGAATGCCGTAAATTAAATAATCAGAAAATGCAGAGACAAAGAATGAAAAATTTAATCTCATTTCTATATTGAACAACTTTACGCGGACGTTCAACTTCCGTTCAAAGCGAGTTATTTTTGGTTACGATTATTCCACAATACTTTATTTTCAGCGATGCGCTTTCAAAAAATATTATATTGTCTAATTACGGTGCGCATATTTGCGTGTAGGCTTCTTTTCAAAAATTAAAATTTAAGCATTAAACAATGACGTCATTTAATATTTTTATACAATCCATACAGAAAACGGAATCAATATAAATAATTAACATAAGTAACTTTTCCGTGTTTAATAAATACGAAATATTAAACTTGCTGAAACGTACACAAAGTATTTCATAATAATTATAAATCCTCAAATCCTATTTTTACATCGTTGCCTTTTCAAAAATTAAAATATAAGCATAAAACAATGACGTCATTTAATATTTTTATACAAAATCATATTGTCTAATTACGGTGCGCACATTTTAGTGTACGCTTCATAATTTGAGCTGTACAGTACAAAGAATTGTCATTTTCTTTACTGTTACTTTCTATATATTAAAGACACGTAAACATATTTAATTACAACTGCCACACGATGCATTAGGTTTAATTGTTTACATGTTTAAATTTAATTGCGAATTTGTTTTAATTATTTTCTGTTCCATAACTCGACATTTCATAAAAAAACTATTTATGTAATAATTGTGTCAGTATTTTTTTCAAGGCTTCAATTTTAGCGGTGCGCGTTCTAAAATCTTTTATCACCTGATTACTGTGCGCACATTTTCGTGTACGCATCTTAAATTTTGCTGTGTCCTATTAATATAACATTTATATTTTGTTTGTCATTTACATAAGCTATTTTCTTTTACATAAGCTATACACTTATACAATTTAAACTTAGGCTACTGGACCTATTTACATAGTAGATTAAACTAAATAAAGTGATCCTGGAAACGCGTAATTATTTTGTATTGGGAATTGAATATGTTAAGTTCATTCCTTTGTAGTTGGATTAACATAGGTAATTTTTTAAATCAATTATTGTCATTGTTTCACATTCGTTTTTTAACAGACATTTGATTAGTTTTTTTTGGTTTTTTGGGGTTTTTTTTATGTTGTTGGGCAATGAAAGTGACTCAAAAAAGAATTTCATTCCTTTATGATATTATAACAATTGCATACAGCAGTAAATTTTAATCGTAAATGTCGACATAAATATATAACAATTCAAATAGTATTTCCATGTTAGAACAACTATAAATAGATTACAAAAGTAGAGTTATTTTTGGTCCAGTTGTGATGATCAGACTTTTTATTAAGCCAGACTATTTCTATAACCATTTATTATTATTGTCTAAATACGGTGCGCACATTTTCTTGAATTCCTTTTAATACGACTGCTTTAGTTTCTTTCAATTATTTTAGAAAGTACATTTCATATATAACATTTATAATTTAATTTATTGGCACTATATGTCAATAAACTGACACTTTTAAAAAGTTTACATAAGCTATGCACTATACACTATACATTATAAACTTTCGATACCGAACGTATTAACAGAAGTTGACTAAATTTAATAAAGTGATCCTGAAAACGCTTAATTAATATGAATTGCGAATTGAACAACCTTTATTCATTTCTTTGTAGTCTGAATAATATAGGCCATTTCCAAAGTTGCTTTTTAATCATTTTTCAGATGTGCTTATTAACAGACGGTTGAATCTTTTTTTTAATGTGGATATAGATTTTTTTTTCAGAAACAAAATCTGGTGTGTGTATTGAATATAATTTACAAAATGTGATGCCTTATCAGAAATAGGGAACACAAAAAAGATTCATTTTTGAAAGTATACACATTGCATAAAAACCGTAAATATAAATCGTACAATTTAGAGACATATAATTATTGAAATATTATTTCCCCGTTACGCCTATTATGAATGCGTCAAAAGGAAGAGTTATTGTGGTCCAGCACATTTACGTTATAACAAGACTTTATTTTATGCGGCCAGCTTTCTATAATCTTTTATTATCTAAATATGGTGTGCAAATTTTCTTGATATCATTTTAATACGACGGTTTTTTTAAAAAGTATTTTTGAAAGTACAATTATAATTTTGTTTATTGGCGCTATGAGTTATGTAGCCTTTGCCTTTTTAAGGGATAGTGCCATATGTTCTTTATCTCATAGACGCGGTTAAAAATATTATATTTTTTACAATTGTGTTACTATGCAGTTTCGTAATTATATATGAAATGTTTGAGTGACGAGGGGGGTAGAGCTCTTTCGGAAAACCTATCAGTTATGTTAATTTTGTACAAGTGGGAAAGAAATAGTAAATTCAGTTATTATGGTCGTCAAGATTCATTATTTCATAAATCATATCTTTTAAATAAAAGGTAATGTTAAAACGCACTGCATTAAGTGAAAACAACTCAGTCTGTAAAATGGTAAAAATTAAATAATTGTGTCAGTTGTTTTTTTTCTCTCTCTCTTTTTTTCTTAAATATATTTAATTATATTTAATTTTTTGTCCTAAAATGGAATGTCTCCGTTTCCCATAAGATTTTAACTAATAGATGAATCTGAAATATAACTGGGCAAATAGAAGTTGTATTAACCAGCAACTAATACTGGGAAAAAGGGTCAGCACACTCCCGCTACAAAGAGCGGGTATATTTCTAGTGTATATATATATATACATATATATATATATATATATTTATATATGTATATATATATATATATATATATTAGGGCTGCGGAAATTAACGATTAATTTCTCGATTAATCGTTAAACATACTTAACGATTAAATTATTTTTTAACGATTAATCGACCCATCTAAAAATTATTGGAAGTCAAAAAGTAAATCGCCGCCGATAAATAACAACAAATTTCCTGACGTTTATACACGAACATTTTGGCTTTAAAATATTGATTGACAGGAATGTTCAAAATGTTGATAAAGTTTATTGTATCCATTGTGAGAAATCGTTTGCCTACTAGGGTTCTAACACTTCGACTACTTATCAAACCACATGAAAAGCGTATTCAGCTAAAGGCAGTAATGGAGTCTCAATCAGAGACAGAAAATGACGACAGTTCTTCTTATGAATTACTGCATACAAAATGGAGATGAAAGTTCCTAAATTCATTAACCTTCTACAATGGTGGAAACTTAATGAACACCGATATCTGATTATGTCAATCCTTGTCAAGCCCGTTTTGTGCATACCAGTTACCTCAGTTCCATGTTAATTATTGTTCAGCTCGGCTGGTTGTATTGTCAATCAGACCCGCTCATCACTTGAACCAAATAATGTCAACACACTTGTCTTTTTGAGTAGTTGGTTAAAAGATGACATATACAGCAGATATTCCAGTGTTATTTAGATTTTCAACAAGAAAGTTTTAAGTGTTACTTATGACATCATAAATTTTAATTTTTGGCTTTAATCGAAATTAATGATTAATTAATCGTTAATTTTTCAATTAACGATTACATTTAAATTAATCTTAACAGCCCTAATAAATAAATATATATATATATATAATTATATATATATATATATATTATATATACATACATATAGATTGAGAATATTTTAAATATAAGGATGTTAATTGTTAAATATAAAAAAATGGGAAAGAAATTTATAACTTGACTATTTCTGAAACTTTCCAGTTGTTTCATTATATACTAGAAATATACCCGCAATTGTAGCGGGAGTGTGCTGACCCTTTTTCCCAGTATTAGTCGCTGGTTATTACAATTTTTATTTGCCAAGTTAAATTTCAGATTCAACTGTTACTTAAAATCTTATGGGAAACAGATATATGCCATTTTAAGGGGGGGAATTAAATATAATTAAATATATTTAAGAAAAAAAGATAGAAAAAAACGACACAATTATTTAATTTTTACCACTTTACCACGCGAGTTGTTTTCACTTAATGCAGTGCCTTTTGATATTACCTTACTATTTAAAAGATAGTATTTATTAAATAATGAATCTTGACGACCATAATAACTAACTTTACTATTTCATTCCCACTTGTACAAAATAAACATAACTTATAGGTTTTCCGAAAGAGCTCTACCACCCTTGTCACTCAAACATGCAATATATAATTACGAAACTGCATCGTACCACAATTGTATGTAATACAATATTTGTAGCCGCGTCTATGAGATAAAGAACATATGGTACTATTCCTTAAAAGGCAAAAGTTACATAACTCATAGCGCCAATAAACAAAATTATAAATGTACTTTCTAAAAATCTTTTAAAAAAAAACAAAAGCAGTCGTATTAAAATGATATCAAGAAAATGTGCACACCATATTTACACAATGCAAGATTATAGAAAGCTTTCCGCATAAATTAAAGTCTTGTTATAAAGTAAATGTACCGGACCAAAATAACTCTTCCTTTTGACGGATTCATAGTGTTAGCAACAGGGAAATAATACGTAAATAGCGGTATGTCTCTATATTTTACGATTTATGTTTACAGTTTTTATGCCATGTGTATACTTTCAAAAATGGAATCTTTTTTTCCCTTATTTCTGATAAGACAACATATTTTGTAAATTATATTCAATACACACACACCAGATTATTTTTCTGAAAATATATCCACATTAAACAGATTCAATTGTCTGTTCAATAACGCATCTGGAGCATGATTAAAAAACAACTTTGTAAATGGCCTATGTCATTCCGACTACAAAGGAATGTACATGAGCTGTTCAATTCGCAATTCATATTGATTAAGCGTTTTCAGGATCACTTTATTAAATTTAGTCAACTTCTGTTAATAACTTTGGAGCGAAAGTTTATAATGTACAGTGTATATATATATATATATATATATATATATATATATATATATATATATATATATATATATATATATATATATATATATATAGCTTATGTAGACTTTTTTAAAGTGTACGTTTATTTGACATAGGCCATCGCTTTACACTTAAAATAAACTCGCTATATATATGGTTTTTAATTAAATGTCGAATGAATTATGCATTATATTTTAATTCACACATGTAAAATATTAATCCAATGCATCGTGGAAAAATTGAAATAAAATAATTTAAACGCATATCTAATATATAACACTAAGTTGATGTTTGTATGTTTGTTTATTTGTATCCATTTAAAAAAAGCCACTGCTTTGTTGACATTTTTCCAAAAGATCTCTACCACTGTCATCACTAAAAAAGTTCATATATATATATGTACGACACTGCATCGTAACACAATTGTAATTAATACAATATTTGCAACAGCGTCTTTGAGATAATATGGCACTACCCCCCCCCCTCAACGGCAAAATCTAATTAACCTATAGCGCCAATAAATTAAATTATAAATGTTATATATGAAATGTACTTTCTAAAATACTTGAAAGAAACTAAAGCAGTCGTATTAAAAAAAATTCAAGACAATGTGCCCACCGTATTTAGACAATAGTGATAAATGCTTATAGAAATATTATGGCTTAATAAAAAGTCTGTTTATAACAATTGGACCAAAAATAACTCTACTTTTGTAATCTATTTATAATTGTTTTAACATGGAAATAATATCTGAAACAATGACAATAATTGATTTTAAAAATGGCCTATGTAATCCAACTCCAAAGGAATGAACATAACATATTCAATTCGCAATACAAAATAATTAAGCGTTTTCTGTATCACTTTATTTAGTTTAATCTACTTATGTTAATAGGTCCGGTAGCCTAAGTTTTAATTGTATAAGCTTATGTAAAAGACAAACAAAATATAAATGTTATAATAATAGGACACAGCTAAATTTAAGATGCGTACACGAAAATGTGCGCACAGTAATCAGGCGATAAATATTTTAGAACGCGCTCAGCTAAAAATGAAGCCTGGGAAAAAAATACTGACACAACTGTTACATAAATAGTTTTTTTTATTAAATGTCGAGTTATGGAACAGAAAATAATTAAAACAAATTCGCAATTAAATTTAAACGTGTAAACAATTAAACCTAATGCAGTTGTAAATAAATATGTTTATGTGTCTATAATATATAGAAAGTACCGGTAACAAAATGACAAGGCTTTGTACTGCGCAGCTCAAATTAAGAAGCATACACGAAAATGTGCGCACCGTAATTAGACAATATAATATTTTTTTGAAAGCGCACCGCTGAAAATAAAGTATTGGGGAAAAATATAACTTCACCAAAAATAACTCGCTTTGAACGGAATTTGAACGTCCGCGTAAAGTTGTTCAATATACAAATGAGGTTAATTTTTCATTCTTTGTCTCTTCATTTTCTGATTATTTAATTTACGGCATTCGGGCAAAGGGGGCAATTACAAAAACTCTTTTAAAACCATCTCCAGGGTGAAAGGAACTGTCCTGCCAAATTTGTTCCCCGTCCGTCATTTGTTTTTTCCGTGGTTGCCGAACAGAAAGTAGAAAAGTGAAACATACAAACATACAAACAACTGAGCTTTTTATATCTATACTAATAAAAGGGAAAGCCCTCACTCACTCACTCACTGATTCATCACTAATTCTCCAACTTCCCGTGTAGGTAGAAGCATGAAACTTTGGGAAGTGGTCGAGTAGCCTCTCGCGACGAAAATTGGAGTAAAAGAATTTTAAAATAACACTCATGGGGGCCGGGGGCCCAAAAACGTTTTTTTTTCCTTATATGGCCTATATAAAATTTGAAAATCACCAATTCTCCTATTTCCCGAGTAGGCAGAAGCATGAAACTTTGGGAAATTGTTGAGTACAACCCCGCGATGGTAACGGAAGAAAAAATATTTAAATTATCACTTCCTGGGGGCCGGGAGCCCAAATGAAGTTTTTTCCTTATATGAGCTATATAAAAATTAAAAATCACTAATTCTCCTATTTCCCGTGTAGGTAGAAGCATGAAATACTGGGTGGTTGATAAGCACACTTCCACGATGGTAACAAGCGAAAAAAATATTTAAAATAACACTTAATGGGGTCCGGTGGCCCAAATGTAGTTTTTTTCTTATATAAAAAACTGACTTTTCACTAATTCTCCAACTTCCCGTGTAGGTATTAGCATGAAACTTTGGGAACTTGTTGAGTACACTCTCTCGACGATAATTGTCGAATAGGAATTTTAAAATTCACACTTTTTGGGGCCCGGAGCCCAAAAACGCTTTTTTTCCTTATATGGACTATGTAAAATATGAAATCACTAATTTTCTCATTTCTCGAGTAGGCAAAAGCACGAAACTTTGGGAAGTTGTTGAGTACAAACCTGCGATAGCAACGGGAGAAAAATAATAAATTATCACTTCCTGGGGGCCGGGGGCCCAAATGAAGTTTTTTCCTAATATGAGCTATACAAAAACTAAAAATCACAAATTCTCCTATTTCCCGTGTAGGTAGAAGTATGAAACTTGGGGTAGTTGTTAAGTACACTTCCACGATGGTAACAGGTAAAAACAATATTTAAATTATCACTTAATGGGGGCCGGGGGCCCAAATGTAGTTTCTTGTTATATTAAAACAGACTCATCACTAATTCTCGGATTTACCGCGTAGGTAGAAGCATGAAACTTTGGGAAGTTGTTGAGTGGCCTCTCGCGACGAAAATTGGCGTAAAAGAATTTTAAAATTCACACTCATGGGGGCCGGGGGCCCAAAAACGTTTTTTTCCTAAAATGGCCTATATAAAATATTAAAATCATCAATTCTCCTGTTTCCTGAGTAGGCAGAAGCATGAAACTTTGGGAAGTTGTTGTGTACAATTTCTCGATTGTAACGGGAAAAACAATATTTAAATTATCACTTCCTGGGAGCCGGGGGCCCAAATGAAGTTTTATCCTTATATGAGCTATATAAAAATTAAAAATCACTAATTCTCCTATTTCCCGTGTAGGTAGAAGCATGAAACACTAGGTAGTTGATAAGCACACTACCGCGATGGTAACAAGCGAGAAAAATATTAAAAATAACACTTAATGGTGTCCGGGGCGCGGGGGCCCTAATGTAGTTTTTTCTTATATAAAAAACTGACTCATCAATAATTCTCCAACTTCCCGTGTAGGTATTAGCATGAAACTTTGGGAACTTGCTGAGTATACTCTCTCAACGATAATTGGCGAATAAGAATTTTAAAATTCACACTGTTGGGGGCCCGGGGCCCAAAAACGCTTTTGTTCCTTATATGGACTATACAAAATATGAAATCACTAATTTTCTCATTTCTCGAGTAGGCAAAAGCATGAAACTTTGGGAAGTTGTTGAGTAATAACCAGCGATAGCGACGGGAGAAAAAAAATTTTAAATTATCACTTCCTGGGGGCCGGGGGCCCAAATGAAGTTTTTTCCTAATTATGAGCTATACAAAAACTAAAAATCACAAATTCTCCTATTTCCCGTGTAGGTAGAAGTATGAAACTTGGGGTAGTTGTTAAGTACACTTCCACGATGGTAACAGGTAAAAACAATATTTAAATTATCACTTAATGGGGGCCGGGGGCCCAAATGTAGTTTCTTCTTATATTAAAACAGACTCATCACTAATTCTCGGATTTACCGCGTAGGTAAAAGCATGAAACCTTGGGAAATTGTCAAGTAGCCTCTTTGGACGACAAATGGCGAAAAAGAATTTTAAAATTCACCTTCATGGGGGCCGGGGGCCCAAAATCGTTTTTTTTCTTTTATGGGCTATATAAACATTTGAAAATCACTAATTCTCCTATTTCCCGAGTAGGTAGAAGCATGAAAAGTTGGGAAGTTGTTGAGTACACTTCCGCGATGGTAACAGACGAAGAAATATTTAAATTTTCACTTGCTGGGGCCCAGGGGCCCTAATGTAGATTTTTCATTATATGAGCTATTTAAAAACTGAAAATCACTAATTCTCCTATTTCCTGTGTATGAAGAAGCATGAAAATTTGAGTAGTTGTTAAGTAACATTTTGCGATGGTAACAGGTTAAAAAATTATAGATATTTTCACTTAATGGGGGCCGGGGGCCCAAATGTATTTTTTCTTATATAAAAAACTGACTCATCACTAATTCTCCAATGTCTCGTGTTTATAGCAGCATGAAACTTTGGAGAGTTGTTAAGTACACTTCCGCAATGGTAACAATCAAAACAAATGTAAAATTATCATTCACTAGGGGGCCGGGGGCCAAAATGTAGTTTTTTTCTGATTTGAGCTATATAAAACAGACTCATCATTACATATATAACTTCCCGTGTAGGTAGAAGCATGAAACTTTGTGAAGTTGTTGCGTACCCTCCAGCAATGGTAGCAGACAAAAAAAAATATTAAATTATCAGCTCGATAGGATCACGGGAAGCGTGTCATTGTTTACTTTTCGTTTTTGTTTTTCTGCGGAACTACGACAGACAGACAGACAAGACGGTGAAGTTAATATATGTATTATATTCATCATGATCCAGATTGAAACAAATTGGTGTTTTGACCTTGTTGTTACGCGGGTTCTCAATGGTAACTGAAATCCTAATTTCCGCAGCGGAGCGCGGGTATTTTGCTAGTTAGCTAATAAGACTAGCTTGTTAGACATATGAACTTGATTGGATTATTTTTACTTGATTAATGAGCTGTTGAGTAAAGCGAATTTTTAAAAAATAAATTCTTCTTACATAAAACATGCAATATTATATCTAAAAATTCTCTTTAGGTAATTTTATAGCACTTTTTAATAGTAGAAAAATATTCCTTTTTTTCATTACCTACAATTTAAATCCAGCATGATATAGTTTTAATAAATAGCCAAGTAGAGTTTATCAGTTTAAAATCATCAGTTGGAATGGATTTTTTTTTATCAAATCTTTTACTGTGTTCCATTAAAAATGTGACGTATTGAATGGTTTCAAACCTGTTTTTTTATTATTATGGGATGAATATATACGTCGAAACATAATGTAACTCAAATACTGCTACATAACTTAGTATTTTCAAAAGATTCGAGTAGTAATATGAAAACACTCAAATTTATGTATTTCTACCTGGTGAGAAAATTGAGATGAAGACTTTTTTGTGTTAGTTTTAAAACTGACGCTGCTGTAGATGTAGTAGAGACCTGGGGAGCAGACATGTCTTAATCTCAGCAAGGTAATAGAAATTATAAAAATACAAAAAAAAATATTGTTTAACTGATTTCAAATTAACATTTTAAAAAGGAAAGTCAAATCTTTATTATTTTATTTTGAACATGCCCGTCAGTCAATAGTTTAAGACCAAAATGTTCGTGTAATCGTCAGGAATTGTTTTATTAATAATCGGCGCTATTTTTATTATTTTACTTTTTACTTTTTGAATTCCATAAATATATATATATATATATATATATATATATATATATATATATATATATATATATATATATATATATATATATATATATATATATCCTAGGACTGTGGAAATTAAATATTAATTTCTCATTAAATCGATAAAAAAATGGAACGAATAAATTATTTTTAACAATTAATTGACCCATCACTGACAAATTTATAAAGTAAAAAGTAAAATAATAAAAAATAACGCCGATTAATAATACAAAATTTCCTGACGATTACACGAAGATTTTGGTTTTAAACTATTGACTGACGGGAATGTTCAAAATGTTGATAAAGTTTGTCTTCCATGGTTCTTATACTTCGCCTACTAAGCGTATTAAGCTAATGGCAGTAATGGAGTCTAACTCAGAGACAGAAAATGACGACAGCTCTTCCGATGAATTACTGAGTTACAAAATGGAGATGCAAATTCCTGAATCCATTAACCCTCTAGAATGGTGTAAACTTAATGAACACCGATATACGATAATGTCATTCTTTGGCAAGACTTTTTCTGCATACCAATTACCTCAGTTCCTTGTAAATTATTGTTCAGCTCGGCTGTTATATTGTCAATTAGACCCGCTCATCACTTGAACCAAATAATTGCAACACACTTGTCATTTCGCATAGTTGGTTAAAAGATGACATATAAAGAGACATTCCAGTGTTATTTAGATTTTCAACAAGGACGTTTCATAAGTGTTACTTATGACATCATAAATTTTAATTTTTGGCTTAAATCGAAATTAACGATTAATTTATCGCTATTTTTTCCAAAGTTAACTATTAAATTAAAATAAATAACTAATAAATATTTATAAAATACTTTGGGTACATTTCAGGAAGTTTAATAATTCGCATTTATGAAACAAGCTTAAGTTACTTGGGCTTTTGAAAAAGTGGGCGCCGTTGGCGATCTACAACCTTTAGATGTATATACATATATATATATATATATATATATTCTATATATATATAAGACGCATTTGTTGTCTGGTTGTCTGTCTGTCCCTAATAACTCAAGATCCAGACAACCAAATAATGTGAAATTTGGTACACGTACACAAAATTATACCGGAAAGTTTATTAAACAGGTTTCGTTCCATATATATAAGATACTGGGGGCTGGGGGCCCAAAATGTAGTTTTTCCCTATATGAGCTATATAAAATAAAAATTATTGAAAATTAGGACGTAATATAATAAACATTTTGGTGTCGAGATTAACAAGATGGCGTTTATTGCCATAAAATAATGTGATGTGACGTCATAGTTTGAGTTCATATTAATTTGTAAATAGGAAACAAAGTGAAAAGAGCAGTGCTTATTTTAATTTATTTTTTTAATTGTTAATATACCGCTGTGGGTGTGCGTTTAAGTATTTGTGTGCACATGTTTGAATCAGTGAGTGTGTGTGTCTTTTGTTGTGTGCGTTTAAGTATTTGTGTGCACATGTGTGAATCAGTGAGTGTGTGTGTTTTTTGTTGTGAACTAAATGTTATGAAACGGTTTATTTTTATGTCTGTTAATGTTGCGCCTCTAACAAGATTACGTATATATTTTTTTTATAAAATTTGTTTCCCAAATTACATCTTTTTTACTTAACACTGTTTCTTTTATGTATATTCTATATGTATTTTATCCTGTCGTCCGATCAAGCTTTTTCCTTTTATTGGCGAGGGTAGGTGTCAATAATATCGTCCATCCCTGGTTGGCATAAACACTGTAGCTAAGCAACTGTGTTTATACTTTTTGCATAACTTAAACTAAACCAGCGGGGCAAATTTTAAGCTCAAACCTTGCGTTTCGAAATGTTTCTTTAAAACAAATAAACCCCATACAACAGAAAAATGAATTATATAAATTATCACTTACTGGGGGCGTGGGCCCAAATGTATTTTTTCCCGTATATTTAAAACTGACTCAAAACTAATTCTCCATCTTCCCATGAAACTTTGGGAACTTGCCGAATACACTATTATGACGATAATTGGTGAAAAATAATGTAAACATTTCCACTCATGGGTGGCTGGGAGCCCCAAAACCGGTTTTTCCTTTATGGGCTTTATAAAACTGAATCAACACCAATTCCTTATATTCCCGAGTAGGTAGAAGCATGAAAATTTGGAAAGTCGTTGAGTACCCTCCCGCAATGGTAACAGTCGAAACAAAATATATAATTATCACTAACTGGGGGGGGGCGCGGGCGGGGGCCCAAAGGTAGTTTTTTTCTTAAATGAGCTATATAAATCAGGCTCATCATTCAATCTCCCATTTCCTGTGTAGGTAGAAGTTTGAAACTTTGGGAAGTTGTTATGTACACTCCCAAAATGTTAACTGGCGAAACATTAATCAAAATTATCACTCACTGGGTGTTCAGAGGACTGAATGTATTTTTTTAATATATAAAACTGACTCATCAATAATTCTCAAACTTACCGTGTAAGTAGAAGAATGAAACTTTGGGAAGATTTTGAGTACCCTCGCGCGATGGTAAAATGCGAAAAAAATATATAAAAATCTTTCACTCACTAGGGGGCCTTGGGCCAAAATGTAGGTTTTTTCCTAATATGAGCTATATAAAACAGACTCATCATTAAATATCCAATTTCCCGTGTAAATAGGAGCATGAAACTTTGGGAAGTTGTTGAGAACTCTCCCGCAATGATAACATACGAAAAAAACAAATTATCAGCTCGATCATCATCATCATCATCAGTCCCGTGACCGTTGCGGTCGTCGGGGGGAGCGGATGGACACATCAACAGATAACGATCTCCACATATGCCTATTTTGAGCGGCGGCCAATAATTCATGGAATTTCATACCTGTAAATTTCTTTATGTTATCCAGCCAGCTTTACCGTTGTCGACCTCTTCGCCGGCCCCCTTCTACAGTGCACTGAAGGATAATTTTTGTCAGGGTATCATGTCGCATTTACATGACCAAACCATGCCATCTTGCTTCTCTTAATTGTTGTTACGATTGTTTCTTGATGATCCGTAATAGAGTTGATTCGGTCCCAGACATATTCATTGGTCTTATGTTCTAAATATGAGATCTGGAGAGTTTTCCTCATTCATTTGTTTTCAAATGCCTGCAGCTTGCTTTCAGCTCGATAGAATGCAAATAAACAGTTTTGTACGCTTCTACATAAAGTACCTTATTTTTAAACCCGGAACAAGCCGGGTACTTGCCCATATAGCATACATATAAGACGCATTTGTTGTCTGTCGTCTGTCTGGATGTTCCCTATTAACTCAAGATCCAAACAACCAAATTAAGTGAAATTTGGTACACGTACACAAAATTAAACTGGAAAGGTTATTAAACAGTTTCGTTCCATATATATATAAGATACTGGGGGCCGGGGGCCCAAAATGTAGTTTTTCCTAATATGAGCTCTATAAAAAAATTGAACTGCCAAAAATGTTGTCAATCACATTGCTTTAAGTTAAATGTACCCTTTATTGCATGCAAATATACAGTACTGACCCTTTATTGCATGCAAATTTTAAACCCGGGCAAAGTTTCTCCTTTTATTGGTGAGGGTAGGAGTCAATAATATCGTCCATCCCTGTGTGGCATAAACACTATAGCTTAGCAGCTGTGTTTATACTTTTTGCATAACTTAAACTAAACCAGCAGGGTAAATTTTAAGCTCAAACCTTGCGTTTCGAAAATTTTCTTTAAAACAAATAAACCCAATACACACCTGACATAAACCTTAATATTCACATAAATATCCCTTTATATATTGTGGCTTGGCGTGTCCGTGTTAGGCCCCGGGGTATCTAATAAAATAAATTATGGCAAATTAAGACGAAAAATAATACATATTTTGGTGTCGAGATTAACAAGAAGGCGTTTCTAGCTTGATATGTCTCACTTTACAGTCACATAATTTTTTGTTAACGCAATGTGCTGTATTATTGGTGCATTCATAACTGGTGCGCATTATTTAATGCTGAAAGTGAACGTCTGGAACGCGCTTCCGGCGGTTAATAAACAACCGGTTTATCACGATTTATTTGGAATACTCCAAACTTCTTCACTGCAGTTGCCCTTTTAAGCGGTATGTAATTCACTATGCATTTACTTTTATAATGACTATATCGTTAATATTTATGCAAAATAATATAGCGCGTAGCCCAAAATTAAGGGTTTTCTCATTACACATAAATTCATATATATAGTATAGATATACATTATTATTTTAATAATATACTTGGGCAATTTTTTCAATATATTATCACATAACCATAAAAATAATTAGCAAACTTATCAATTTTTAATTCTAGCTCTAAAGCTTTCTTGATTTTCATCTTGAATTGAAGCAGATCTTTTATTTAGTCTTGAACATTAATTATATAATTTTTATTAATGTTCAAAACAAATAATATAAACAGTAGGGAAAATATTAATGAAAGAAAATTTATTTTATTTAATTTGCTACGTTGGTATTGACATCACTTTGCTATTCATGACGGGCATTTTAATCAGTTTCTGAATGCCGGAAAGCTCACTCACCAATTTGGGGTTGATGCCTTTTTCAAGACTGCGGCCACTCGATTACAGTGTGTTCTAATAAATCAAAGTGAATTAATAGCTGAAGACAATTATATCCTTTACAAATTTGTAAACAGACAGGAATCGCGTGATATTAACATAATACCTTAATAGAAAATGATACTGCTTTCAAGTTTCCAATGAAGTCCCAGAAATATGGCTCCAAAGTTCCTAATGCGAAGTAAACGCAATACTTCTTTGTTATATTTACTTTACTGCTAGCAAACACTGCAATAAACATCACATTTACATTCCATTCCTTCATTCACAGGAAAGCATTGTCATCTTTTGCTACAGACATGCCTATGAGAAAAAAGGGCGTCTGGGCAGGAAAACAGTCAAGTCAAAAGCCGTAGAACATACACGAGCAGTAGAAGCTCCTGATGAAAAAAGAGCAAGACTCCAGGCAGATCAGGTCCGCCACAGAGTTGCCAGAGCAGCTGAAACAGCTGAGCAAAGGCAATCACGTCTCCAGGAAGATCAGGTCCGCCAAAGAGTTGTCAGAGCAGCTGAAACAGCTGAGCAAAGGCAATCACGTCTCCAGGAAAATCAGGTCCGCCACAGAGTTGCCAGATCAGCTGAAAGACCTGAGCAAAGGCAATCACGTCTCCAGGAAGATCAGGTCCGCCACAGACTTGCTAGATCAGCTGAAAGACCTATTCAGCATGTGGCACTCTTCTTGGCTTAAGAAAACAGAGAAATGTTGCCATCACTTTGAAATGGAAAGCCCACATGCATGATGGTTTCATGTACAACCCATCATATGACTATGAAAGCAACAATCTTCTTGAATTTGGCAGAATGGCAAATGTTTGTCTAAAGTGTAGTGCACTTAAGTGGAAAGTAGAAACTCCAGGCATGTGCTGCTCCAGTGGTAAAGTCAAACTGCCACCATTTCTAAAGCCACCAGAACCATTGTGCAGTCTGTTGAATGGTGAAACTACACAATCAAAGGACTTTGTGAAACATATTAGACTATTCAATAATATGTTTGCCATGACTTCCTTCAAGTCTAATGTTGTCGTGAATAATGGGTGGACACCAACATTCAAGGTCCAAGGCCAAGTGTACCACCATGCTGGACCTCTTCATCCAGCCAATGCTGTAGACAGCAAATATCTCCAGATTTACTTCTTGGGAGAAGATGAGCAAGTGCAAAGACGACTGGATTTGCTTGACAGTCCTGTTGACAGAAACATTGTCCTCAAACTGCAAAGAATGCTGCATCAGCATAACAGCTATGTGAGGTCATTTAAAATGGCTGCTGAGATTATGGATAACACTCAAGTGGACTACAAAATCAAAATTTCTGGCAAAGCACCATTAAAGGAACACAAAGGCAGATTCAATGCACCATCTGTTAGTGAAGTGGCCATCATGATTGCTGGAGAGCTAGGTGATCGTAGAGACATTGTGCTGCATTCAAGAAGTTGCTCACAAATGCCACTTCAAAGGATTCAAGACACTCACAGGTCATATGATCCCCTTCAGTATCCTATGCTATTTGTTAGAGGAGAAGATGGCTATGATTTGAACATAAAAGATGTAAACAAGGCCACAAGCAATGACTACTATGCATATCGCATGATGCAAAGAGTCAAACGAATTTAATACACTCCTCAGATGCCCGCACCTTTTCCAACAATACATAGTGGATATGTATGCTAAGGTTGAGAATGAGAGATTGCGTTTCATCAGACTCAACCAAACAAAACTTAGAGCTGAGGACTATGGTGTACTATTAGAGGCAGTAAGGAATGACAACAATGTGACTTCTGAAAATCTTGGCAAATTAGTGGTGCTGCCTTCATCCTTCAGTGGAGGGCCCCGTTAAATGCATGAATATGCACAGGATGGAATGACCTATGTACGTCATAGAGGCACACCTGATCTCTTCATCACTTTCACCTGTAACCCAAGCTGGCCAGAGATAACAGTTGAATTGCTTCCAGGACAAGTGTCAGCAGATCGTGTTGACTTGGTTGCCAGGGTGTTTCAACAAAAAGTTAAGAAAATGATGCATGTCATCAAGGATGTCCAAGTGTTTGGAAAAGTAGCCTGCTTCATGTATTCCATAGAGTGGCAGAAGCGAGGACTGCCACACATGCATCTTTTGGTTTGGTTGCAGACCAAAATTCGCCCAGACCAGGTAGAAAGCATTATAAGTGCAGAAATCCCAGACAAAGAAGAAGATCCTATTCTGTACGATGTTGTCACAAAAAACATGATTCATGGCCCTTTCTGCAATAGGAATCGCAAGGCACCATGCATGGTTGATGGCAAGTGCAGTAAGAGGTTTCCCAGGCAAATGTTGCAAGAGACACAGACAGGAGAGGATGGATATCCCCTGTACCGCCGCCGAAAACAAGTTGATGGTGGCCATGTTGCCCCTGGTAGAGCACCAGAATCTGGAATGTTGGAGGATGTTGACAACTCTTGGGTTGTACCCTATTCTCCATTACTCTGCAGAATCTTCAAAGCACACATAAATGTGGAGTACTGCAACTCAGTCAAAAGCATCAAGTACATTTACAAGTATGTTACCAAGGGAAGTGATGCAGCCATGTTTGCTGTTGCAAATGAAATGCCGAACAGGCTTGATGAGGTTACCAATTATCAACAAGGACGATACATTAGTTGCAGTGAGGCAGTGTGGTGCCTGCTCAACTTTCCCATCCATCAAAGGTATCCAACAGTTGTTCACTTGGCAGTACATCTTGAAGGAGGCCAAAGAGTATACTATAAACCAGGACAGCCAACAGCACATTTGACAGACACTCCACCAAAGGCTACATTAACAGCGTTTTTTTATCTCTGCAAAACAGATCCTCTTGCAAAAACATTGCTGTATTCTGAAGTGCCTAGACATTTTCGCTGGGATGCCAGTCAAAAGGTCTGGCAAATCCGAAAAAAGGTATACCTCTTGCAGACTTCCCGGGATATGTGACAGACAATGCCTTGGGAAGAGTGTACACTGTGCATCCTCACAACAGAGAAGCATTTCACATGCGCCTCCTGCTGCACCATATTCGGGGACCTATTTCATTTGAAGATCTCAAAACTGTTATTGTTAGAGATGAGGATGGTGACATCCTTGAAATTAAGCCATGCAGCACATACACTGTTAAATGTACCATTTTATTGCATGCAAGTAAAAAGTTGTGTACGCTCCTACAGAAAACATTATTTTAAACCCGGGAGAAGCCGGGTACTTGCCCCTAGTCTCTATATATATAAGACGCATTTGTTGTCTGGATGTCTGTCTGTCTGTTCCCTAATAACTCAAGATCCAGACAACCAAATAACGTGAAATTTGGTACACGTACACAAAATTATACCGGAAAGGTTATTAAACAGGTTTCGTTCCATATATATAAGATACTGGGGGCCGGGGGCCCAAAAATGTAGTTTTTCCCTATATGAGCTATATAAAATAAAAATTATTGCAAATTAAGACGTAAAATAATGACGCAAAATAATAAACATTTTGGTGTCGAGATTAACAAGAAGGCGATTATCGCCATTAAATAATTTTTTTGTTGTTGTTGCTTTGTTGTTGTTGCTTTTGTTGTTACTTTTGTTGTTGTAGTTGTTTTGTTGTTGTTGCTTTGTTGTTGTTGCTGTTGTTGTTGTTTTGGTGTTGTTTTGTTGTTGATGTTTTGTTAATGTTTTGTTGTTGTTTTGTTTTTGTTGTTGTTGCTGTTGTTGTTTTTGTTGTTGTTGCTGTTGTTGTTGCTGTTGTTGTTGCTGTTGTTGCTTTTGTGTTGTTTTTGCTGTTGTTGTTGTTGTCCACATCCCTTGCCCTGCGACGACAATGTCCTTTATGTTGTTATTGCTTTGTTGTTGTTGCTGTTGATGTAGTTGTTGTTTTGTTGTTGTTGCTTTGTTGTTGTTGCTGTTGTTGTTGTAGTTGTTTTTGTTGTTGTTTTGTTTTTGTTGTTTTGTTGCTGATGATGTTTCTGTTGTTGGTTTTGTCGTTGTTGCTGTTGTTGTTGCTGTTGTTGTTGCTGTTGTTGTTTTGTAGTTGTTGTTTTGTTGTTGTTGCTTTGTTGTTCTTGCCGTTGTTGTTGTAGTTGTTGTTTTGTTTTTGTTGTTGGTTTTTGTTGCTGTTGTTGTTTTTGTTGTTGTAGTTGCTGTTGTTGTTAAACCTGGGAGAAGCCGGGTACTTGCCCCTAGTATCTCTCTATATATAATACGCATTTGTTGTCTGTCCGTCTGTCTGTTCCCTAATAACTCAAGATCCAGACAACCAAATAACGTGAAATTTGGTACACGTACACAAAATTATACCGGAAAGGTTATTAAACAGGTTTCGTTCCATATATATAAGATACTGGGGCCCGGGGGCCCAAAATGTAGTTTTTCCCTATATGAGCTATATAAAATAAAAATTATTGAAAATTAAGACGTAAAATAATGACGCAAATTAATAAACATTTTGGTGTCGAGATTAACAGGAAGGCGATTATCGCCATAAAATAATTTTTTTTGTTGTTGTTGCTTTTGTTGTTGTAGTTGTTGTTTTGTTGTTGTTGCTTTGTTGTTGTTGCTGTTGTTGTTGTAGTTGTTGTTTTGTTGTTGTTTTGTTGTTGATGTTTTTGTTGTTGTTTTGTTTTTGTTGTTATTGCTGTTGTTTTGTTTTTGTTGTTATTGCTGTTGTTGTTTTTGTTGTTGTTGCTGTTGTTGTTGCTGTTGTTGTTGCTGTTGTTGTTGCTGTTGCTGTTGTTGCTTTTGTGTTGTTTTTGCTGTTGTTGTTGTTGTCCACATCCCTTGCCCTGCGACGACAATGTCCTTCATGTTGTTGTTGCTTTGTTGTTGTTGCTGTTGTATTTGTTGTTTTGTTGTTGTTGCTTTGTTGTTGTTGCTGTTGTTGTTGTAGTTGTTTTGTTGTTGTTTTGTTGTTGTTTTGTTGTTGATTTTGTTGTTTTTGTTTTTTGTTTTGTTTTTGTTGTTTTTGTTGCTGTTGCTGTTTCTGTTGTTGTTTTTGTCGTTGTTGCTGTTGTTGTTGTTGTTGTTGCTGTTGTTGTTAAACCCTGGAAAAGCCGGGTACTTGCCCCTAGTATATATATATATATATATATATATATATATATTTATATATTTATATATATATATATAGTGCTTTTTTGTGACGGTACGCACCGGTACGGGGTACTGGCACCTTTTTCAATGTAGGAAAAAATTATTACTTTTCTTGTATTTTAACGTTTATTATTATTGGTTAATTATAAAATAAAATTGTTTTAGACATTTTGTATCTTTGCAGTTGTGATTTAGCTTTCATCGAGGTGCGAACTGGTAGTTAAAAGTTAGGCAATCATCACTGAGTACCGGCACCGATTTTTTTACAAACAAAGCACTGTATGTATATATATATATATATATATATAGGGCACAGTGTGCTATAACGGTGCCACCTCCGAGGCTTTCCCAGTAAGTAGTGGAGTAAAGCAAGGCTGCGTGTTGGCACCTACTCTATTCGCAATATTCTTTTCCATCTTACTCCAGTATGCCTTCAAGAACAACAGCGAGGGGATATACATACACACCAGAGCTGACGGGAGATTATTCAATATTGCCCGACTTAAAGCCAAGACCAAAATAAGGAAGATTTTGCTGCGTGAGCTCTTATTTGCAGACGATGCCGCCTTAATATCCCACACAGCAGACGGCCTGCAGAACCTTGTATCCAGCTTCTCCGCTGCCTGCAAAGAGTTTGGCCTGACCATAAGTATAAAGAAAACCAACATTATGGCACAGGATGCTGCCTCTCTCCCGACTATCACCATTGACGACTGCAACCTGGATGCTGTTGACAGTTTTACTTATCTGGGATCAAACATCTCGAGCACCCTCTCACTGGAAGATGAGATAAGTAGTAGGATAGGGAAGGCAGCAACTGTTATGGCTAGACTGTACAAAAGAGTCTGGTCCAATGCCAAACTCACAGCAAGGACTAAGCTGCAGGTATACCAGGCCTGCGTACTGAGCACACTCCTCTATGGATGCGAGTCTTGGACCACCTATACCAGGCATGAAAGAAGGCTCAATAGCTTCCACCTCAGATGCCTGCGCCGCATCCTAGACATCAAATGGCAAGAGAAAGTCCCCAACACAGAGGTCCTGGCTCAGGCAAGCATGAGTAGTATTGCAGCAATATTAAGCCAAAGACGCCTCCGTTGGCTTGGACACGTCAAGAGGATGCAAAGTGGTCGCATACCCAAGGATGTGCTCTACAGCGAGCTGGCGACAGGGAAAAGGTCGGTTGGTCGGCCATGTCTCAGATACGTGGACATATGCAAGAGAGACATGAAAGTAGCCAACATTGATATACAAAACTGGGAAAACCTGGCAGAGGATAGGTCCATGTGGCGGGCTATAGTGAAAGAAGGATCACTAAGAGCAGAGGAGCAAACTAGGGCAGAAGCAGTCGGGAAAAGAGCGAGGAGAAAGGCCAGGAAACACTGCCCCACTGCTTTCGTGTGTGTGTCATGCAGAAGAGACTGCCACTCAAGGATTGGTCTCATCAGCCACACCAAGAGCTGCAGATAATAAAGATAAATCTATCGTCTTTCGCAGACGGACAGATGCCATACATATATATATATATATATATATATATATATATATATATATATATATAATATATATAATATATATATATATCGAACAGAAAAAATATTAGCAATATTTTATTTTAAGAATTTATAGATAATTTAATGATAATGTTAATCCCGGTGTTATTATGAGAGACGTGTTGTTGTGTTTACATTGTATGAGCATGCTAGGACGTGACCTAGTATGAAACAAGTCGTTTGTGATGTGAACTGTAAGCGTGCGTGATCATGGACTTGGAGGAGAGCTGACTATAAATGTACGGTTCAAGAGGTAACCGAGGTTGATGGTATACGAGCTGCTTAGGTGGTTGATTGTACATATGATAGCAGTGGATTGTATAGTTGATTAAAGACAGTTGTTAACCAGAACAGAGTGTGTTAAAGACTTGGTACTTGACCTATAAGTTCTTTACAGTTATCTCATAATTATCTTTCTATAAAATTAATTGACCGTACCCGAATAGGAAATGTAAACGCCTGTCTCATGGACGTTGACTCCACGAACATGTTGACCAGCACTTGAAAGTCCAGATGGTTTCTCTAGGTGGACACAAACGTCATCAGTGTTGTTCAAATTCGGACCTGAAATGAAACACGATGGTTCTCAAACAGAAGATTTGACATTGTGTCGTGTAAACGGTCCCAAACTTGTCTTAATGTGATTTTTACTTTAGGGTTTTACAATTGATTTTAAAAAATGAAAAAAAAATGTTTTATTAAATGAGAAGTAAATGTTATCAACAAAAATTTAAAGTGTTAAAATAAAAACACCTTATAAAGAGATGATACTATTTTTGTAGAATATCTCATTTAGATGTAAAGCATACCATCAACCCCATCAGTTCCTGCAATTTTAGGTGGTGCTTTAAGATATAGGTGAGCACTTGATGGAGTGTTAGCTAAGGTTAGATAGAGAGAGAAAGAGATAAAAAATGTTATTTAGCATACTGATATATTTGACAGAAGCTGTCCCAATTGCTAGATGACTGATACAAACAATATTAATACACACTTAGGTTTTTACTCGTAAAAGTTAATATGACAAAACCTCTTTGAAACATGTTAATAACAATAAATTGATATTAAATTACCTTAATTAAAAAAAGTTAAAAATAATTATTATTTAAATTATTTAATCTTATATTAGCAACTATTTTCTAATTCACCAAACTACTCACATTTTGTATGAATAGGTGGAACTTGATTCTGAAAGATAGGGAGAATTTAAGATCATAACATAAAAACTTAATACAAACGATTTCATTTCCAAATAAGTTAAACTGAAAACATAATTAAACATGATTAAAACAAATAACATCTTGTGAATTCGTGTAATTGAATAATGTTTTGACCAATTCATTTTCTATTTTAAAGATTCAAATTATTTTTCACCCCTTCTTCTACTGACAGCTGCCCTGCGTCTTTACGTCCTTGTATTTATGATTTATGTCACATTTATATTGTTGGGTGTATGAATAATTAAAGAACATGAATTTTTATTTTAATATAGGAAATTATACTGATGCCTTATTGTGAATTTCTTATTTCTAAACAAACGACTTAAGAGCTTGATCTTCCATCACTATTAACACAAAAGAGTAAACGAGCGCGCGGACTTTCAAAAAACTCTAACTTATTTATAAACGTATCTACTCCTTGATTGGAAATAATAGGATCAGTGGCGTCACTAAGGGGATGTGTGGGTTTGGACCGCACAAGATGACACCATCACATGGGTGAAACCAAAGGTGAAAATTCTACATGTTCCCGTTATTTTGCACAGGCATACTCGGAGGAGGTCTATGGGGGTAAGTCGTTAGGGGGCTAAACCGTGAGCTACCACAATAGGTGATACCAACCCTATGGACGCCCCTGAATAATATATTGAACAACAGTTGACGAAGACATTTTATTGCTGTAGATTCAGCATCTGAGTGGTGTCCCTCACCACTCAACCCAGTTTCTCCGTACTTCCTATTTTCACGATCAGCTAAATTTTATGATCAAACTACCTTCCTTATCGACAAATACTTGATAATTGTTTTTTGTGGCTTTTCACATACTACAGCCGATCAAAATCTAACCAATTCGACCATTTGTACCTGTTGTAGATTATCTGTAGATCTGGTTGATTCCTCCAAATATTTCACGATTTTATCAAATTTTCCATCAGGAGAAGAATTGGTGCAGGACAAACATAAATTATCATGTGCAGAGCTGACAGTAGCTGATGCGTTCTGATTTGGTTATTCAAGAGAAGCAAAGCATGTATATATATATATATATATATATATATATATATATATATATATATATATATATATATATATATATATTAAACAATATAATTTGCAATTGTCACGCAATTCAGTAGTGTCTGTCAGTCAGTCCTGGCGCTACTAATTTTAGAATGCAGGGAAAATCAAATTACTGCACCAATGCATCAAAAGGTGTGCAAATTAAATATGCGCTGTAAAAAAATATTATATGACGTCATTGTTTTCGCTCATATTTTAATTTTGGAAAGGGAACATTGTAAAAAGAGAATTAGATGTTGGTTAATTATAAAATCAAAAAATAAAGGGGTTGCTGTAGGCGCCCTGCAACCCCTATTATAAAATAATTTGTGCACATTTCGGAAATTTTAATATTTCGTATTTATCAAACCAGGACAAAGTTAGTTGGGCTTTTGAAAAAGGTGGGCGCCGATGGCGCCACGGCGCCACAGTAAAAACTAGTAAAACTATATAATTTGCAATTGTCACGCAAGTCAGTAGTGTCTGTCAGTCAGTCCTGACGCTACTAATTTTATAAAGCAGGGAAAACCAAATTACTGTACCAATGCACCAAAACGTGTGCAAATTAAAGATGCCCTGTAAAAAATATTATATGACGTCATTGATTTAGCTCATATTTTAATTTTGGAGAAGGGAACTATGTAAAAAGAGTATTTTATGATGGTTAATTATAAAATCTAAAAACAAGGGGGCCGCCGTAGTCGCCCTGTAACTGCTATTATGAAATATTTTGTGTGCATTTGTGATGTCATGGGATTGTGCTATTATCAAACAAGGACAAAGTTAGTTGGGCTTTTGAAAAAGGTCGGCGCCTTAGGCGCCCTATAAAAATTGCATTTTTTATAAAATAAATAGATTTTAGCTGAAAACTTCCGTCATTTTTGACGGGTGTACGCTAGTATATATATAAGATACAAATTATATGAAAACGAAAATTCATTCTTTATCTTAATTTCAAACTTGAACATTTGCATTTCTATTCCTAATATGACATTAGTAATGTCCCTTTGTGCGGTCTCACCTCAACTCTGCTATGAAGGACTATGACTATTGACGCTGCCGTTAATACAGCAGCCACGAGAGTTAATCCGGAAGCAAACCTGGGAACGAAATTATGGCATTCAGAGTGCATTATAGTCAAAATAAAAAGATTAAAATAAAAAGAAATAAAATTTTCTGTGACTTTTATATTATGACGTAAATTTACCAAGGTGAATACTAGGGTGTTCTTGCAAAGGCGTATGCAAGTTTCTTTTCTAGCCTACATACCGTTGTAATCTGTCAATTTTATGCGATTTCTGTAAATGGACCCATGGCTCCCTTACGTATTGTGGAGCCTTGCTTATGTAATCATTGTCTGGTGATGGAAAAAAATAAAATTCTTATCATTTAAAATATAGTCAGAATTTCAAAATTATACACTTAATGGTGTTCCAAGGTTTTATAACTGTAATTCCAAGGAAAAAAATTTTAAGGACAATTTGCTAGGCTGACATTTGTATCTTTTTTAAAAAATTTATTTTTAATCCCTATTAAATACAAATTATGTATGTTAAAACACATTTTATAGCTTTATTTATAAATAAAGATTAAGTTAAATAATTAGAATACAAATATTTTTATTTGAATTTTGGAAATAGCCATATTCTTATAAAACAAATATTAAAAGTGCTTTTACATAAGTTTTCCTATTTACATATTATTTTATAAAATTGAATGCAATAACACTAACTTATCAATTTTGTATTTAAAAAAAAATTAAATACCCCTTAGCAAAATACTAATAAAGGAACAAAAAATAAATCTAAAATTTAAAAAAAAACAACCTTGATTTATTTCGCTGCCTTCGTGTTCATTAGTTTCCGAGGAGCATCGACTGCAGCCCCACGCAATGTTCGCCGCTCGCAGTTGAAACATTTCACGTCTCATCGCCTAAAACTAAAAAGTAATTGTCGCTGTAACATTTATTGTTAGATTGATATCGTACTTTTGTTAACTTGCAAAATGAACAAATGAATATTTTTTTTTAATATAAAAAATTACATGTTTTATTCAAGAATTAAAGGTGCATTTACATAATTTAATACCTTGATGAGCCAACCATCTTACATTTCAGCACTGACCCTTACTCCACACATGCATACAAGCGCACAAGCATACACACTTACACAAAGAGAGAGAGAGGGGGGGAGAGAGAGCGATCAATTTAAATTATATATTTATTTACTGAATCGATTTTATTTTTAATGAAACAAACAGAATATTAGAATTTACAGAAGCATGTAATGTTCAATTAAAAGACAAATATTTTCAATTATCTATTAAAAGAAACACTACAGCTATCCCTTTCCCATATAATTTATACTTTTTTCAGTGGGTATATTTCAAAGACAACACGATATTTGTCAAGCTTACATTGAGGTCTTAATAGCCTCAAAATATTATCAGTGATGTAGAAAAATAGGGAAACGTCGGCTAATTGCCCCCCCCCCGGTCATGTTAACGAGCATGTTTTCTTGTTTGATAGTCAAAGGTACTTGTGTGTGCGGGGTGGGGTTAGGTTTCGGGAGTGCTAAAAACGGTCATCGTAAATAAACGACCAGACCTCCCCCTGCAACGCCACTGCTAGTAGGTCATGAGGTCTGTTCGCATCAAGTTCAGACTTGACTAAAGACTATTAATATCGCTTGGAAACCTTGACAACAAACACATAAAGCATGCTTAATCGTGTCGACATTTTACATTGTAGCTACGCACAGAAAAAAATCGTGTTGGAACACCGCACAATATAAATTTTGAACGTTTTCACAATAATAAAAAAACAAACCCGTAAAAACAAAGTTTTTGACTATAAATCCCTTATATATGAGACATAACTAACAGTATTGATTATTTTAAAACGCGACAAGCATTTACAGACTGAATCTGTCTAACTCAACTTAGCTTCATAACCCTGTGGGAGAGGGGGAAAAGTCTGGTCACCGATTCGCTTGACCCAGCTCAGCGTGACACGGAAAATGTAAACAAAAGCACGCGGTACTTCGATGGGTCGCCTCAACGTGTCAACTCAAAATTTCACGTGGAGAAAAACAATAACAAACAGTGAATTTGAATTACATACGTAATATAAGGATAAACTAAAAATGCATTAATTTAATTACGGTACGATCGATCGATCTGAAATTTTGATATGATGCATTGGTAGGTGAGACGTGTCCGTGTTCCAAATTTCAGCTCGATCGAATTACGGAAAGTGGGTCATTTTTTACTTTTGTTTTTCCTCCCGCCCAAGACAGAGAGAGATGATGACAGACAGAGACGCTGGTGAAGTTAATATAAGGGATTTAAAAATAACACCATTTATAAAAATTAAAATCAGGTGGTGGAAAGTGTCTCCATTGTTGTGTGAGTATATGCTAGACCCCTTTCTGAAAGCTTTGCTTCTTTTCAGTGTTTGAAAAGTAAAAGTTCATGAACGCAGAGACATCCTGGACGGTACTAATTGTCTCTTCTTGACTGGCTCTAATTTTTTCAGCTCATACGCCAAACGATGCAGATCAGCATACTTTCCGATGAAACGAATGGTTTATTTATATAATTTGTAAATAATGCTAATGGAAGGTCAATAATTTATTATAATTTTATTTAATGATAAAAGATTCAAGTGAAATTTTGTTTAAATTATAGTTATCGGTCAAAATCATTCTTTTCTCTTGTCAACAAGATTCAATAAATCATCGCTTCAACTAAATTATACACTTCATCGTTCATTCACAAATGAATGGAATAAAAATATATATACAATAACTCTGTTATGTAAAAAAATTAATAAACTCATGCAATAATAACTGGAACAAAATAACAGGAAACATAACAAATATTTTGTTAAAAATTACTTACTTTATTTTGGACCACATAACGTACTCCGAGTAAAACAAAATTTCATTCCATCTGGGACCTAGTGAACTGTTCCAAACAGTGGCATCGCTTTCCATGAAGCTTTCATTTTATTTTGATTAAATGTAAATTATTATGTGCTCTTATACTTGAATGAAGCATTCGTACCCGCTAAATTTCGACTGTCATCT
Organism: Ampullaceana balthica; assembly: GCA_944989445.1. Taxonomy (NCBI): domain Eukaryota; kingdom Metazoa; phylum Mollusca; class Gastropoda; family Lymnaeidae; genus Ampullaceana; species Ampullaceana balthica. The sequence continues at coordinate 536,616 of CALYLW010000092.1, read as the reverse complement.
ATTTAGTTATTTCCTGTTGTTGCTTTGTTCAAATATAACGATGTACATATAAATACGGCTATAGAGCATAGACAATCGGCAACTCATACCTTTGAAATCGTAGTTGCTAGTAACACTCCGATAGACAACTAGATTACAAGCTAACATCGGATCTTCCCATTTGTTTTTTTCTGTCTTGTTTTTGTTGTTAGTTTTAATTTGTAGAGCGTTGGGTATATATTATTAAAATTATTATGATAATTATTATCACTACTATTATCACTATTGTTACTATTATTAGTATTTTTAATATTATTATTATTATTATTATAATTTTTATTATTATTATTATTGTTATTATTATTATTTCTATGAATTAATTTGTTGTTTTTATATGCCGATCCATTTCCGTTCATTTTCAAGTTGATAAAATTAGGCTTAAATTATAAAAATCAAAGTATGTATGAATGTATGTATGCATGTCTTTCATAGCTGACTAAAGCATTCATCCGATCGCCATGAAACTTTTGAAGACTGTTGAGTACGCTCCCGGGATGGAAATAGGCAACTTTTTTTTTCAAAATTTAACACTCATGGGGCGCCGGGGGTCCCATAATGAGAATTGTTTTCTTATTTGAGCTATATAAAAAATATTAGTTAAGCCTTAGCTATTGCGTAAATTGATGGATCTTAATCAAACTTTGCATGTAACAACTTGGTAGCGGATATTTAAATGCTATAGGGCATTAATTTTCTAATTTCTATTTCTTCGGGGCTGGGGGCCCAAAATTTCTTTTTTCATAAACGTTTACAATTTTATTCCCCATTAAATTATTAAAGATTTTGAGAAATATAGATAAATATATCCATTATAAAATTGATTGAAATAAACAGGTGTTATTAACTTTTTATCTTGCACTAAATGGGCCCTGGGGCCCTTAATGTTCATTTTTGCTTATATGAGCTATATAAAAATTAGTTTATGCACTAGCTACTGAATAAATGAATGGATCTTAACCAAATTTTGCATACAAAATCTTGGAGACCCATTTTCAAATCACAAGGGCATTCGGCATATAATGTTTATTTCTTCGGGGCTGGAGGCCCCAAATGTCTTTTAAAAAATATTTTAAAGATATTATTTCCCATTATTTTTAACGATCTTTGTATATAAAAACTTAAAAGGTTATATATATATATTACTATGGCGCACTGAACTCCTAATGTCCTTTCTCTCGGGGATGGGGGCACCAAATGTCTTTTTTTACTAAACGTTTTATATTTTATTTTTAATTCAATTTTTTTAAATCTCCAGAAATATAAATAAATTTATGCATTATGAAATTGATTGAAATTAAAATTGGTTTAAAGAATAATCTTTTACATTGAATGGGCCCGGGGGCCCTAGATATCGTTCTTTGCTAATGTGAGATATATAAAAGTTAGTTTGTGCGTTAGCTACAGAGTAAATGGATGGATTTTAACAAAAAATGTGTACACAAATACTTGGTAGCCCAAATTAAAATACTAAAGGGCACTGAACTTTTACTGTTTATTTCTCCGGGGGGCCCCTAACGTCTTTTTTCATATATTTTAAGATGTTTTTCCCATTCTATTCTTAACGATCTTGAGAAATATATCCTAGATGCACTTGAACTAAAATGAACAGCATTTTAAAATGTACCTCCGAATGGGCCGGGGGCCCCAAATTTCTTTTTTAATTTTCTTTAAGATATTATTTCCAATTCAGTTTTTAACGATCTTGAGAAACTATCCATGATGAGTCTGAATTTAAATGAAGAGGTTTTTGAAATGTATCTCTTGATCCGAATGGGCCCCGCGGCCCCTTAATGTATTTTTTCTATTATTAGCTATATAAAAATTAGTTTAATCGTTACATAATGAGAAAATAACTGGATTTTTATCAAACGTGATATATAGAAACTTAAGAGCCTATATTAAATTACTATTGGGCACTGAGCTCATAATGTCAATCTCCACTTGGGTGGGGGCCTTATCTGTCTTTTTTTTTCTAAAAATTTAATATTGTATTCCCCATTCAATTTTACACAATATTAAGAAATAAAGATAAATATATTTGTTATTGAATTGATATAAATGAACACATGTTCGAACGTCATATGTTGAACTGATAGGCCCGGGACCCTTCATCTATATTTATCAAAATCAAAGTATGTTTGTGTGTGTGTCTGTGTGTGTGTGTACATGTCCTTTATAGATGACTAAATCATTCATCCGATCGTCATGAAACTTTTCGAAACTGTTGAGTATGCTCCAGGGATGGTAACTGGCTACTTGTTTTCGAAATTTAACTCTCATGGGGCGCCGGGATCCCATAATGTCATGTTTTCCTTATATGAGCTATATTCAAATTATTTTAAGCGTTAGCTACTGTGTTAATTGATGGATCTTAACTAAACTTTGTATATAAAAATTTGACAGCCAATATTAAAATAATATAGGGCAATAAACTCCTAATGTCCATTTCTTCGGACCTAGGGCCCAAAATGCCTTTTTTCTTAAACTTTTAATAATTAATTCCCCATTCATTTATTAACGATCTTGAAAAATAATGATAAAAGCAACCATTATTATCCATATTGAAAGGAGCAGGTGTTTTGAACTTTACGTCTTGCACAAAATGGGCCCTGGGGCCCTTAATGTCGTTTTTTGCTTATATGAGCTATATAAAATTTAGTTTATTTGTTTGCTACTAAGTAAATGAATGGATCTTATCCAAACTTTGTATTAAAAAACTCGGTACACCAAAAACTGAATTAAAAGGAACAGGTTTTTGAAATTGACACCTTGCACGGGATGGGCCCTGAATTCCCAAATTTCTTCTTCTATATATATAAAAAATGAAAGTTTGTGTGTGTGTGTGTGTGTGTGTGTGCATGTCCTTTATAGCTGACTAAACCATTCACCCGATCGTCATGAAACTTTTAGAGACTGTTGAGTACGTTCCTATGCTGGTAAATGGCCACATTCTTTTTCTAAATTTAAAACCCATGGGGCGCCGGGGGCCAAAAAAGTCTTTTTTTTTGCATATATGAGCTATATAAAAATTAGTTTAAGCGTTAGCTGATGTATAAATTTGATGGATCTTAACCAAAATTTGTATATAAAGTCTTGACGGCCAATATTAAAATACTACAGGGCAGTGAACTCCTAATGATCATTCCTTCAGGCTTGGGGGCCCAAAATGCCTTTTTTTTCTTAAACGTTAAAGTTTGTATTCCCCATTCAATTATTAGTGATCTTGAAAAAAAATGATAGATGTACCCATTATCATCCATATTGAAATGAACAGGTGTTTGAATTCGCATCCGGGCAGAATAGCGACTGTCAAAACAGTTACCGTCATTATAGCGACTTCAAAATAGCGACTGTATCAAAACAGCGACTGTATCAAAACAGCGACTGTCAAAATAGCGATCGTCATAATAGCGACTGCATCATAACAGCGACTGTATCAAAATAGCGACTTGTTTCTTTTGCTTGAATTAATGTTTGAAAAACTTACTGTGCCCAGCCTATAATGAAGTTTATAAAATCAAGAAAAGGATGACATGATAAGCCATGTAGGTTTTTTGTACAGAAGGGACAATACAAAATTAAATACAATCAACTGGAGGTGTGTATAAATAAATGTTTGTATTGTAAAGAGTGTATACACATTTTCGGGACACTAATAAAAACTAATATAAAATTCTGTAAAAAAATTAAAATTATAACTGCTAATACTTCATTCAAATATATTTTGCAGAAAGCTCTATAGAGATTAGCAAACATAGATGTGGTCGATTAATTGAGGGGGATCGCGGTGGTAGGGGCAGAGGTGGCATGTGGCTGCTTTTTAAATCTAGAGACAGTTCGACTACAGGACTTTTTGATCCCCGGATGTTTCGACCCTTTTCGTTTTTGCCTCATAAAATTGTTGTTGATGTTTTTTCTTCTATTTTTTTTTAAATAAAAAATAATATAGTTTAATATTATTATCTATTAAAAATTAAAAACGGCATGAAATAGTTATTTTCAACGTTTAATTTACCACTAAAAAGTATATGCACTGAAAACCAGTCAACATTAAGTGCGAATTCATGAATGTGATAAATGCACCACTCCTCTGAGGTAGCAAGTCCTTCCAAACCTATCCAACTCCACCCCCACCTCAATCCGATGTAATCGGACAATAAAAAGGCAATGTGGTCAGATAGTCCTTTATAAAGGTACCTGTGTCAAAAAAGTTTGGAACCACTGTGTTAGGTGAACGGTTGGACAAGAATAGCTAGTCGGTGATGAAGTCGCTGTTATGACAGTCGCTCTTTTGATACAGTCGCTATTTTGAAGTCGCTATTATGACGGTCGCTGTTTTGACAGTCGCTATTTTGAACCCGTGCCGTTTGAATTTTATATCTTGCCCTGAATGGGCCCTGGGGCCCTTTATGCCGTTTTTGCTTAGATGAGCTATATAAAAATTAGTTTAAATGAATGGTTCTTAACCAAACTTTGTATGCAAAAACTTGGAAGCCCATTTTAAAATACTTAAGGGCACTGAACTTCTAATGTCAATTTCATCGGGGTCGAGGGCACCTAATGTCTTTTTTTCGTATTTGTTTTTCCTACTCACTTTTTAAAGACCTTGAGAAATATATCCATTATGAAACTGATTGAAAATGAAGAGGTTTTTGAAATGGACATATTGCACCAAATGGGCCTGGTGGCCCCTTAATGTCAGTTTTCCCCCTATATTAGTTATATAAAAATTATTTTCAGCATTAGCTTATGAGAAAATAACTGGATTTTGACCAAACTTATTATATAAAAACTTAAGAGCCTATATTAAATTACTATAGGGCACTGAACTCCTAATGTCATTCCGTCGTAGCTGGGGGCCCCAAAAGTCTTCTTTTTTTTTACTGCACGTTAATAATTGTATTCCCTATTCAATTTTACACGATATTGAGAAATATAGCTTGAGTACAATGGCACTAAAAAATTTAATTATCCCTCATTTTGGGACCGGGGTCCTAAATATAGTTTCTTCTTTTGTAAGCTATTTAATTATTAACTTATTTATCCGTTTGCTATGAAACTTTGACTTTTTTTGCACACTTCCTGGAATTTTCTGGCAGAATTTTTTTAAAACATACCGCTCATTGGTTTCTTTAAATTTATTCATTTTTACTGAGATCGTTGCAACGCACGATGGGTCTGCTAGTACCTTATAAAAATCACGCTTAAAAAAGAGAATAAAGAAAATTTTTGACTATAAGTATTAGAGTTTTGGAAAGTCAGGTGTGTGAAGAATCGGAAACTGGAACTTATTGACAATCCTTACTGCAAATCCTTACTTACAATTCAATTGTGCTATGCTCTATTCAAAATTCAGTGTCGTGATTTAATATTTCGACGTTTAAATTAAAGTAATATTAATTTTACTTCTCTACCACTGAAATTTAACTAGAATGTAATCATGTCTGCTTTATAGTATACAAGTATTCACTTATAAGCAAAATGCAGGTGCCAAAAAAATAGGTCGTTGTCGTTGTCGAAAAACAAAGACAATTAAATTACTTCTATTTTTTGTTTTTACATCAAATGATTAATTACGAAAAGATGTTACAATGATTATAATTTATTATTGAATTTAGCAAGGTTAAAATACCGGTAAAAAATTTTTTTAATGTTCCTAATAAAATAAACACCATGATTTTTAAAAAGTTATTACTATTATTTGTTTATTTTTACTTTTTACATTACAGTTCAGTCGTAACAAAATCAATGGATTAGTGAACCGAATAAAAAAAACAAAAAAACGAAAAAAGATTTTAAAGAACACAAACAGGCATGTGGACAATGAAACATTTTTAAATATCAATATAAATTAATAAAGAAGAAAACTTTAATGCGAACAATAAAATATTGTGGGCGATCATTATTTTCCTATTAAACCAATGTTTCAGAGTTAGTTGTTTGGCCTCTACTGGTTACACAAATTTCGAGTATGTATGGAGTAATGTGGTGTGCTATTAAGATTCTCGTGATGGAAAGTGAGATGACTTCTAAGAGATTCTTTGTTATTCTTTCTCTTGTAAAACAAATTCTTTTTACATATACCTTCCATCAAACTTTCTCAAAATTTTTAATCGCATGTAGGCCTGTCAACGGGTACACGGGAACCCGGGCACCGTTGCCTTGCGATTACCCGGGTAGTAAAATAAAATTCAGCCCGAGTATCCATAAAAATTTAGCTGCAATGATTATACCAACGGTCTCCAAAGTGCGGCTCTTCTGTGTTCATATTGGGGTTCGCGAAATATTTATCAAAAGAAAACTTATTTGTTTGAAATATGTGCTGGTTAATTAGATAAACACAAAAAACCTTAAAAGAAATGCATGTCAACGGGAAATTAAATACGGTCCCGACAAACTACAATGTATTTCGATACATTTTTGTCGCTGAACATAAACAAAAATCGCAAACAAAAATGTTTTGGTTCTTTAAGGGAATCGAAAAAGGAAAACATGACCGAGAATAAGGATGGACTGAATATAAATGAAAAACGTTCAGGTAATAATAATACAGTACAGTACGATGCGAAATAGGGTTATAAGCCTAACCCACGATTATGCGGGGTAGTGAATAGGGAACCGCAAATAGGTGAGGGTATACTGTAGTATGTTACTGGACGCGTTCCATTGGCTACTGTGTAAAATTATGTACGTGGATGGTGGCGAGGTTGCATTGTATATCGGTCATGACGACGAAAATTAGGCAGGTTTCGAACGGACCCGTTCGAAATTTTGACGGGTACCCGCGCAGCATTTTTCAACTATGTTGAAAGCACTAATCGCACGTACACACGTTTGGGGGATGTCTTCAAAAACGAAGCGAGTAAATTGTGGAGGACGCTCTTAGTCGTAATATCCCATTAGCTTCCTATTAGTTCTGTCAGCCCTATCAGCGAATTTGCTCTTTTATGGCTAAAGGATAACGTAACAACTCTGATGTATTTGTCTGTGCTGCCGTGTTTATTCCGATGAAAGAAAGAACGACCCAAGACTGCGTTTTGTTTTGTCAACGGCTGCTGATTATGGACATTGAATTTTGCTTCATATCACATGGCAAATCATTGTTTTCCAAACATCTCTCACTGGCCAAATAAAACTGTGCGTATGTCAAAGCATCTCGGGGCTGATTAAATTATGCGTCTGGCTGTGTGTTACCCGTGGGCCTAGAATTCTGATTTAAAGTGTTATAGCCATCATAGGTGTTAAGAAAATTAGTGAAACAAATTTTATTTTCCGAAATAAAACTTTTTGAAACCTAAGCTTCAGCTTGTTTAGTAGATAGGTAAATCCAGCACTGAATGCTAGCATAATTTAAGTCCTCGTTTTTAATTTATCAAGAAAATAACTTGAATATGCATCTATTATTCTAAATGTATTTTACAAATGCATTGATACTTCTTTATTTATGTTGAAAACCATTTTTTTTTCGGAGCATCTTGTCTATTTCCCTAATGAATGACGATGAGACTCATGTCTGAGAAGTAGGCTACATTCTACATTCTACATGATATTGATTATCGGGAAAACAAGACTCCCGTCTGCACCACCAACTTCCTAAAACAATATTAAATTTAAAACTAAAAAAAAACACAACGCAATTATATTGTACTTTATGTGTAACTTCAGTTGCAATGTTTATTTCAGTTTTAATCTAAACAAAATAATGGAGATTCATTTAGAACAGTGATAGGGAATATATGGAAGGAAAGTGTGCTTCAGACGACACGTATGGCCTCGTTAGCCGGCACGCGACTAAAATAATACTTCTATAATCAAACCAGCTAATCCAAACCCCCGATTTTCGGGTTTCATTTGAATGTTGGCACTTCGCTATAAATAAATGGGTTTTGGTTGAATTTTTGGCACGTGTCTCCAAATAATTTCGCCACCAATGGTCTAGAATATGATTAATGATAAAAAAAAAGATTTCAACAAATATATTAATACGATTAACAGTTTTATTGAAACTCGTCTTTGACATTTCTTACATTAAATTAAATAATAGATGGTAATTACACATGTACTAACATACACAAGAACAGAAGCGTAACTGGGTTTTCCAAGCCCTTGGCTAATTTTTTTTTGGTGCCCTTCACAAATGAAAATTTAAAAAATCCTAAAGGTAGGAAAATCTTAAATTTGAATAAATTAAAGGATTAGCCCTCGGTACCCTTTGCAACTGCTCAGATGCCATAGTTTTGCCTCTGCACAAGAATTTAGTCATGCTACATGACGCAGGCATGACGTTAATTGCTTATGAAAATGGGATTAGTTCGCCTTGAGCGAGAAAATAGAAATTACGGATATTTATTTTATCATATTGTAAATTCCCGTTATTACCAAGCTTTACTATAAAACACAGAAGACATAGCAATTTGAATTCGAGAGATTTGCTTAAATTGAAATAAAGTGTGATGCAGGAAAAATAATTTACTTTGACAAAGTTCAAGAAAACATTTTTTAATTTAAAAAAAACAACATTTTTACAATTGACGTCTATTAACTTAACAATATCAGTTGCTTTTACCATTTCTTAACTATTAACAGTAGGCGAGTAGGTTAAAAGTTACAGATATTTTGGGTACGACATAGGGCAATCTTAGTTAGTTTTAGAATAGTGTGTAGTATAGTTAATAGTTAGTATAAAAGTATAGTTTTTGAAGAATTTATAAATGATTTTAATAAAGTAAACGAATACATTCTGCAGCCAGCCTTAATATATTAAAATCATAGTGTGTGTTTACTCGATTCGTAAAGATATTTGATATTTAATTTATCATAAAATTAAGTGTTGGGGACTAGGTCTTCCAACACAAAAATCAAATATCTCTACTCTACTGATGGAATGATTAAAACATCCATATATAAGTTTTCAAATTCCTTCCAGTGGTAACACTTTTATCGCCTGATGTATCAATTTAAAAAAAAATACCAACAAATATTTTATTTTTTTAAGAGGAAATTTAATTTTTTTTTAATTTTAATTTTAATATTTTTGTTGAAGTATTAGAAGAAGTGATAACTAAAATTATAATATAGTAATATTAATTAATTGAGAATAATAAACGTTTTTAATTGTAAAAAATCTGGATTTATTTAGGGTGCTGATGAAAACCAATCTGCATCAAAAATGATATCAACAATACTACGAAGTTTCACTTTCACTTTTAATCATTTTGGAAATATGAAAATCGTTTAATTCCCCTAAAGAATATAAATATAAATACTTGTAAACGTAATGAAACCTTTAAATAAAAAAAAAGTGTCCGCATTTGTTTCACTAGTTCCCAAAATATTTTACTATCATTCTCAGCTACTCATCCACCATTATTCCTATTTTTTCAGTCTCAACGTTCTTCATATTTGAAATTTGTTTCTATAAAATCAAACATTACTTTAACATGATTGAGACAGATAGAGGATGTTGAATTTTTAAAAAAAATCCTTTTCTAAATTTGAATCCAATACCTGACAGTCAAGTTGTCCCCGGTTAAGCCTATGTTTTGTACTTCCTGGTATATTATGTATAAAATGCTATTTGATCAGATGTTATTGAAATAAATATTGCTTGAAATCCCTTGTGATTTTATTCTTCTTCAAAAATTTATTATTTTTCCTTAAAATGTATGAATTTTTTATGAAATTAAAATTACGTATTGTTAACATTAAGGACGCCATTGAAATCAAAACATTGATACATCACTTGACAACATTTGAGTTTTTATCAAAGGAACTGAAATCAAATCATCATGGGAGACATCACTGATCGTAAGGACCACGAATATGTAAGTGTCTCGTAATAAAGTATTTTAATAACCGTTGGTAGCTGGTTGTTTTTAATAGGTGTGAACATCCAAAGTTTAGTGTTAATTATTATGGAACTAGAAAAATACCCACGCTAATGCAACCGGAGTTTACTGCCTCAAAAGGTTTAATACGTAGTTGAAAATATGCCAAACATTATTCCTTAAAGTATGTATGTGTATGCGACAATTTACGTTCGGCCTTCTTGTTATATATAACTAAATACTGTGCTTAGCTTACTCTTGGGAATGCAACTTTCAGTTGGTCAGAAGTATACATATGAAAAATGTAAGACTCTATTTCAGAAACAATTTTACGTAATATAGAGAGCGCTATGAAACTAAACAAACAATTACGAAAAGGGCATTAATTTAATTTAAAATCCTGCATACAAACATTTCTCATTGCTATAGATAAAACGTAGCAAGAGATTACATTCAGAAGCTAACACGTGTAGTCTTTAAGACGCTGATAGAACTTAAATGAAGAAAGTCAAATTAATCAATTAAAAGCAAATTAAAATACATCAAGACTATTTTTATAAATATTTTTCTCCTCTTCTCCCTGTTTACCAATGGATACAAATATCTTATATTTTGCTGTTTCACCAAGGGATGCAAATTTTTGTTGATTTCAGTTTTCCGATAAGACATTATATTTTGTAAATTATATCATTTAGCCCACTTTTCTCTATCCCCGCCCCTATGATTTCTGTTTTTGTTTCTGGAAATTAAATAATTTATTTGCCAAGTATATTTAAGATTGACATATTCGCTTAAAAACATATGAAAACAAAGATATACATTTTTAGGGGGGAAAACGATTTTTGTATCGTGGACAGAATGGAGTAGACATTTTAGGTTCCAATTTATTTAAAAATTCAAATGAGTTATTAGGTTCATGTGAACAAAGTTTGGTCAAGATATATCCATCAGTCCAGTTGCCAATGGTTATATTGTAATAATTTAGATAATATAAGAGAAGGCGATTTTACTCAGCATTACTTTTAGTTCAGTCGTGCTTAACTTTTTCAGTATGAGTTTAAAAATATAAAGACTTTTATTCATTTGGGAAGTTGGAACATTAGTGAGAGGGGGCTTAATATTTATTAGTATAGAAAGGAGACACTAAATTAAGTTAATAAAAAAGAAATTTAAAAATAAACTTTATATTAAGGAAGTATCTAATTCTATATAAACTTGAAACACACCTTGTTTAGAGTGTATATTTTTTAAAATAAATATATATGTATAAATCAGAAGTTTAAAAACATTATTTAAAAAGAAAAACCATTTAACTTAATATTTTCTTTACTAATGAGTTGTTTTTTCTTACGGAATTGATTGTCTCATAAAATTCACTCACAATTTTAAGGGTACTAAATAAAGTTAACTACCAATTTCTAAAAGCTTGACGACAACCGCCGTCACGTAAAAAACGTATTTCATTTACGACACGATATCGTTAGACTATTTAAAGTAATCAAAACTTGCATGATATTACGGAAGTATGACACCGTCAAATAAGTTTATAAAATAAAAGTGCGACTTCCCATTCTTCCGTAATATCATAGATTTCTAACAGCAGCTATAAGATAAGGAAGTCCCCCCTTCTCTCTAAACGGCGTATTTAGCGACTTATCTCTAAGCGCCAATAAAACTAAATTATACATGTCCTTATATTATGTAGTTTCCAAGAGAATTTTAAGAAACTAACACAATAATATTTACGCACCGTTTTTAGACTACAAAAGATTTTCATTATGAAGTCTAGTAATAAAATAATGCACCGAAACCACTTATTTTGAATGTCCCTCTAGGTAGTTTAATATGGAAATTACATTTAATTTCTCCTCCCTTTGTCTATATAATTAACGATATATAAATTTACGAATCTCAGGCAAAAAGGATAATTTTTAAATAGGGTTATACATTTTTTATTGATCCCGTTTACCCATAATACATTATATTTGATTAATTCTACTCAGACCCTCTCCCCCAGTATCTGATTCTAGATGATTAAGAAATTATAAGCCAGGTTTTTTTTTCCTAAAGATGTAATCGTCTGTTTATAAAAGACTTTTGAACAATTACGTAAAATTGTTTTTTATTTTTTTTTACATAGGCTACAAAGGTTTTGACATGTGCTATTAAATTCGATATAGAATTTCAAATGTTAAATAATGAATTTTGACGTGCATAAAAACTAAATTTACAATTTTATTCTCACATTTACTAAATAATCATAATTGACAGTTTTTCAAAAGATCTCTACCTCCCTCGTCACTCAAAAAGCATATATATTTACAAAATGTATCCAACATTATAGAAACATGAAACAACATCGGTTAAATACAACAAATGGAGACTGGAGTAGTACTAAATTGTATATCTTTATTTATATTGAAAAATAACTTATAAGTGCTATACTTTACTTTACGTATAAGTTTATTTGACTTGGGGCATCGCTTTCCACATAAAATTCATTCACTAATTACATAATAACTTTTTTAATAAGTAAATTTTCAGTTACTAAACAATTATCCATTTCATTCCCCCATGTTAAAAATAAATCTCATACATTCGGTGACAAATGTGTTAAATATTTTTAACCCATCTATAATGAAATGTTATTTAAAAAATTACAGGTAATGTGCCACTGCTTTGTACCGCAAAACTAAACGAAATATTATTGTTATTGTAATAAAATAACAGCTCAATTTAAGATGCGTACACTAAAATGTGCGCATCGACATTTGACAATAAAAGATTTTTAAAGCGCCCCGCTCAAAATAAAGTCTTCGGAAAAAAATACTTCATCACAAATTACTCGTTTTGAACGTCCGCATACAGTTGTTCAATATGGAAATGAGATTTAATTTCTCTCTCCTTGTCTCTACATTTTCTGATATTTTAAAGTACGGCTTTCGGGCAAAAGGGCCAATTACCAAAACTATACTGAAACTATCATCAGGTTTTAAAGGAACCGGCCTTACAAATTTGGTCCCAGTCCATTATATGGTTTTTCCGTGATTGTTTAACTTACAGTTGAAAAATTTAAACATACCCGAATACAAACGTACAAACACCAACTGAGCTTTATATAGTAGATATATTAATTTAGTATTTTACTTTAAAGCAGGTGTGGACCAAGCAGTACGGCTTGCGCGGGTGTCATATATGCAGCGAAGAGGGGAAATTCGGGCTTACAAATGTATACCATAAATAATCTTCTACCGTGCCCCCCTCTCCCCCGATGTAATGGTAGCTGCCTGATTCTTCGTCCCCCCCCCCTTGTAAGGCAACCTTTGTTGAATGTGTTTTCTAAAATGCAGAAGTGACTCAAACCATATTCCTTCAGCTGGTAATTTATGTTAATTCCTAAACACATTTACAATTTGTGTGTTTAACAGAGAGATTGTTTATGAAATTGGAAATATGGAGACTTGGTCTGAAAACGGATATTTGTTTCAATACATTAAATTGCGAATGCTTGTCTATAAATATATTTTTAATTTTAATAAAAAGCCCCAAGATAAACTAAACTTATGTCAACAAATGTCAAAAAGAAAAAAATGTGAATTTTATTTTTATTACAAGCTATTTTTAAAACTTTAATATTGTTTTTCCTTATATAAAATAACTTTTAAAAATAATTTTTTATTTCATATTTTTAATCTCGTGATTTTTCTTAATAGGTGCTTTTCAGGTTTACCAAGGTCGTTAACGACACATTTTGGAAATGTATGTTTCTAGAAACTTTGGTAATAATATTAACTTTAACATGAACCTTTAACTTTTAAAAAATTGAATTTTCCGATTAGAGTACTGTTTTAAAAACTGATTTTTTTTTCATTCAGTCTTTTTCTTTGTTTTTTTTTAAAAATAAACTTTATTTTATTTATTTATATATATATAAATTGGATTAGATCAATCGATATCAAAGTGTAACTTTGCACGAACGTTAGCCTTATAATACATAACATTTTAATTTTTATTAAACAATCTTTTTCCAGAATTGCCAGTATTTCTAATGGAGGCAGTCTGTGAAAGGGGCCATGGAGACATTAAGAGTATGTACATTACCTTGAACAAGGAGGAATCCCGAGAGAAATGTATACCGTCACGGACTTTAAACTTTGATGAGGGCCTAAAATTACAATCCGATCTTGCCGTAACGGTCCAATCTCATGGATCATTTAGAAATTTTGAAATGTGAGTTAAATTTTACTTTGAACTTTGTAAACCAAGGACCGGAAACCATTTACTTCTTTTTTTTAAAAAAAGCTTTAAAATTATACATCTATTGATAACAAGAAGTGCATTTTTTTATATTAAGTATCCTTTTTCTTTAGTTATAACTTAAGAATAGCTTTAATAAACAAATGCTCTATGAAATTGTTTAAAATAAGGTGTTTACCATTTAAAAAATGTTTTATGCTATTTTACAAACAGTAGTCCAAAGATAATTTAAGTCACTTGAAAAAATTTAATACTTAAATACAACTATGCTTGTGTAATTTCTCTTTGAAATGATTTTACTCAAAAGTACTTTTTTTCATTTAAACGTATTTAATAAGTATCTCCACGTAAAGCGCTGTGAGCCCGGTTCCTTGCTGGGATACATTCTATATAAATTATCAATTATTATTATTATTATTATTATTATTATTATTATTATTATTATTATTATTATTATTATTATCTTTTGCTTTCAATGTATGAACTACTTTCGAAATGTAATTTTTAAAAACTTTTTCGTCATGAATATGTATTCTCATTTACCAAGGCTAAACAAACATTGCATTTTTTAATGACACAGTACACGGAATTTTGTAATGTAAAATCCACACCGTACAACCTGGAGACAATGTTAAAAACTTAACATCAGAACACTTCCCTAATAAACACATCTTTAATGTATGTATTTTTATATAATTCTTCTCCGAATCCTAGGGTGCAACTCCTTACTATAACCTACCCAGCCGTCAATACGTCATGTCATGACTCCTAACAACGGGTCATAAATAAGAACCCGTACAATATAATACTATAACCTGCCCAAACCATGCGTTAAACTAATAGAAATGACATTACTGCGTAAAACCGCGTTAACCACTTCTAATAGACTCGACATTCAATAATTACTTCACACTAATTGAGAATTTTGTCATTTCAGAATTTCGATCTTTATTTCATCTGTTTCATTACTAGTAGCAATCGCAGCACTTATAGTTGTGTGTGTCAAGAAAAACAACACAGAGGTAATAATAGATGAAAGCTGACTTTACTTTTTGTCACTTCAACATTGGCTTTGAAGATTGAAGAAAAATATTTAAACATAAATATTAAATTATTAACAGAAACAGGAATGCCATCAAATTATAAATTACTTGCTTTATTTGATTTTTTTAGAAATATAAACGATTTGCTTCTCTTATTAACGCAATCAGGACCCTTCAACTAATTTCAAATCTGCAAAAGATAATTTATGTTTGTCCTGCGCCAATTCTTCTCTGACTGGAAGAATTGATGAAATCGTGAAATATTTGGGGGAATCAACCAGATCTACACAGAGCCCAAAACAGGTAGGCAATTGTCGTGATTACATTTTGATCGGCTTCAGTACGTGAAAAGCCACCAAAGAAAAGTATCTAATATAATGTGTCGATATGGCAGATATGGTCACAAAATTGGGATGATCATTATCTTGTTTGAATGGTGAGGGACACCGAACAAATGCTAAATCCACAGATTTTCTCCTCATCTGTTATTCAATATTCTGTTATTTCGTTTGCTCTTATGTGTGTTAATGGTAATGGAAGATCAAGCTTGAAAATTCCTTTTTTTAAATAAGAAATTAAGATAAGGCACCTGTCAAGGTATGTAAATCACTGCTCATAAATGTGCTGACATTGTTGTGAGCTCTGGTCAGGTAGTGACTTTTAAGAAGAATTTACTTGTGCATAATAGTTTGAGTTTTGGTCATTCATGATAGTTTATGAAAGCAGATGGGCTATATTTAGTGTGGTATGGGTTGACGCTCAGAGATAATCAGAAACGTTAAGAGAGCACTATAGAAAGACATAGATAGAACATTAGTGATGACTAGATATCATAGATAGAGCTTGGAGTTCCAGTAAAAAGGACAAGAATAGTCAAGAGACAGACTCAGAAGTGGTATTAGTACTAACTATGAGTAACCGAATTCATTTCATGTGGGAATTGTAATGGTATTGCTAATGTAAGTAAAGACTTGTATAGAATATAACGGAAGAATCAAGACTGTGTCTCATGTATCCACATACCCAGTACTCAACAGCACCAGTATAAATTTACTATTTTAAAATACTAATTAATATGCTTTTATTTTTTGCATATATCCAACAATATCAATGTGAAATAAATCATTTGAGAATAAAGACAAAAAGACCACGGGTTGGAATGAAAGGGGCGGAAAATAATTTAAAAATAAAAAATGGAAAATGAAATAAATATGATTCAATTGCGAGAATTATCCTGATTTTAATTGTTACAATGATGTTTGATCGTCGTTTCATTTTAAATTATTCGGAATTTCAATCATTTGTATTTAGTTTTGTGTTATGATCCTAAATTCTTCATATCTTTCAGAATCTAGTTCCACCCGTTCATACAATATGTGAGTATTTTGAATGAATTAGAAAACAGTTGCTAGTATAAGATTTTATAACACAATAAATTATTATTTAAATTCATTTTGAGTTTAGCTAATTGACGGTCAATTTATTGTTATTCATATATTTCAAGAGGTTTTGCCATGTCGTCTGCAATGTAAAAAACCAACTTGTGCATTATTTTTGTTTAGATCAGTCTTGCAAAATGTGACAGATTAAGTTCAATGTATCAGTAAACGATGTAATATCTGTATCTCTTTCTCTCTATCTACCCTCAGCTCACACACCATCAAGCGCTCACCTATTTCTAAGAGAGCCACCTAAAATTGCAGGAACTGATGGGGACGATGGTATGTATTACATCTAACATGAGATTTTCTAAAATTATAATTTAATGACATTTTATTATCTGATTTAGAGGTAATTTATTATAACACCTTTATTGTTTGTTGGTGAAATTTACGCGGTAGATTTTATTAAAACATTTTTTTTGTTTCTAATTTGTTGTAATATTCTATAAACCCTTATAAAAAATAACATCAATAAAAGTTTTGGATCATTTACATCACACGTTGTCTTAACTTCTGCTTGAGAACCATCGTGTTTTCATTTCAGGTCCAAATTTCAGCAACAAAGATCACGTAGACGCCCACCTATGGTTACCCTCTGGACATTCAAGTGCTGGTCAGCATGCTCGTGGAGTTCAAGTCAGTGAGACTGGTGTTTACATTTCGTACTCAGGTATTGTCAGTTAATTTATTGGAAGGGAATTATAAGTCATTAAACGCAAAGGTTAACTTTAAAGCTACATTAAATTCTTGTGGTAAAGTCTAGTTTATATTTTTGCTTTTGCGAGTAATAAATATGTTGAAATTGTAATTTTTTAATATGTTATTTTGAAATTAAAGTAAAAAAATTTTTTTGAATATTTAAAATTGCTGTTACCTTGCTGAGATTAAGACTTGACTGTTCCCCAGGTCTGTACTACATTTACAGCGGCGTCAGTTTTAAAACTAACACAAGCAAGTCTTCATCTGATTTTGCCTACCAGGTAGGATACATAAATTTGTATTGTTTTGATATAAATACTTGTATTTTACATTACAAAAGAATGTAGCATAAATTTAAGCTAACTGAATATCAGAGTGATTAGTATAAGTAATGCCCCATGCAGGCTTGTTCTCAACTTTAAATTGACAGCCATTTCATATAAAAAATTGTATTTGTGTCACTTCGCTCCCAACAATGAAAATGTATTTTTAACCAAGCCACATGTTTGAACAGACTTTGATGGGTTTTCGTTCTCTAAAAGGTGAATGCTGACGTTAAAAATTATTTTTCTTTACTTATATCGAAGATACGTGATTCATGTGCAGCGATTTCCTAATAGCATCAAGAAATATATGTTAATATATTATTTTCACGTAATAAATAATTCTACAGGGCTTGATGAAGTATGCAACAGCTACAGAAAATTTATTACATACCAGCATATGAAAGGCTTAAATTAAATAAACAACTGAATATTGGGTGCTATAAAGCAATTTCAGTGAAGGATGCTTTTTTGAAACAGTCGGAGGAAAGAAAGAAAAAACTCGCTGATATCCCGCAACTTAAATACAAGTCCTGATCCAGCTGTCCACAAAATACAATTATTTGTTTCCTATATTCAGTGAATGAAGCCTTATAATTTAAACATTTTATTTTCCCCAACAGAATTGGTTTCATTATGTTCATCGTATAAGCCCCAACAGTCCGATGAATAGTGGAGTTTTACTGAGGAACGTCTACACTGCGTGTCCATCATGTTATAGCATTGGGGAGTCTGGCTTCACAGGTTGGTTGAAACATTTTTTTTAACTTTAAAAAGTAATATAATACGTACCGCGCGGCAGACTAGCATAAACATTTACATTCTTCATAGACATAATTTTTTTAAACATTAATTAATTACAGTACATTTGGTCGATACGAAATTTTGATAGAATGCATTGTTAGGTGACAAAAGTCTATGTGCAAAATTTTAGTTCGATAGGATCTCGGGAAGTGGGTCACTTTTACTTTTGTTTTTCTGCGGGACCACGACAAGACGGTGAAGTTAATATAAAGGATTTAATAAAACAACCCCGTAAAAACAAAGTTTTTGACTATAAATCCCTTATATGTGAGACAGAACTTAAAGTATTGATTATGTTCCAAAGCGACAAACATTTAAAGCCTAAAACTGAGTGAACTCCTCCTCCACGAGATGTGGTCATCGATGGCTGGCGTGAAGTCAAGTGACCCGTAAAATGTAAACAATAGAGCATTAGAGACCGCTACGTATAGCTTTATATAGATAAACTAAAAATGCATTAATTTGATTACGGTACGTTCGATCGATCGTAAATTTTGATACGATGCATTGTTAGGTGACACGAGGCTATGTGCAAAATTTCAGCTCGATGGCATCACGGGATACTTGTCATTTTTGACTTTCATTTTTCCGCCCGACGACGAACGACAGAGAGAGACGGCGGTTATGTTAATATAAGTGATTTAATAAAACAAACCCTTAAAAACAAAGTTTTTGACTATAAATCCCTTAAATATGAGACAGAACTGAAAGTATTGATTATTTTCCAACGCTACAAACATTTACAGCCTGAATCTGTCTTAACTTTCCTTTGCTTTATAACCCCTGGGGGGCGGGTGGGAGAGGGGAAAGATCTGGTCACCGATCGCTGGACCTAGCTCAGCGTGGCACGTAAAATGTAAACAAAAGCACGCCGGTACTTCGATGGGTCGAAGCCTGAACGCGTGACTGAACAATCACGTGGAAAAAAGCAGTAACAAACAGTGAATTTGAATTACATACGTTATATTAGGATAAACTAAAAATGCATTAATTTTATTACGGTACGTTCGATTGATCTGAAATTTTGATACGATGCATTGTTAGGTGAGACGGATATATGTGCCAAATTTAAGCTCGATCGAATCACGGGAAGTGGGTCATTTATTACTTTTGTTTTTCCGCCCGACCGACGTACGAAGAGAGAGAGATGACGACAGACAAGATTTCTAAGTTAATATAAGGGATTTAAAAATACATTCCATTAGATATAGAATAGATATATAACATATTGAATATGTGTTACTGCATTAAATGAAGTATTGACAAAAAACACATTACATATTGGGGAAAGATAACATATAGATTATGTTTCATTGCATTTAACATTTTTACAGGTGGTATTTTCAATTTGCAAGCTGGGGACAAAATCCAGGTGTGTTTTTCCGGGCAGGGATTTATAGACTATGAATCGGAAACTTCATTTCTCGGACTCTTCATGCTGAGTACTCCACAAGATCATCATCTTGGCGACGGTCTGTGAGCCTATTACCTACCCCGGGTGAAGCTTATGTGACAATGTGCCCCAGGTTGTTTAACGGGTGTTGACGGGAGATACCTAAAAACTAACGACTGTTGAGACTGCGGAACATTGTAGGCCGACACGTGTGCCCCTGGGAATGTGGTAAACCATGTAGGTACAGTCTGGCGAACCCCGTCCGACCTCACTGGCTTCAACCTTATCTCTTCACATTTATCACATCACAAGCCGTCATTGGAGCTGAGGTGCCATATCGGGGGATTACAATTGTAGCAAATATTTGGACAGTATCTAAGGAACGTCTCCTTCGTCGTAGTCCCAACATCAATAAACCAACCAACGCATGTGCGGAAGAAAGAGGGGCCAGTGCTGCTTGGTATGAATATACTAAAACGTTGGCTACCTAATGCCAACAATGTACCACAGTATCAACTGCTCCCCATAGTTATTTAAAAACTGTGCCCAGGGCTGCACATGTGGCTGAGAGTTTTATCCCAGCCGATTCTCTCACCAATAATAACAGTGAAAACATGACAACGACACAGTCCCTGCTGTCGACAACATGTAAACAATCAACAAAGCATAGGTACCCACGGCCCAGCAAGCTCCGTTACAATAAGAAACACCAGAATTTAAAGGACAGAGCGACCAAAGGGACCAAAGTCACGGACTAAAACAAACGTGACAACCCACTAACAGTCGAAGACTTTATGTATGTCAGAATTTGAGTCACATGATGTAACCATATCCAAGAGTTCTGGTAGCCCGATTTTATACGGCGCACCTTTGGTACAAGGTCTACCACAGGTATGAACACTCCAGCGATGCCGGCAAGCTGAACTCCATTGTATCCCACCCTCACGGGGCGCCCGAAAAAGATTACTGTAGGGCGCTGGCTTGATAGGATCGTGATCAAAGGGAGAGGGGTGGTCAAAGACGATGTATGTGTACAACACTGGGAAGTGCCCGAGGAGCAGCGGGGCCCACGTTGATGTTCTTGGCTGTGACAACGGCTGGACCCACGGACACATACACAGCGGCGTCAATTCAGAAAGGACTAACTATAGTGGGACTAGCCATCACTGGTTCTAGTGGATGAAAAAGGAAAATATGTCGTTTCAGATCAGTTTTCTGTTTCAAAATTTAGCTTCCATTTGTGTCTAGTACATTTTTTATTTTTCTTTCTAAAAATTTAAATGCAATTCACATCAATCTAAATTAATAAAACAAGGAAATGTAATAAAAAATAATAATTTTTTTAAAGTTCTTGCTATTGCATTTATTTTTAATTCAGCATGAATTTCAAGTAAAATTTAAATAGCAGAGATTTATTTATCTCGTCCCGTATCACTTTGTTGGCTTTTGAGTGAAATCATATTTTCATTTTTTTTCCTCCTTCTTCCTGCTAGTTCTTTGCAATAAGACAGGGGTCTTATTGCAAAAGACCGTGGATATTTTAAATAGAATATACAAATATGATTGATTGAGGATGAATTTTCAATAAATAGTGGAATAAATAAATTTATTGAGCATCTGTTGTTTATAATAAAACATATATATTTTTTGAAAAATGAAATTCAAGTTGAAAATTTAATCAGGGAATAATAATAATTTTAATAATTTAATATTTTTAAAACAATTATTTTTAAACTTTTTCATCATTTAAGTTATAGACAATTTCTTATTTTATTGAAGCATACACAAGCTGTGAAATGTAGTGATGACAACTCCTATGTTCGTGATTAAAATATACATATCACAACAATTGTATCACACAACACTTGCAATCAACGGAATCATGCGTTCAGCATTTTACTTATTGGCGCACAGAACAAAAACATAATAAGCATTTTGTTCAACATTTCTGAAACAAAATATTTCATTGAAAGGACAATTAAAACAAAACCATTTGTAAGTACAATCTTTTTATAGCTGATGTTTACCATGTAACATACTAAAGTTACAAAACAACGCACTCGTTTACTAAAGGGGTAGTTTAATAGACTGTAAATATGTTAAGCGTTATAACAGGATGGAAACGACACAGTCCTTAGTTAACGTATTAATGTAAAATACGAAACGACGTTCAAATCTCCAAGTTCTTTTTAATGAAAACTCCCAATTAAAGGGGGGGGGGAGGGGAAGTGGAGAAATCTGCTATTCCTACGTGAGTTTAAAACCAACCGCTAACAACTAGTATTAATTAATTTAAGATCTCTTACGTTTATAGGTCAATAATTTTGACTGTCACTAAATTTTTTTCTTGTTAAATATTATATTTATTGAGTCTTATGGCGCTTTTTAGGTCAGAAATTTCAGGGTCAATGTAATCGTTCACTTTGCATATGGAAATATTTTATGAAATTAGACAAAATGGTATATTTTTAAAAAAAGAAAATAGATGCAGTGGCATATTTAATGCATTTAATGTATCTAAATAGAGAATTAAAAAATCTCTGCATTTTATATTACATGGTAGAGAATTTTTAAAAAAGAAAATAGATGCAGTGGTATATTTAATGCATTTAATGTATCTAAATAGAGAATTAAAAAATCTCTGCATTTTATATTACATGGTAGAGAATTTATAAAAAAGAAAATAGATGCAGTAGCATATTTAATGCATTTAATGTATCTAAATAGAGAATTAAAAAATCTCTGCATTTTATATTACATGGTAGAGGTTTTTTTTAAAAATAAAATAGATGCAGTGGCATATTTAATGATTTAATGTATCTAAGTAGAGAATTACAAAATCTCTGCATTTTATATTACATGGTAGAGAATTTTTAAAAAAGAAAATAGATGCAGTGGTATATTTAATGCATTTAATGTATCTAAATAGAGAATTAAAAAATCTCTGCATTTTATATTACATGGTAGAGAATTTTTAAAAAAGAAAATAGATGCAGTGGCATATTTAATGCATTTAATGTATCTAAATAGAGAATTAAAAAATCTCTGCATTTTATATTACATGGTAGAGAATTTTTAAAAAAGAAAATAGATGCAGTGGCATATTTAATGCATTTAATGTATCTAAATAGAGAATTTAAACATCTCTGCATTTTATATTACATGGTAGAGAATTTTTTAAAAAGGAAATAGATGCAGTGGCATATTTAATGCATTTAATGTATCTAAATAGAGAATTAAAAAACCTCTGCATTTTATATTACATGGTAGTGTTTTTTTTAAAAAGAAAATAGATGCAGTGGCATATTTAATGCATTTAATGTATCTAAGTAAAAAATTTAAAAATCTCTGCATTTTATATTACATGATAGAGAATTTTTAAAAAAGAAAATAGATGCAGTGGCATATTTAATGCATTTAATGTATCTAAATAGAAAATTAAAAAATCTCTGCATTTTATATTACATGGTAGAGAATTTTTTAAAAAGAAAATAGATGCAGTGGCAAATTTAATTCATTTAATGTATCTAAATAGAGAATTAAAAAATCTCTGCATTTTATATTACATGGTTGAGAATTTTTAAAAAAGAAAATAGATGCAGTGGCATATTTAATGCATTTAATGTATCTAAATAGAGAATTAAAAAATCTCTGCATTTTATATTACATGGTAGAGAATTTTTAAAAAAGAAAATAGATGCAGTGGCATATTTAATGCATTTAATGTATCTAAATAGAGAATTAGAAAATCTCTGCATTTTATATTACATGGTAGAGAATTTTTAAAAAAGAAAATAGATGCAGTGGCATATTTAATGCATTTGATGTATCTAAATAGAGAATTAGAAAATCTTTGCATTTTATATTACATGGTAGAGAATTTTTAAAAAAGAAAATAGATGCAGTGGCATATTTAATGCTTTTAATGTATCTAAAAAGAGAATTAAAAAATCTCTGCATTTTATATAACATGGTAGAGAATTTTTAAAAAAGAAAATAGATGCAGTGGCATATTTAATGCATTTAATGTATCTAAATAATGAATTAAAAAATCTCTGCATTTTATATTACATGGTAGAGAGTTTTTAAAAAATAAAATAGATGCAGTGGCATATTTAATGCATTTAATATATCTAAATAGAGAATTAAAATATCTCTGCATTTTATATTACATGGTAGACAATTTTTAAAAAAGTAAATAGATGCAGTGGCATATTTAATGCATTTAATGTATCTAAATAGAGAATTAAAAAATCTCTGCATTTTATATTACATGGTAGAGAATTTTTAAAAAAGAAAATAGATGCAGTGGCATATTTAATGCATTTAATGTAACTAAATAGAGAATTAAAAAATCTCTGCATTTTATATTACATGGTAGAGAATTTTTAAAAAAGAAAATAGATGCAGTGGCATATTTAATGCATTTAATGTATCTAAATAGAGAATTAAAAAATCTCTGCATTTTATATTACATGGTAGAGAATTTTTAAAAAAGAAAATAGATGCAGTGGCATATTTAATGCATTTAATGTATTTAAATAGAAAATTTAAAAAATCTCTGCATTTTATATTACATGGTAGAGAATTTTTAAAAAAGAAAATAGATGCAGTGGCATATTTAATGCATTTAATGTATCTAAATAGAGAATTAAAAAATCTCTGCATTTTATATTACATGGTAGAGAATATTTAAAAAAGAAAATAGATGCAGTAGCATATTTAATGCATTTAATGTATCTAAATAGAGAATTAAAAAATCTCTGCATTTTATATTACATGGTAGAGAATTTTTAAAAAAGAAAATAGATGCAGTGGTATATTTAATGCATTTAATGTATCTAAATAGAGAATTAAAACATCTCTGCATTTTATATTACATGGTAGAGAATTTTTAAAAAAGAAAATAGATGCAGTGGCATATTTAATGCATTTAATGTATCTAAATAGAGAATTTAAAAATCTCTGCATTTTATATTACATGGTAGAGAATTTTTAAAAAAAGAAAATAGATGCAGTGGCATATTTAATGCATTTAATGTATCTAAATAGAGAATTTAAAAATCTCTGCATTTTATATTACATGGTAGTGAATTTTAAAAATGTATGTGTGGTGTGACTGCTACGTTTAAAACATTGATTATGTATCATAAAATAGTATGCTGGCGGAGCGCTCTTTGTACTAGTGATAGTATATTTTATCATACCTGAAGGTGATATTAAAAGAATTATCAAAAATATGTTTCATAAATTTAAAGTTGTAAATCCAAACTATTTTTCCCCTGCCATCTAAACGCAAATGAATTGCTAATTTATTACAACTTCATCTTCTTAAATGATTCCGTTTATTTTTAAATCTCTTATATTAACTTCACCGTCTTGTCTGTCGTAGTCCCGCCGAAAAAAAGTAAAAAATGACCCACTTCCAGTGATCCTATCGAGCTGAAATTTTGAAGATAGACTTGTGTCACCTTGCAATGCATTGTGTCAAAATTTCAGATCGATCAAATGTAACGTAATTAAATTAATGAATTTTTAGTTTATCTCCATGTATCTCTATGTAGCATGTTTAGCCGTCTGCTATATTTGACTTCAACTGGTCACTTGAGGTTCACTCTAGCCCTCGATGACCACATCCCTGTGTTTTACAGCATGGAGAGTTCAGTCACGTTCTGTCTGTAAATATTTATGCCGTTCCTTTGCTCGGTGCTTATTATATTGAACATAAAAAATACTTTTAGTTATTTCTCATATATAAGCGATTTATAGTCAAAAACTGTGTTTGAAGTGTTGTTTAATTATTCCTCCCTTTCCAGAAGATGCAAGCATTTTTCGTCTCGTATTTAGAAGTTGTTCATCTCTGTGTCATCACAATTTGTAACCCCGTAATTATCTGTACTGGATGGATACAAATAAGTGTGTGTTTTAGGATTACTTTTATAAATCTGTAGAAATCCATTAAAACTTTTTTAGAAGATTTTAAAAAAAATTTCTCCTGACTCTAAAACAACTTTAAAATCCTTTTCAATATAAATAAGTTTCTTTTTGCGAATGACTTAATAAATATTTTAACAGAAAAACTTTATCTTCAACAATAGTTTAGCCGCACTGAAACCTCGGGAATGATCTTATTAAGTACTGCATCCAACAAAAAAAACAACGTTTGCTCATCAACTAAAGCAAACAGACTTCTGCTAAAATATTTATATGGTTAAAAATGTTTTGTTTATCCTACACGACTAGCAATGTTCCCTCTACGATTGGTTGATTTGTGCTCAGAATAACAAACTCGTGTGCAAAGTTGCACAACATCCAATTTTGGTTGCCAAATTTTACACCCCACTAACACAGGCAAAACATTGTCCTTCACAAAATTTGTTGCGCGATAGTTCTAAACTGCTTCGTGGCGTCGGTCAGATAACTGCGTGGCCGCGCAGCCACTTAACTTAAATGGAACAATGATGACGAGACCTTCTAATGGCAGAGAATCTTAGTTATTGAGTCTTGGTTATGTTTATCATGTTTACATACTCTCGACCACCCGATGTTGTTCTGTCGTAAAGGAGATGGTTGCTGTTTTGCTGTTCCGCTTTAGTGATCCTAATTCTTCTCTTTACTTAAGAAAAACATGTTTGCCTTTGACGTACAGACGTTGTCGTTTCAAAAGCTAAATTTATTAATAAAATATTCAAATATTCTGTCTTGTCTTATCTCAACATATGTTTGTTAATGATAATATTAAGTCCTTTTTTTAATTTATCAAGAAAAAAATCTTGAATATACATTTATTATTTTAAATCTATTTTACAAATGTATTGATACTTCTATATTTATGCTAAAAAACATTTTTCGGAGCATCCAGTGTAAGTGCCTAATGAGACTCCGGCTAGAGAAGTAAGCTATATTCAACATTCTACATGAATATGATTATCGGAAAAACAAGACTCCGCCTGCACAGTCTACTCCCTAAAAAAATATTAAATTGAAAATTGATGAAAACTACAACAACGCAATCATATTCTACTTCTATATTTATGTTAAAAAACATTTTTCGGAGCATCTTGTCTATTTGCCTAAAGAATGATAATGCGAATCCTGTATGAGAAGTATATTTGTATCCTCAATGGCAATGTTCATTTCTGTTTCAATCTAAAGAAAACAATGGAGATGCATCTAGAA
The DNA here is from genome assembly GCA_944989445.1 of Ampullaceana balthica. Taxonomy (NCBI): domain Eukaryota; kingdom Metazoa; phylum Mollusca; class Gastropoda; family Lymnaeidae; genus Ampullaceana; species Ampullaceana balthica. Next base: position 509,610 of record CALYLW010000092.1, on the reverse strand, counting down.
CAGTGATGGCGAATCTATGGTACGCGTGCCTCAGTCAGCACGCAGAGCCTCATCAAACGGCACGCCACTAAGATATTACTTCCTTAATCAACCCATCTAAGCCCAACCCCCATTTTCTGGTTTCATTGGTGTGTTGGCACTTTGCTATAACAAGTGGATTTTGGTTGAATTTTGGGCACACGGCTCCAAAAATTAATTATCCAAAAATTATTTCAACAAATATATGAATACGATTCATTGTTTTAATTAAAACTCATCGTTGACATTTGTTACATTAAATTAAATAATCGATGCTAAAAAATAACACATATATTAATATACACAAGAATTTAGTCGTGAACCACCTAATTCCTTATCTAAAAGGAAAAACAGTTTGGGCTTGAACCAAAATAGACAGAAGCGACTTTTTTTTGGGGAATTCCCGTTATGACTTAGTCTTACTATGAAACACAAGGTTGAAATGACTAATAGAGGTTAACTTAAAGTGTGATGCAGGAAAAATAATTTACATTAACAAAGTTTAGGTAATTTTATTTTAATTTTAAAATACCCACCTTTTTTACAATTTACGTCTATTAACTAAACAACATCATTTGCTTTAACCTTTTCTTAGCAGTATTTTAAAGTTATTTTATTTGTAGTATAGTCTTAGTATTTCTTAAGAATGAATAGTCTATAATAGTGATGGCGAGCCTATGCCACTCGTACCACAGACGGCACGCAGAGCCTCATCAGCCGGTACGTAACTAAATAGTATTTCCTTAATCAAACCACATTGCTATCACTTCGTGTTGGTACTTTGCTTTATATTTAATTGAAGGTTTTAATTGAATTTTAGGCACGCGGACCCGAAAAGGTTCGCCATCACTGGTCTATAGTAAAGTATAAAAGTATAGTTTTTGACGAATGAATGAATGATTTCTTCTATAGCACTAATACTATCCATGCTGGACTAGCATGCTTTTTGCGCTTTGATGTTTAAATACTCTATCAAATAAATAAAATTTTAAATAAAAATTCTTTAATTGATTTTTGTTTTCAAAGTCCTTCAAACATTTTGGAAGACTGCTCCACAATTTTATTGCCGCCGATTGAAAAGAGCACATGAACTATTTTCGACTTCACTAAAATTAATGTTATTAATTATTATAATACTACTGTTTACCTATTTATTAACATCGTGTCTTGATACTGCTGTTTATTTAAATGTAAGAAAGCCCGTAATGTTTTCTAGCAAGTTTATCGAGGGCTATGGCGGATTAAAGGGGGTGGAGTCTGAACGGGCTAAAGCCAGAGGCCCCCAATGATTTAAGGGCCCCCAAACTTATTATATTGTATAATAAAGATGGGCAAACGTTTGTATGAATCTCTGAAAATATCATAAGTAAATTAATAAAATCGTATCTATTTATCAGGAGAAAATGTCGAAGAGTTTAAAATACCAGAAATCATCATCGTTTGTAATAATACCTAAAAACTGTCATGGAGGAAAGAAGAAACCTAGCTTTTTAAAAAAATCGATTTCTTATTAGTAAGCAAAAATAGCCAATGCGAAACTTTGACATAATATTGTATAATTCAATAATCGAATTTTAACCAACTGAAGTAAATATTCGAATAAATATGTAAATAAATACTAATAAAATCAGTAAAACAGTAAAGAATAAACCTTTAAAAGATCGTTAATTATGACATCATATGTTTGTCACGATCGCTACGTAGGGAACAGCGAGTGAATTTTGAATATTTTTTTTTAAAAATTAGATCGTATACTATTAGGTATTAGATATTATGCATGTATACCAGTTAACCGTGATCATCCGATATGGCCCTGTTTATCTGGCCCTGTTCAGCGATTCATCAAGTTCATGCCAATGTACTCCCCCAGTGGATCAGAAATTGCCCAAATTATTCTCAATTTTTTGGAAGAAAATGGTACTCAAATTCACGATTGCCTTGGACTTGGACAGGCATATGACAATGCTGCAAATATGAGTGGGAAGTAAAACGGAGTCCAGGCCATCCTTCGTGAGATTTGTATATAGTGTTGCTAATTATGTGGCGTGCACAGCTAGTTCAGTTAATTTGATTGGGAAAAGTGCAGCAGAAGGTTTTTTTTGCTTGCCTTCTTCAAAATCTTTATACCTGGCTTGTTGCATCTACTCACTTTGGCAGGTATTTTAAAAACACCTGAAAAGGTTACCTGTTAGCAAAGCCTTGGCTGACACAAGATGGTCAGCCCGTCATGATGCTGTAAGGTCTGAATAAATCATTACATGAGAATATTGCAGCACTGGAAGAATTGGCAACTGACAAAAATCAGCCGCATGACAGTCGACGTGAAGCAGAAGGATTTAGGAAGGAACTTGGAAGTCGCTATTTTACTTGAAATTTGGGACACAACTTTATAAAGATTTCAGAAAAAGAATGTATCCCTTGAATAGCGGAGACTATCTTTGAATTCATCCATGCATTTGTTGAAATCTCTCCTTGAGTCTGTTAAAAGACAGCGTTCTGAATTTGATTCCTATGAAGAAAAGGAAAGGACAAGTCCGTGGAGAAAGAGTGTAAACAATCTTCAATACGATTAAAAAAGAGAAAGTGTCAGTTTGATGATGGGCCATCAGCCGAAACAGTATTTTCACCGAGACAAAAATTAAGGGTTGAGTTATTTCTGGTATTTATTGACAAACTCTCTTCAGCTCTACAACATAGGTTAGACGCATATAAAGACATTCACGAGAAATTTGGCTTTCTTACAAACCTAACTGAGCTTAGCAATAACGCCATCTGATTGGCACAAGCCAAGTTAATTGAAGAATATGCATGTGATTTTGAAGACTGCTTTCCTTCAGAATTAGTCAAATTGTCAGAACTATTCAAAAATATTATTGTCCAGCCCTAGGCTCTAGGACAGAAATAAGCACAATGCGAACCTCAAAAAACATGCAGAGAGCTAAAAATGTAACTTTTTTTGAATGAGCTAAATTTTACACAATCCTTTCCAAATGTATACATCGTACTTCGCATCTATCTCTCAATGATGACCTCAAACGGCAGCGGAGAGCGAACATTTTGAAAGTTGAAAATAATTTTTTTTATGAAGTTAAAAATTGCATGGGACAACAAAGACTGAGTATGCTCTATCTAATTAGCATTAAAAATGAACTTTTAAGCTCACGTAGCTTTACTTACTTGGCTGATAGAAAAAAGTTCGCAAACAAAAGTTGTTAGTTGAAATAAATAATAATTAATATTTTAATGAATTTTGGATTCATGTAACTTTATATTAATTAAATATTCTCTGCCTTACAATTTACAGTCTTACATTAGCTGCTATCAATCATTTTATTTAAATGGGCGCTGGCTGGACCGGGACCCAGTTTGAATGCAGTCAGGGTCCCCGTGCAGTCTTAATCCGCCCCTGATCGAGGGTCACATAAGTGACAGACAGATGTGTGGATGCCACGTCGCCATAACTCTATTAAAAAACCTTATAATTCATAGGAATGAAAACGCATCTGTATGGACATGTCATCTAACGTATATATATATATATATATATATATAAATATGTATCAATAAAGAAAAAAAAATTGAGAATTGTTCTTCCATAACTTTCACAACGATATTCACTAATAGAACAAAATTAACGATATAAATTGTAAAAAAAATTATAGATTTAATGTGGGTGTTTGTGGAAACCAATATGTGCAAAAAATTATTTCAACAATGCTCCGAAGTTTCACTTTCACTTTTAATCATATTGGAAATATGAAAATCGATTCATTCCCCTAAAGCATATATATATATATATATTAACACATGCCATATCAACTGCTCTGAGATCAGTGAACAGCTTAACACCAGGCTTGAGGCAGCACTTAAGGAAAATACCTCGCAGATCCCAATCCTCATGATGTTATCGTGACTGCGAGAGAAAAAATTGATGCGACATGGCTCCATCTTCGAGCCACTATATACAACACCTCTCTTGTCGTCCTCGGGAGGAAGGAAAGAAAAAATGCTGATTGGTTCGAGGCCGATTGGGTTACAATGTTGCCCGTGACGGAGGAAAAGAGAAAATCCCTATTGGCCTATAAATCTGCCCCAGGACCTGACACACTACAATGTCTCAGAAATGCCATAAACACAGCCCAGAAGACTGCACGTTTTTGCGCCAACACTTATTGGGTGGACCTATGTAAAAGCATTCAATCTGCCGCCGATCAAGGAGATGTCAAAAAAAATGTACGAAGGCATAAAAAAGGCCAGTGGACCCACAATATCAAAGTCTGCTCCAATTACGTCAAAGTCAGGTCTGATGATTACAGAACGAGACCAGCAGTTGCGGCGCTTGACCGAGCATTATCTAGAACTATATGCGACACAGAATGTAGTAACTGAATCTGCCATAGATAGAATCCCAGAACTACCAGTTCTAGATCAGCTTGATGCCCAACTGTCATTGGAGGAGCTTAGTAAGGCAATCGATCATCTGAGCAATGGGAAGGCTCCAGGTAACGATGGCATTCCTGCAGAAGTAGTTAAGTACGGCAAACCAGCACTACTAAAGCCTCTGCACGAACTCATATGCGATTGCTGGGAACGCGGACACATGCCACAGGAAATGCGCGACGCCAAGATTGTCACGCTTTACAAAAACAAAGGTGATCGCAGCGATTGCAATAACTATCGTGGTATCTCCTTACTGAGTATTGTGGGAAAGGCCTTTGCCAGAGTGGTCCTTGCACGCCTGCAAATTCTGGCACAAAATGTCTACCCAGAATCACAATGTGGTTTTCGGACTGGTCGATCAACCATGGACATGATTTTCTCACTCCGTCAGCTACAAGAGAAATGTTTGGAGCAACAGAAACCCCTCTTCATTGCCTTCATAGATTTAACGAAGGCATTTGATCTGGTCAGCCGCAAGGGTCTGCTACGTATACTTGAAAAAATAGGATGTCCGCCGCGGCTTCTCTCCATCATCGAGTCCTTCCACACCAATATGCACAGCACAGTGCTCTTCAATGGTGCCACCTCAGAACCCTTCCCAGTTTGTAGCGGAGTCAAACAGGGCTGTGTACTGGCTCCAACACTCTTTGGTATCTTTTTCTCGATGCTATTGCGACATGCTTTCGAGGTCTGCTCCGAGGGTGTGAACATTCATACCAGGACGGATGGAAACCTATATAATATCAGCCGGCTCCGTGCGAAGAGCAAATTGGACAATGTATTAATCAGATAGTTGCTCTTCGCGGATGACGCAGCCCTTACCTCACATACAGAGGCAGGACTCCAACAGTTGGTCAATAAGTTCTCAGAGACATGCAATGATTTTGGTTTAACGATTAGCCTCAAAAAGATCAACATTATGAGACAAGGCACTGACCGCCATCCAGCAATCTCCATTGAGGGAAACACCTTGGACGTTGTCGATGATTTCAACTACCTTGGCAGTAACATCACAAGCACACTCTCCCTGGATAAGGAAATAGGAAACAGAATCGGCAAGACCGCATCATTTATGGCTAGGCTGAATCAAAGAGTGTGGAACAATGCGCAGCTCACAGATAGGACGAAAATCACTGTGTACCAGGCCTGCGTGCTCAGCACACTCCTCTATGGCAGTGAGTGCTGGACGACCTACGCCAATCAAACAAAGCAGCTCAACAGCTTCCACTTACGATGCTTGCGTAGGATTCTACGCATCAAGTGGCAGGACAAGATCACCAATGTTGAGGTACTCAGAAGAAGCCATATGCTGAGTATGCACTCAATTCTGAGTGAGAGGCGCATGCGGTGGTTAGGTCATGTCCGCAGAATGAGCTCGGAGCGCATTCCTAGAGCCTTGCTTTAAGGTGAGCTGGCAACCGGCAAGAGAAAAAGAGGTCGCCCCTGCTTGCGATTCAAGGACGTCTGCAAGAAAGACATGTCATTGGCACAGATAGACTATAAAACGTGGGAGACCATTGCCGAGGAGCGCACCTCCTGGTGGGCAAAAGTGCGTGAGGGCATTCATGTCGCGGAAGCATCCCTCATAGCTTTGAGTGAAGAGAGAAGGACCAGGAGAAAGGGCAGGGGGCAGAGGAGCAGGAGTACACGACATCGTCCCATGAGGACGGACGGTTGCCATACAATACAATAAACTAGCTGAAACCATTTAATGAAAAAGTGTCGTCATGTGTTTCACTCGTTTCAACAATAAGTTGTTATCACACTCAAATATTCATCGAACCTTAATCCTATTTTGTCACACTCTAAGTCAGGGGTTCCCAACCTTTTTGTACTCTAGAACACATTCCAAAATATCGGTAGGGTGGCAGGCACCACATATTTTTACTTCATATGTGACAAATGCACGAGAGAATTAATCTGCATATGTGATATCAACAAATCGAATTTAGCTTTAAATGACTTTACAGAGCTTATCATTTCAGCTATGTTTTTGTCTTTCCCCTGCAACTACAAATTTAAAGAATTCAATTTTTCCATGATGTCTTTGAGAATTCTCATTTCAATCAGCCCGCGAGAGTCAGCTAGTTCATCATAATTTTCTTTTTTATTGTTTATGAAGCCAACGTACTTCAGTATGCAGAATAAGATCATGGTCTTTATCTTCAGTATCTTCTAACAGGGCCTTGAAAATTCGGTGTTGCAAAGAATAGAACTGATTATTTTTGTAACTATTTTCATAACGTGTTCAAATGTCAATATTTTACAACACAGAGCTTCTTTGTGGATAATACAGCTGTAGGACATAAAGTTTGAAAATGATTCATCCTTCTTACAGAGGGCAATAAATCCTTTGTTATTACCTACCATCTGGTGCCCCATCAGTGGTTATCGAAGACAGCTTGTGCAAAGTGACATTTATTGACTTTGCGTGTGTTCTGAATGTATCTATCAATATATATAATTCTCTCTGTCGTCCAACCATGCGGGACACCACGCACGCATGCCGACTCTCTATCCCTCCTCCCTCTCCCTTCACCAAAGCGAGTATGTGCAACCGAGCATGACGAATGACCCTCTCTGGGGTCGACCAATTTCAAGAGACCAACAATGGTCCTTGCGTTCACTTGCATTGTTCCTTCAAAAAATAACCTGAGATTTGTAGTGTACAGGTTATCACGGGGAAGGTGTAATGTATTATAAATATCCTCACCCTTTTTCTGTCCTTTCATATGTAATATTTGCAACATATCCTCTTTTACTGTGAAGTTACTAAATATTGTTCTCACCATAACTGCTAACTGTGAGGTGTCTGATATATCTGTTGACTCGTCGAATTGTAGCGAGAACCAGTCACATATTTCCAAGTCAGTTTTTAACTGAGTTAGTATGTCTTTTGAAATTGCATGTATTTTTCTTGTGACGGTGTTATTTGACTACTGTAAGTCTTGTATTGCTGAGACAATCTCACGTTTGTTAGAAAGTCCATCAAACAAACAATCGGCACCAGTCAAAAATAGTTACTTAAACAACTCAACATCAATGAAAGGTTTCTTCTTTTTTGCGTGCATGTGAGAAATTTTGAAAGAAGCAATGGCGGCCTTTTTAGAATTTTCCAAATGTCTAGTGAAAACAGTCTGTTGTGCAGTTAGACTTGATTTTAGTTGACATATTGTTTTTCTTTCTTACTTCAGATTTAAGTGGATAATTCACAGCAAAAGTGGCATGAATTGTCTGAAAGTGTTGTTCAACATTATGTTTTTTCGGCACTGCAATGCTACTACCACACAACAAAGAAACGCATTTATTTTTCAAATTAACTAAACAATATGATTCCTCCCAGTCAGTGTTAAAATTATAGGTTCGTTGTCTTTTACTCGGTTCACTCATTTTAGGGCAAAAAAATAAATAATAAATAGTAATTGAAATACAATATAATATCAATGTTATAGCGCAAGTCTGTACTACATTATATGCATAAATGTATTATAGCAAGGACTATAACTATCCCCACAATCATAATAGATTATTGCTTATTAAGATAATAGATTACGCACCTCGCTTTTAGCCTGTTAAACATTTTCAGTAGGAATATCGCAAACATACGAACGTATTTAATAAACCTATGCAGTCCGAAAAATTAAAACTCTAACAAATAAATAAAAATAATTCACATTTTTAATTAATGCTTATGAAAACAATATGTCTCTGTCGAATAGTGGCGGGCACATACGAATCATTCCGCGGGCGCCATGGCGCCCGCGGGCACGAGGTTGGGAACCTCTTCTCTAAGTCGTTCATGTTTGAACTTTAATTAGATCAGACAATATTTCATTTATGTTTCAGAAAGAAAGAAGATGGGAAATAAACAATTTCCCTTTATAAATTTGAAATATAAGACAGAACGGGTCCAATTAATTCCTGACAAGCTCATGTTTTATGTTTCCCGTTGATCATATATTAATACAACTCGATTAAAATCTGTGGAAAAAAAATATTGTTTGAAATCTATTGTGATTCGATTCTTCTTCAAAAATTTACTATTTTTCTTTAAAATTGTAAAAAAATTTAAAATAAAAGTACAATTATGTAATGTTTATATTGAAGGCGTCATTGAAACATAAACATCGATCCGATATTTGACAACCATCAAGTGTTCAGCAAAGGAACTGAAAAGTTTCATCCGTCAAATCACCATGGAAGACATCGCTGGTCGTGAGGACCACAAAAATGTAAGTGTCTCGTAATAAAGTATATTTAATAACAGTTGTTGGCAGATTAATGTTCAATAAGTGTGAACATCCATTGATTAGTGTTCATTGCTATGGAATATATTTATTTAGTTATTAATTTAAAAAAGGGGCGGATCTAGCGGTAGTTGTTGCGAGAGTTTCATATGGGAAGCCGAGAGGGGTAAATTTAGGCTTAATAATTAATACCATGAATAATCTCTTACTGTGCCAGATGTAGTTGCCTGACTCACACCCCTCCCAAATAAAGCCGCCTCTGTTGAATGTGTGTGCTAAAATGTAGTAGTGACTCAAATCATATTAATTCAGCTGGTAATTTAATTTAATTCTTAAATATATTTACGAATTGTGTTTTTAACAGAGAGAATGTTTATGAAATAGGAAATGTGGAGATGTGATCTGAAAACGGATATTCGTTTTAATATTATAACATGCGAATGCTTATTTAAAATGATATTTTTAATTTTAACAAAAAGACCCAAGATAAACTAAACCTATGTTACCAAATGTCAAATAGAAAAAATAGGTGAATTGTATTTTTATTACAAGCTATTTTTAAAACTTTAATATCGTTTTTCCTTATATAAAAGAATTTTAAAAAATAGTTTTTGCATTTCATTTTAATTATTAAATCTCGAGATTTGTCTAAATAGACATTTTATAAATAATTTTATTCTCAGGTTTACGAACATCTTAAACGACCCATTTTGGAAAATTATGCTACTAGTGACTTGGGTAATTAATAATTGTTGTTGTTTTTTTTTAACTTGACTATTTAACTTGTAAAAGAATAAATTTTACGTTATAAAATATGATTTTTAAAAGCTTGATTTTTTTTCAATAACCCTTTTTTGTTGTTTTTTTTCTAATTTTACATATTTACTTTATGTGGCGCGATGGTCTAAGTGGTAGCGCACTGGACTATCGATCCGAGGCAGATCTCGAGTCGCGGGTTTGACCCCAGGTACTGGCAATGCCCCTGGGACATTGTGCTGGCCACACATTCCCCTGCTCGTTAGTGGTGGCTAAAAACTTGTGAACGCTACTTCACTTGCCCCATAGTCCGTCATGGACGGGAAAGGAGGTCACACATATTTACTTTATTGTATTTTTTAAATGATATAAATTGGATTAAATTTTCACTGATTTCACAGTGTTACTTAACACAAAGTTTTGGATTAAAAATTTTATACAGTTTTAAATTATATTACTCAATCTTCTTCTAGTAATGCCACTGGACGATGTCTGTGAAGGGAGTCATCAAGACTTGAAGAGAATGTACACTTCCCTAAACAAGGAGGAATTCAAAAAGAAACATCTATCGACAAGGATTGTAAACGATAGCGATTCCGACACAAAACTTTATGACCTCGCCAAAGTACTAGCCGAATTGACCGCAACAATTCGAATTACCTTTTCAGAAGAAAACAAACAAAATGTGTGGTCAAAAACTGATAATGAAGTTTCAAAGAATCTCAAAGGGAATAATTCCAACGAGATATCAGAAATTGGTCGTGTTTTTGATGTTTCTAAATACGGAGGTAGTAGTGAAAGAGACAGGTGCCCTTGCAGGAAGTGTCAACAATCTGAAAACCCTAGTAAAGTTTGGGGTAAGGTGATGATCCTGATGGCAAGATGTGTGGAAAATAAAAGCATTCAGCCCACAATAAACTCGTGTGAAATTCTAGGAGAAATTCCAGCTACACTCAATGACGTTGTTTTGAGAAAATCTAGTGATGAAGATGCCTGGCAAGAATTAGAATGTGGGACATGCGATCTTGAACTGCTGGCAAGATTAGAAAAGATCATAAAACAATGTTCTATTTTGTGGAAACTACTACATGGAAAATTGACAAAAATGAAAGCAAATGAAGTTTATGAAGCATCTCCATTTTTGCCTTACAAAAAGGGAGATTTGATCTCTGAAAGGGACATTGAAGATAAAGAGCGTTTTAAAGACAATGACGTGTCATTCCAATCTCATGGATTTTTTCAACACTCTTTTGAAGAGTGAGTTAACTTTTACTTAAACTATAACCTTAACTGAGCCAAAAACTTTTAAATTATATTTTATTGAGCACTTCAAGTGCATTTTTTATATTAAGAATGCACTTTGTTTAGTTATAACATATGAATAGCTTTAATAAACATAAGCTCAATTGAATTGTTTAAAATTAGATGTTTGCATTTTTTAAAAATTATTATGCAATTTTACAAAAAGTAGTTCAACAATAATATAAGTCCCTTGAAACATCAGTGCATATCTAAATTAAAAATATTGACAGTTAAATACAACTATACTTCTGTAATTTCTCATTGAAATGATTTTACTTAACATTACATTTGTTTTCAGGTAAACGTATTTAATAATTAAGTGTAGCTTGCATTTTACGAACTACTTTCTAATTGTAATTTTATTTAACTTATCTGTCATGAATATATCTTCAAATTACTAAAGCCAAACAAACTATGCAGTTTTCAATGGTACAGTACACGGAATTGTGTACTGTAAAGTTCACACTGTACAACATGGAGACAATATTATAAATTTTTTTCCCTCTTGAAAAATTCATAATAAAAGATGGATTCACTTGCACAAGTTTTAATTGAAATTAACAAAATTTCTTTCCCTCTTGAAAAATTCATAATAAAAGATGGACTCACTTGCACAAGTCGCAACGTGATTCATGCAATTCTTTGCAAGAGGTGAAATAAAATTTACGTGGGTGAGACACGTCGTCGTCTTGGAGATCGGTTTCGAGAACACCTGTATAATATAAATAACAGGCTCAATGTCCAGTGTCTAAACATTTCAACAGTGTTGACCATGATGGCATTTCAGATATTGCAGTTACTGGTATTTTATATGCAAGCAATACCCATGATAGGATCCACATGTAAAATAGACTTATAAAACGATTTGGTACGTTGGCTCCATTTGGAATTAACCAAATTCATAATTTTACCTAACTGCAGAATCTGTTTCCCGTTAAGGTTTTCACTGTAGCTTTAGATACTTCCTCCTATTTCCTATATTCTGTGTCATTGGGTTTTTTTTTCCCTTTCCTTTTATTTTACATAAATATTTTAAATTACTTTAGGATATAATATTTTTTAAGAATGTAAATATTACTTATGTAAGTACCTATTTTATGTTATTGTACTGATGAAGGTATTAGCCGAAACGTCTATTGTCGTTTTAGTTTAAAATAAACTTTAAATTTATTGTTTTAATTGCACAAATTTGTTTGTGTAGTATGTATTTTATCGCAGTCCCATTCTGTATAATAAACTAAAAGAAATAACATTTTTGCGTAAAACCCCATCAAACACTAATAATAGACTCGATCTTCAACAATTACTTCACATTAATTTAGAATTCTGTCATTTCAGACTTTCGATCTTCATTTCATCTGTGCAATTACTAGTAGCAATCGCAGCACTTACAGTTGTGTGTGTCAGGATAAACAAAGGAGAGGTAATAATAAGTGATAGCAGACTATACTTTTGTCACTACTACATCGGCGTTAAGAAGTATGCAGGGAAATATTGAGCTTAAATTATTAAACTAGTAGCAGAAAAAGGAACTCCATGAAATAAAAAGCATCTTGCTTTATTTGATTTACTTAAACAATATCAATGCTTTACTTCTCTTATTAATCAAATCAGGACCCATCATCTAAAGTCAGCTCTGCGAAATATAATTTATGCTTGTTCTGCACTAATTCTTCACTGACTTGGAGAATTGATGAAATGGTGAAAAACTGGGAGGAATCAACAAGATCTACACATAGCCTGCGACAGGTAGACAATGGTCGAGTTCATATTTTGATTGACTACGTGAAAAGCCACCGAAAAAAATTATCACGTGTTTGTGGATATTGCAGATGGGTTATCATAAAGATTGAAGACACACAGAGAAGGGAGGTAAACAGAGAAGGGAGGTACAAGGAGAAGGGAGGTACATAGAGATGAGAGGTACACAGAAATTGGAGGTACACAAAGATGGGAGGTATACAAAGATGGGAGGTACACAGAGATGGAAGGTAGAGAGAGATGAGATGTACAATGAAATTGTAGGTACACAGAGATGGGAGGTACACAGAAACGGGAGGTACACAGAGATGGGAGGTACAAAGAAACGGGAGGTACACAGAGATGGGAGGTACACAAAGATGGGAGGTACACAGAAACGGGAGGTAAACAAACATGGGAGGTACACAGAGATGGGAGGTACACAGAGATAGGAGGTAGACAAAGATGGGAGGTACACAGAGATGTGATGTACACAAAGATGGGAGGTACACAGAGATGGTAGGTAGACAAAGATGGGAGGTACTCAAAGATAGGAGGTACACAGAGATGGGAGGTACACAGAGATGGGAGGTAGACCATGATGGGAGGTACAGAGATGGGAGGTAGACAGAAATGGAAGGCGGACAAAGATGGAAGGTACACATAGATAGGATGTACAGAGAGATGAGAGGTACACAGAGATGAGAGGTACACAAAGATGGGAGGTACACAGAGATGGGAGGTACACAAAGATGGCAGGTACACACAGATGGGAGGTAAACAAATATGGCAGGTACACAAAGATTGTAGGTACACAAAGATAGGAGGTAGACAGAGATTGGAGGTAGACAGAAATGGGAGGTACACAAAGATGGGAGGTAGACAGAGATGGGAGGTACACAAAGATTGGAGGTAGACAGAGATGCGAGGTACACAGAGACGGGAGGCACACAGAGATGGGAGGTACACAGAGATGGGAGGTACACAGAGATTGGAGGTACACAGAGATGGGAGATACACAGTGATGGGAGGTTCACAGAGATGGGAGGTACATAGAGATGGGAGGTACACAGAGATGGGAGGTACACAGAGATGGGAGGTAAACAAAGATGAGAGGTACACAGAGATGGAAGGTACACAGAGATGGGAGGTACACAGAGATGGGAGGTACATAGAGATGGGAGGTATACAGAGATTGGAGGTACACAGTGATGGAAGGTACACAGAGATGGGAGGTAGACAAAGATGGGAGGTACACAGAGATGGAAGGTACACAGAGATTGGAGGTACACAGAGATGGGAGGTACATAGAGATGGGAGGTACACAGAGATTGGAGGTACACAGATATGGGAGGTACACAGAGATGGGAGGTAGACAAAGATGGGAGGTACACATAGATGGGAGGTACACAGAGATGAGAGGTACACAAAGATGGGAGGTAAACAAATATGGGAGGTACACAAAGATTGTAGGTACACAAAGATGGGAGGTAGACAGAGAATGAAGGTAGACAGAGTTGGAAAGTACACAAAGATGGGAGGTAGACAGAGATGCGAGGTACACAAAGATTGGAGGTAGACAGAGATGGGAGGTACACAGAGCTGGGAGGCACACAGAGATGGGAGGTACACAGAGATGGGAGGTACACAGAGATGGGAGGTATACAGAGATGGGAGGTACACAGTGATGGGAGGTACACGGAGATGGGAGGTACATGGAGATGGGAGGTACACAGAGATGGGAGGTACACAGAGATGGGAGGTACACACAGATGGGAGGTACACAGAGATGGGAGGTACACAGAGATGGTAGGTACACAGAGATGAGAGGTACACTGAGATGGGAGGTACACAGAGATGGGAGGTAGACAAAGAAGGGAGGTACACATAGATGGGAGGTAGACAGAGATGGGATTTACATAGAGATGGGATGTACACAGAGATGAGAGGTACACAGAGATGAGAGGTACTCAGAGATGGGAGATACACAGAGATGGGAGGTAGACAAAGATGGGAGGTACACATAGATGGGAGGTACACAGAGATGGGAGGTACACAAAAATGGGAGGTACACAGAGATGGGAGGTACAATTAGATGGGAGGTAGACAGAGATGGGAGTTACATAGTGATGGGAGGTAAACAGAGATGAGAGGTACACAGAGATTAGAGGTACTCAGAGATGGGAGGTACACTGAGATGGGAGGTACACGTAGATGGGAGGTACACAAAGATGGTAGGTACACAGAGATGGGAGGTACACAGAGATGGGAGGTATACAGAGATGGAAGGTACACAGTGATGGGAGGTACACGGAGATGGGAGGTATACAGAGATGGAAGGTACACAGTGATGGGAGGTACACGGAGATGGGAGGTACATAGAGATGGGAGGTACACAGAGATGGGAGGTACACAGAGATGTGAGGTACACAAAGATGGGAGATACACAGAGATGGGAGGTACACAGAGATGTGAGGTACACAAAGATGGGAGATACACAGAGATGGGAGGTACACAGAGATGGGAGGTAGACAGAGATGGGAGTTACATAGAGATGGGAGTTACATAGAGATGGGAGGTACACAGAGATGAGAGGTACACAGAGATTAGAGGTAAACTGAGTTGGGAGGTACACAGAGATGGGAGGTAGACAAAGATGGGAGGTACACATAGATGGGAGGTAGACAGAGATGGGAGTTACATAGAGATGGGAGATACACAGAGATGGGAGGTACACAGAGATGGGAGGTACACAGAGATGAGAGGTGCACTGAGATGGGAGGTACACAGAGATGGGAGGTAGACAAAGATGGGAGGTACACATAGATGGGAGGTAGACAGAGATGGGAGTTACATAGAGATGGGAGGTACACAGAGATGAGAGGTACACAGAGATGAGAGGTAAACTGAGTTGGGAGGTACAAAGAGATGGGAGGTAGACAAAGATGGGAGGTACACATAGATGGGAGGTACACAGAGATGGGAGATACATATAGCTGGGAGGTACACAAAGATGGGAGGTACACAGAGATGGGAGGTACACATAGATTGGAGGTACACAAAGATGGGAGGTACACATAGATGGGATGTACACAAAGATGGGAGGTACACATAGATGGGATGTACACAGAGATGAGAGGTACACAGAGATTGGAGGTACACAAAGATGGGAGGTACACAAAGATGGGAGGTAAACAAATATGGGAGGTACACAAAGATTGTAGGTACACAAAGATGGGAGGTAGACAGTGATGGGAGGTACACAAAGATTGGAAGTAGACAGAGATCGGAGGTACACAGAGATGGGAGGCACACAGAGATGGGAGGTACAAAGAGATGGGAGGTATACAGAGATGGGAGGTACACAGTGATGGGAGGTACACGGAGATGGGAGGTACATAGAGATGGGAGGTACACAGAGATGGGGGGGTACACAGAGATGGGAGGTAGACAAAGATGGGAGGTACACATAGATGGGAGGTACACAGAGATGGGAGGTACACATAGATGGGAGGTACACAAAGATGGGAGGTGCACAGAGATGGGAGGTACACATAGATGGGAGGTACACAAAGATGGGAGGTACACATAGATGGGATGTACACAAAGATGGGAGGTACACGGAAACTGGGTTGAGTCTTGAATAAAATACAAAATACACAAACAAATTCTGTAATGAAAACATTAAATTTGAGCTTTATTTTTAGACTGACACGAAATAAAACCCAAATTTATTGTTTTCATTGCGCAATTTGTTTGTGTATTTTGTATTTTATTTAAAAGCTTTATTGCAGTCCCATTCTATGTGATATATTGAGTCTTGAAAGACACCGCAAATATGAAAAACGACATTAGTAAGATAGTCTCGTCATCCGTTGTTCAATATTCTATTTGTTCCACTCACCGAGTAGATACGTTTATAGATCAGTTAGAGTTTATTGAAAGTCCTCGCGCTCGTTTGTCCTATGTGTTAATAGAGTTATAAGTTTAAAGTGATGGAAGATCAAGCTCATAAATTCTTTGTTTAGAAAAAAGAAATTCACGATAAGGCGCCAGTATAAATTTCATATTTTAAAACATAAATTAGTATATTTTCTTTTATTTTTCATACATCTAAAAATAAATTATATAAGGACAAAAAGACGACGAGTGTTGGTGAAAAGTGCGGCAAATAATCTATATATATATATAAATCAAAGTATGTCTGTGTGTGTGTGTGCGTGTCCTTTATAGCTGACTAAACCATTCACCCGATCATCATGAAATTTTCGGAGACTGTTGAGTACCCACCTGGGAGGGTAATTGGCTATTTTTTTTTGAAATTTAACACTCATGGGGCACCGGGGGCCCATAATGCTTATATGAGCTATATAAAAATTAGTTTAAGCGCTAGCTACTGTGTAAATTGATGGATCTTAACCAAACTTTGTATATAACAACTTGATAGCCAATATTAAAATACTATAGGCACTGAACTCCTAATAGTCATTCCTTTGGGGCTGGGGGGCCCAAAAAGTCCAATTTCTTAAACGTTTAAGATTTTATTCACCATTCAGTTATTACCAATCTTGACAAATAATGACACATGTATCCATTATTATACAAATTGAAATGAACTGGTGTTTTGAACTTTATATCTTGCACTGAATGGTCCCTGGGGCCCTTAATGTCTTTTTTTTTGTGTGCTTATATAAGCTATATAAAAATTAGTTTATGCGATAGCTACTAAGTAAATGAATGGATCTTAACCAAACTTTGTATTCAAAAACTTTTTATCCTATATTAAAACTAGGTGTTGTAGGGCGCCTACGGTGCCCAATTTTTTCAAAAGACCAACTAACTTATCCTTGTTTGATAAATACTTAATATTAAACTTACTGAAATGTACACAAAGTATTTAATAATAGGGGTTGTAGGGCGCCTACGGCGCTCTCTGCAGCTGTAGGGCGCCTACGGCGCCTACCCTTTTTTGTCAAAAGCCCAAGTAACTTATCCTTGTTTGATAAATAATAATAATAATAATAATAAATTGATTATTTATATAGCGCTGTATCCCAGTAAGGAACTGGGCTCACAGCGCTTTACATGAAAGAAATAACATACTTATAAGTATTAAATTAACTTTCATATCACAACAAACACAAAAAATTACAATACATTATACATAAGCTACGTTAATCATTTACAAGAAATGTTGTTTCATCAATTTTAAAAATAAGTTGTGAAAAAGATGTGTCTTAAGTGCAGTCTTGAAAGACTTGGTTGTTTGAATACTACGTATGTGTAATGGTAGAGAATTCCATTGTTTGGCTGCACAAAAAGAGAATGACCTTTCACCAAACGTTTTGGTGCGTGTCGTAGGAACAGAGAGAACGCGTGTGTCTGCAGAAGATCTTAGCTTGCGAGTGGGTGAGTAGACCGACAAAAGTTCAGTAAGATACGATGGGCATGAGTCCGAAAAGAAATTGTGACAGAGAACGGCCAGTTTGTAATCAATACGGGCTTGTATAGGCAGCCAATGAAGTGAGCGAAGAAGTGGAGTAACATGGTCATGTTTTTTTGCCTTGAGCACCAGTCTGGCAGCTGAATTTTGAACTTTCTGTATTCTTTCAATGCATTGTTTTGGCACACCAGACAAAAGAGAATTGCAGTAATCCATACGAGCCAGTACAAGAGCACAGACTAGTGTTTTTGTGGCACTAACTGTTAAGTAATGACGGATTGAGCTGATCTGACGAATGGCAGTGTAGGCAGAGCGACAGATGTGATTGATGAAGTTGTTAATAGACATGTTGTCAGAAATAATGTAGCCAAGATTCCTAGTCGATGTTGTGAACAGAATATCCGAACTGGCTACGTGAATTGACTTCGGAAGAGACAAAGTACTGCGTGATTTATTGTTGCAAAATAGAAGTGCTTCAGTCTTGTCATCATTCAGCTTGAGTTTGCTTAACGTCATCCAAGACTTCACTTCACCAATGCACTCCTGCAACAATTGGACACCGGAGTCCATATTAGAGGGATCAGTGTGAGTATATAGTTGAGTATCATCTGCAAATGATTGGCTTTTAACTGAATGCTTTTCAAGCAGTAGAAGTAGCGGTCTTGTATACAGTACAAAAAGTACCGGACCCAAAACAGAGCCCTGCGGCACACCATAAAGCAAGTCAGCTTTGTGAGAGATACAGCCATCTACTGATACTACCTGTGATCTGTCAGATAAGTATGATTGAAACCAAGCCAGAACTGAGCCAGAAATTCCAAAATAATTTTGCAGGGTTTTCAGCAGTATTTGATGGTTAAATACGAAATATTAAACTTGCTGAAATGTACACAAAGTAATTATAAATCATAAAATCCTATTTTTATATCGTGCCCTTTTCCAAAATTTAAATATAAGCTAAAACAATGACGTCATATAATTATTTTTTTACAGCGCGTCTTTAATTTATAATTATTTTGCACACCTTTTTGCGCGCCTTCCGATGCACGCCTTGTATTAAAATATAAGCTCAAAACAAGGCGTCATAGCGTTACACATCCTTCCAGCCAGCCAGTGACTTGGACTATTATATTGTATATAATATAGGGCACGGAACTTCACATGTCCATTCCTTCGGGGCCGGGGGCCCCAAAAGTCTTTTCTTCGTATATGTTTAAGATATTTTTCCACATTCAATTTTTCACGATCTTGAGGAGTATATTTTTGAAGAAACTGAATTAAAATGAACAGGTTTTTAAAATTAACATCTTTCACCGAATGGGCCCAGGGGCCCCTTAATGTCATTTTTTCCTATATTGGCTATATAAAAAATTAGTTTAAATGTTAGATAATGCGAAAATAACTGGATTTGGACCAAACTTAGTATACAAAAACTTTAGAGCCTATATTACATTACTATAGGGCACTTAACTCCTAATGTCAATTCCCTCGGAGATGGAGGCCCCGAATGTCTTTTTAACTGAACGTTACTAATTTTATTACCCATTTAATTTTACAGGATATTGAGAAATATACTTGAGTACAATGGAAATAAAACAAATATAACTTATCACTCATTTTGGGGCCGGGGAACTTAATACAATTGTATCGTTTCTTTTTGAAACTTTTTCATTATTAATTTATATATATATATATATATATATATATATATATATATATATATATATATAAAACTATATAATTTGCAATTGTCACGCAAGTCAGTAGTGTCTGTCAGTCAGTCCTACGCTATGCGAGGTATTCCCGATAAAAGAAATTTAAAAGTTGCTTTCGAGATTATAACAAAATGTGTTGCTCACCATAAAATATTGTGACGTGACGTCATTATTTGAGCTTTTATTAATGTGTGAAGGGACCGAAGTAATAAGAAAAACCCGTAAAAACCAAGTTTTTGACTATAAATCCTTTATGTACGAGAAGTAACTAAAAGAATGTTCATTATAATACGCAGCGCCAGACCATCCAGAAATACAAAATTGAAGTTGTGTCGTAAAACATGTTTAATATAATACGCACCGATCAGGAATATGTTTATAAAAAGAGCTGTCAATAAAATACGCACCTTATTGCGCGACAGAAAGGTTGTTCAATATAATACGCACCGCGACGCTCTATCTCAAAAAATAGCATGATACATAGGAATAAAAAAAATAATCTAAAAAATCAATAATTTAATTACGGTACATGCGATCGATCTGAAATTTTGATACATTGTTTTTATCATCGGTACAAAACTGCCTGCAAAATTTCAGCTCGCTATCTTGCGAGCAAGTGGGTTAAAAATCGATCAAAAGTTTTGGCGACAAGCAAGCAAGCAAGCAAGCAAGCAAGGTCCGCCGCAGACACCACGAGTTAATATAAAGGATTTAATAAGAAAAACCCGTAAAAAACCAAGTTTTTGACTATAAATCCTTTATGTACGAGAAGTAACTAAAAGAATGTTCATTATAATACGCAGCGCCAGACCATCCAGAAATACAAAATTGAAGTTGTGTCGTAAAACATGTTTAATATAATACGCACCGATCAGGAATATGTTTATAAAAAGAGCTGTCAATAAAATACGCACCTTATTGCGCGACAGAAAGGTTGTTCAATATAATACGCACCGCGACGCTCTATCTCAAAAAATAGCATGATACATAGGATTAAAAAAAATAATCTAAAAAATCAATAATTTAATTACGGTACATGCGATCGATCTGAAATTTTGATACATTGTTTTTATCATCGGTACGAAACTGCCTGCAAAATTTCAGCTCGCTATCTTGCGAGCAAGTGGGTTAAAAATCGATCAAAAGTTTTGGCGACAAGCAAGCAAGCAAGCAAGCAAGCAAGGTCGGTCGGTCGGCCGCAGACACCACGAGTTAATATAAAGGATTTAAAAAGAGCAATGTTTTATTTGATGTGATTAATATTATTATTATTTTTTTGTATTAAATGTCCGTTTTTGTGTATGTGTCCATGTCAATATTAGGTACGTAATTATAAATTTAATTTTCTATATTAATATATAACATTCGTTTTTCGGTTTATGAAATTTACAATTGGTTGTCGTTCGGTTGTCAAGTTTCGATGCGTTTTGAACTACAAAGCCATTATTTATTACAGCAAATGAAATTTGTCAATTTATGCTTCAGTTTAGCATTTGTTTTTCTTTTATACACTTTGAGATTGCACATTTGTATGTTTAAAAACAAAATCGGACTCCTCCCCACAATAGTTTTTTTTATTGGTATTTACATGTAATATTTCAATGTGTCTTAGACTAATTTTGAATAAAAAATCTTTGCTTTTAATATAGAACTGGAAGGGATGCTGACTTGACAATAATGAAAATGTTTATTAGAATTCCTAAAACGTGTATATTAAAGTTGATACCTTAATATTTTCTTTTATCCAGTGCTTAACTTTACTTCAAAGGTTTCATGCAAAATAAATAGTTCGTTGTTATTCATATTTGTAAATAGTTACAATTTTATTTACATGTTTTTGATAATGTAAAGGTAATAATGTATGGACCAATGGGCGCATAAACTGACAAGTCATAATAGATCTTGAAAAGGTGCTGACTTGACAAAAATAAAAACGTTTATGTGAATTACTAACACGTGGATATTAAATTGTAAATATGATTAACAGTTGATGAGTTAATCTTTTCTGTTATCCTGTGACAAACTTTGCTTACTACGTTTCATGCAAAAGAAATAGTTATTAACATGTGTAAAATTACAGTTTATATTTAACATGTTTTTAAAATGTTGTGGTAATAATGTATGGACAAATGGGCGAATAAACTGACAAGTCATAAAGATCGATGAAGCTTAAACGGCTTCAAATCACAGATATGCGTGATGTGGATCACATTACAGTCACATAATTTATTTTTAACACACTGTGCTATATTATTGGTGCACTCATAATTGATTCGCACTATTCAATGCCGCAAGTTAATGTCCGGCTGACTCCTCAGCAATATTTGTTAATACTTCGAACTTCAAACTTCTTTGCCGCAGTATCTCTTTATGCTGTGTGTAATTCACTATGCATTTACTATTATCCTGATTATATCATTATTATTCATGCAAACTTATATAACGCAAAGCCTAAGCTTGGAGGTTTTCTCATAACACATATATTCGTATATATAATCAAAATATATACTCTGCTAT
The DNA here is from genome assembly GCA_944989445.1 of Ampullaceana balthica. Taxonomy (NCBI): domain Eukaryota; kingdom Metazoa; phylum Mollusca; class Gastropoda; family Lymnaeidae; genus Ampullaceana; species Ampullaceana balthica. The sequence continues at coordinate 487,432 of CALYLW010000092.1, read as the reverse complement.
GTCCATTCGTAACGCTAGATTTTAGAAAGACCCCAGCTAAAAAAAATAACCTTTAAAAAATATATTGCAAAAAAAAACACACACAAAAAAAACCCACTATTTTCAAACGTCCGCATAAAATTGTTCAATATGGAAAAGAGATTTAATTTTTCTCTCTTGGTCTCTACATTTTCTGATTATTTACTATGCGGCTTTCAGGAAGAAGGGACAATTACAAAAACTGAAATATATCCATTTTGAAAACTCCCGTTATTTTTGACGGGTAATACACTAGTTTATATATATACATCAAAGTATGTCTGTGTGTGTGTGTGCATGTCCTTTATAGCTGACAAACCCATTTACCCGATCGTCATAAAACTTTTCGAAACTATTGAGTATGCTCCCGGGATGGTAACTGGCTACTTTTTATCGAAATTTATCACTCATGGGGCGCCGGGGGGGCAATAATGTCATGTTTTTCTTATATGAGCTATATAAAAATTAGTTTAAGCGTTAGCTACTGAGTAAATGAATAGATCTTAACAAAACTTTGTATGCAAAAACTTGGTAGCCCATATTAAAATACTATAGGGCATTTGACTTCTAATGGTCACTCCTTCGGGGCTGGGGGCCCAAAATACCTTTTACTTAAACGTTTAAGATTTTATTCCCCAATTCAATCATTAAAAAACTTGACAAATAATGGTACATGTATCCATTATTATCCATAATGAAATGAACAGGTGTTTTGAACTTTATATCTTGCCCTGACTGGGCCCTGGGGCCCATTATGTCGTTTAGTGCTGATATAAGCTATATAAAATAAGTTTCTGCGTTAGCTACTGTGTAAATGAATAGATCTTCACCAAACTTAGTATACAAGAACTTGGTAAACCCATATTAAAATACTATAGGGCACTGAACTTCTAATGTCAATTTCTTCGGGGCCATATATGTTTAAGATATTTTTCATATTCACTTTTTAAAGATCTTGAGAAATATATCAACAATAAAACTGAATTAAAATGAATAGGTTTTTGAAATTGACCTCTTGCACCGAATGGGCCACGGGCCCCTTAATGTCATTTCCCCCCTTATATTAGCTATATAAAAAGTAGTTTCAGCGTCAGATAATGAGGAAATAACTGGATTTTGACCAAACTTAGTAAAAAAAAACTTAAGAGCCTCTAATACACTGAACTCCTAATGTCCATTACCTCGGAGCTGGGGACCCCAAATGTCTTTTTTTTACTGAACTTTAATAATTGTATTCCCTATTAAATTTTACACGATATTGAGGAATATAGCTTGAGTACAATTGCAATAAAAACTATATTATCACTCATTTTGGGGCTGGGGCCCTTAATATCGTCTCTTCTTTTGTACGCTATTTAATTATTATTTATTTATCCGTTTGCTTTGAAACTTGGATTTTTTTTTCACACTTCCACGAAGTTTTCTGGCATAATTGTTTTTAAACATACCACTCATTGGTTTCATAAGATTTATTCATTTCTACTGAGATCGTTGCAACGCACGACGGGACTGCTTGTTTTAAAATTTAAAAAATGGAAAATAAAATAGGTCGAAATATGATTCAATTGCGAGAATACTCATTATGTTAGCATTTGATTATCGTTTCAGTTTAAATTATTTGGAAGTTCAATCATTTGTATTATAGTTGTGTGTGATGATCTTATATTCTTCCTAATTTTCAGAATCCAGTTCCCCCCGTTCATACAATATGTGAGTATTTTGAGTGAATTCGAAAATAGTTTCTAAGATTTAAAAACAAAATAAATCTTTATTTTAAACCTTTTTGAATAAGATAAGTGACGATCAATTTAACGTCAATTCACAATTCCCAAGAGTTTTTAATCATGGTATCTAAAATGTAAACAACCAAATTGTGCATTATTATTGTTTACATCAGTCTTCTTGCATAATGTGACAGATTAAGTCCATTGTATCAGTATCCTATATAACCCATGTAAGATATGTATCTCTATATCTTTACTCAGCTCACACTCCATCAACCGCTCACCTATATCTTAGAGAGCCACCTAAAATTGCAGGAACTGATGAGGACGATGGTGTGTATTACATCTAATATGAGATTTTCTATAACATATGTTTTAATGACAATGTATTATCTGTTTTAGAGGTGTTATATTACAACTAATTTGTTGCAAGATTCTAAAACCCTTGTTAAAAAAAAGCATGCAGAAACATTTGAGATCGTTTACATCACACGATGTCAAAACTTCTGCTTGAGAACCATCGTGTTATCATTTCAGGTCCGAATTTCAGCATCAAAGATCTATTAGACGCCCACCTACAGATACCATCTGGACATTCAAGTGCTGGCCAACATGCTCGTGGAGTCCACGTCAGTGAGACTGGCATTTCCATTTCGTACTCAGGTATGGTCAGTTAATTTATTGGAAGGGAATTATAAGTCATTGAACGCAGTCATTAACATTAAAGCTACATTAAATACTTGAAGTAAAGTCTAGTTTATATTTTTGCTTTTACAAGTAACAATTATGTTCAATTTGAATGTTTTATTGTTTTTTTCAGGTAAACAATAATTTATATATATATATATATATTATTATATATATATATATATATATATATATATATATATATATATATATGTATATAAAATTGCTGTTACCTTGTTGGTTGAGATTAAGACTTGTTTGCTCCACAGGTCTGTACTACATCTACATCAGCATCAGTTTTAAAACTAACACATACAAGTCATCATCTGAGTTTGCCTACAAGGTAGGAATATATAAAATTAAGTGTTCTCATAGAAATACGTCCGTCAAGAAAGGGTGGCCTCTACGGGGCTCGGCGGACGAGTAAGGTCGTGGTTCGTGGACCTGACCGCAACCCGTGACCCGAAACCGACAACTCCTGGCAAGCAATGCCAAAGTCCGATATGTTAGGTGTTAGGTGCTAGTCACATATGATTACAGTCGCTGTACGGATCTGAGACAAAGAATTTAGATGCAATGTCGATGTAGAGATCCAAAATACCAGTTGAGGGGCGGTTAAATCCGAAGCGACCGTTTCGTCCCCCTCATTTTCACTAGCAACGCTATTGAGCGGTGCCGATTTAGGGCCAGTAGCGCCAGTACGGATTAGCTAAAGGAACCGCGAAAAACGCAGCGGAAGCCAGCTCTGAGGAAACCTTCCAGCGGGGGGTTGCACCCTAGGTAGGTCTTTGATGATCCCCCGCATAGCGGCGGTCCTAACCATTGAGACTCGTGTGCTTTGCCGGGGTGGCGCCAAAGTGTTAGCGGGTCGTAGTAGGGAATTCCACCCCTCCTTGTGAGGTCAATCTAGTGGGAGGCATTTTCGACTTTATTTCCTGGATGCCCAGGTGACCTCTTCAGAAGCAACCGCTTCCGGTGGGGTTTCTCAGCTGTTACGTCCCTTAGGGTTCCAGATAGCTGATGGGGTCTTCCGGGAAGACCCATGAAGAGCATTAGGCTCGGGACTTCTGATTTTCTTCCACAAGTAGGATCATATAGGATCATAGAAATACGTGTATTTTACAATACAGGAGAATGTAGCATAAATTTGAGTTTACTGCATGTACATCAGGATGATCAGCAATAAGTAATGTCCAATGCAGGCTTGTTCTCTCGCTTACATTGACAGTCATTGCATATGAAATTTGTATTTGTTTCACTGCGCTTCAAACAAGGAAAATCTATTTTTAAACAAGTAACATGTTTGAACGGCCTTTGTTGGGTGTTTTTCGATTAAAGAAGAATTATGATGTTTAAAATTATTATTTCTGCTTATGTTTGAAGATAAATGAACCATGTGCAGTGATTTCCCAAAAGCTCCAAGAAACATGTTTTAACGTTCTACTATTTTCACAGAATTCTTTTTTTGTACAGGGCATGGTCTGTTATACCAAAGCTACAGAAAAACAATTTCAACTTAAGAAAGGCTTACATTAATTATTTTTTTAAAACTGAATATTGTGCGCTGTAAAGCGAGTTCAAGGAAGGTTAATTCTTTGGTTTTAACAACAGGATTAAAGAAAAAAATTTGTTTATAAATATCGCCGATATCGTGCAACTAAAATGCAAGTCATGACTCGGCAACCCACAAAATACAATTATTTATTTCCTATCTCTAAGGATAGAAGCCTTATCATGTGTAAATATTATTTCATCCTACAGAATTGGTTTCTTTATGTTGATCGTATAAGTCCCAACAGTCCGATGATTAGTGTAGTTTTACTGAAAAACGTCTACAGAGCTTGTCCATCATGTAATAACATTGGAGGGTCTGGCTTCACAGGTTTGTTGACGGTTTATATTGGGGGGGGGGTTTCTGGATCACAGTTTGGTTGACAGTTTATATTGGGGGAGTCTGGGTTCACAGTTTGGTTGACAGTTTATATATAGAATATTTTTTTTTATTTACTATAGTATTGATAAAGAAAAACCATTACTTATAAAATATATATTATATATATGTATATTAGGGCTGTTAACGATTAATTTAAATTTAATCGTTAACTTTTGAAAAATTAACGATTAATTAATCGTTAATTTCTATTAAGGCCAAAAATTGAAATTTATGGTGTCATAAGTTACATTTATTAAAATACTTGTCGAAAATCGAAATAACACTGAAATGTCTTTTTTTATATGACATCTTTTAACCAACAACGCAAACAGATAAGTGTATTGACATTATTTGTTTCAAGTGATGAGCGGGTCTTATTGACCATATAACCAGCCGAGCTGAACAATCGTTTACATAGCTTTAGATTTTCTCAAATGAAGTTTCCGATACTGTAGTGGATGTTTTGTATGCAAGTGATATTTAAGCGAAGTATTAGAACCATGGTAGCAATGTTCCCTTTACGCAGTGAGGCTGCGCAGATATTTAAACGACGCCACGCAGGAGTTTAGAATCACCGCGCAGAAAATTTTATAAAATATTACACAAAAAATGGTCGTTGTGCAACTTTGTACACGAGTTTTTTTTAACTTTGCACACGGACCAACGAAGCTTAGACTTAGAGGGAACATTGCATGATAGGTAAACGATTTCTCTCAATGGACACAATAACCTTTATCGACATTTTGAACATTCACGTCAGTCAATAGTTTAAAACCAAAATGTTCGTGTAATCGTCCTGAAATTAGTTTATATTTATCGGCCGAAATATTTTACTTATTTACTTCCAATACATTTATAAGTGGTTGGTCGATTAATCGTTATAAAAAATTAATCGTTAAATTTTTTAACGATTAATTTTTATATATATAAAATATATATTTATTTATTTATTCATTTTTATTTTCTAAAATTTATATATTGAATATGTATGAAAACTTTTACAGGTGGTATTTTCAATTTGCATGCGGGGGACAAAATCAGGGTGTGTTTTTCCGGGCAGGGATTTATTGACTATGAATCAAACACTTCATTTCTCGGACTCTTCATGCTGAGTTCTCCACAAGATCATCACCTTGGCGTCGGTGTGTGAGCTTAATAACCACCACGGGTAAATCTAGTATGATCGCTGAGTGGGCCCTAGATGTATCATTTGAGAGCACTCGTGGGCATGGCTGTCATTATTTTCTTGCTTCTTAGCTAACTTCCCTGATCATTTTATCATCAGTTTGTGGCTTTCATTGTAGTAGCAAATAGATTTTCTCGTGATATTTGTAAAACAGGAGTTAGCCTGGCATGTACATGCCCACATCTTCGGCGCATCCCTTAAGGTAATAAATGTCTTACTTTCTTCTGGTGACTTATTCAGCTCTTTTGGCATACTTAATATGCCTGCACACGGTCAATCCAAAATTTTTAGGCACTTATCTTATCTTATCTGTTTACAGACGCTCCTTCTATACAGAAGATTATTGCGTCCTACGCTTATCTATGGTTTGTGTTTAGTCCTGCATTTTTATTAGAGATTTAAATGTTGATAAAGTGTTGGTTTTCCTGGATTCTTCAGGCAACCCATTCCACGCCCGAATTCCGGACGGGAAGAAGGAAAACTTGTATGTGTTTGTTCTTGCATACGGAATAAGAAAGGTGTTTTTATCCTTATGTCTATCTGAGGGTTGTATTAAGTTATCTTTGTGTTGTATTTCTAAATTAGAATTAATTGCTTTATGTATGATTACTACTTTGCTCTTGGTTCTTCTATCCTCTAGTGTTTCAAGATTTAATGATTTAACTAATGGTGTTACTCTTGTCAGTTTCGAATATTCTCCAGTAATGAATCTGGCACTTAATACTCCCTTACGTGGCAATCAAAAAAAATTTGGCCTATTTATCTCTTTGGTCATTTAATATGCCCTATATGGGCAATCCAACATTTTGTTACTTATTTATCTCCTTAAGCATTTAATATGTCCCCACATGGGCAATTCAAAACTGTGGGGCTTACTCGGGTCTTTGGACTTTTAATATGCACCAAATCGATCCAGTCATTAATACATGAACATTTGCAAGTATCGCATAGAGCAGTGCTTCTCAAAGTGGTGGTCTGCGGACCGGAAAGTGGTGGTCTGCGGACCTGTTCCGGTCCACAGAAGTTATCAAGAAAGGACAGAAAAATTTTATAATAAACCTCCAATTACCGATCAATAATGTTAATCCTAAAGAATAGGACAATAAGCTAATAAAATGAAACAAATAAAATGAAATAAATACATTTCACTACCACGTTAGTACAGGGAAAAAAGTGCACCTGTCCCTGGTGTAATGGAAAAGTTCCTGGCGGTCCGCAATTCTAAAAGTTTCAGAAGCAAAGGACTAGAGTATTTCTAGGAAACTATTTTAACTAAGATGTTTGGTCCTTCGTGAAAACATTAAAGGTCTCTCTGATTATTTTTGAGAAAATACTTCACAAACGAATTCGACATTTAATTGTGCAAATGTTTATATTAATTGTTTAAATAAGGTCACACATAAATATAAATCAAATAATAGAAACAGGAAGCATGAGAGGTCTTATTTATATGTTACAAATGTATTATACATATAATTATATTATATTCATCGGCATCCTTCCGTCTCGAGTTGTTTTGTTGGGTTGTATTTCCTCGTGTGGCTGAGCAGTCCTATCCTTGTGTGACAGTATTTTCCAAGGCTTTTGAACACGAGTTCTGTGCTTCCCAATGTTTTGGCCTTTCTCCTAGCTCTTCTGTCTGTAACCTCCTCCATCTTTCGCTCCTCGGCTACTATGACACCCTCTTTGATAACTGTACGCCACTCATTTCGGTCTTCTGCTTTACATGTATTATAATATATAATGTTATTTTACTCATTTTAAATATACTAATTACGTATTATTGTTTTAGTGAAATTTATTTTCATCTCACAATAAAGTTATTATTCATGTACACTTGTTTTTAAAAAGTGTATAAACTCTTTGAGCATTTAATAAATAGTACATTTTTATTATAAAAAGGCATGCACGTCAACAAAGTATTTATTTTCATCATTCAGCTCAGTAGGAAAAATACTCAGGTTAATATTTTGTTTTTTTCTTGTTTTGTTTGCTTCTTTGTTGTTTATTTTCTTCCTTTTTTTCGTCATAAAATCATTTTTTTTTGGTGGGGGTTTTTGTGATGTTTGTAAAAGTTCATTTCGGATACAAGCAATCAGAGGGAAAAAACACAATATTCAACCAAACTATTGGTTTTGAGGAATTCAGATAGCTCCACTGGTAACAGCAACCGTTGGTGTTATAGTTTATAAGTTACATGTACAAAGTACAGCACACTGAAATGTATCTGTTAATATTTACCTACCTCTCGCTCTTACAACGGGTATTGTATTACAATTAAAATGATAAATAAAGGAATTTATTAATCAGGTTAGGAGTAAGCACTGGAACAGACGGAAAAAAAAACAACGTATCGGCGAAAACTTTCTCGGGGAACAAAATCTAAACAAAATAATTAAGTAACACAAAGTGGCATGTTATAATTGATTTTTTATAAATGTATTTGTCTTTAGGGCGTATCGTTAAATAATATAATAAAGCATGAAATTCAACACCCATTCCCTAACCCTTTTTAATATTCTTTATGTTTAATCCCTAATGCTAATAATAAAAATAATAATTTTAATTTGATATTTTATACAGTGATATACCCTAGCTGGTCTCACAGCGCTTCAAATAAAATAAAACAAACCCGTAAAAACAAAGTTTTCTACTATAAATCCCTTATATTTTAGTCATAATTAAAAGTATTGATTATGTTTCAACGCCACAAATATTTACGGACTGACACCGAGTGATGTCCCCTGTCTTTTAACGGGGGATGGGTCGTGACGGGGTGTCGGCACGACGGTCAACGTCAAACTCACGTGGAAAAAAACAATAACAAACCGTGAATTTGAATTACATACCTCATATAAGGATAAACTAAAAATGCATTAATTTAATTACGGCACATTCGATCGATCTGAAATTTTTATACGATGCATTGTTAGGTTAGACGGGCCCGTGTGCCAAATTTCAGCTCGATCGGATCACGGGAAGTGGGTTATTTTCGACTTTTGTTTTTCCGCCCGCCCATGAGATGACGACAGACAGAGAGAGAGAGACGCCGGTGAAGTTAATATAAGGGATTTAAAAATAGTTATACGCACATAATAATCAATGTAAAACGTACACATCATAACTATAAAATATAACATATAACATCATAAACTGTTTAAGCTTTTGTATTTTAAATAGTTTATATCAGCATTATAATCCACAAGCATTTCAAATAAATACATAAATAAAGTGAAAATAAAAATTTCGAGAAATCAAGTATATGTCAAAGAAAATATCGCTTCAGTGTACACTGCAGTCATTAAAAGTCTGGTTATTTTTGGAAAAAAAATTAAAATTTGAAATTCCACGCAACCCAAAACCCCGAAAAAAAAAGCATTAAAAAAAATTAAATAGAAATCTACAAAGAAAATATTTGTTACACAACATTGCTATCTACCTCCTCACATAATGTAACCCAATATAACTTAATTATAAAGAACATTTAGGTTGCTATATTATTTATATCCTTTATAAACACGTTAATCAATTATGTTGAATTTGAATCAAATCAATTCATCAAGATGATATTATGTTATTATTATGTAAGAATACAGTATTATTTGAACAAACTTTACAGAAAATGTAATCATATTTTGAAAATATAACCAATAATAACTTCAAACTCAGCTATATACTAATTCTATTTCATTTCAAATTATAAGATCTATCTTTACTTTCATTATTGTTTTTCTAAAGAAGATTTATTTTTTAAATAGGGACATGATCTTATGATTTTTTATTGAACCAGACACATTTTTAAATGTAACCAGAACATGCATAGCCCTCGACACATGAAATTTTTATTGCACAAATTGCAACAGAACAAAACACAATTGTTGATTACAATAACAATAAAATAACATCTTATTAATTTTTTTAATAAAAAACATTAACAATAGATATATTATGTAAAAATATTACTAATAAAAAGATATTTAATTACAGTATTTTATTTACTAACTGATAAACCCGGCTTCATCAGGGCCCGCATTAGGGATCAGAGGCGTCACTAGGGTTGGTGTCACCCGGGGCGGTAGCTCATGGTGTCACCCCTTCACGACTGAAGGGGCCGTCCATAAATGACGTCACGCGAGGTTTCCGATTTTTACCCCACCCTCCCCCAGCGTCATACTTTCTCACAAAAACTTAGACCCCAAACCCTTTTTTACGATATGACGTCACAAAGCTTTGACACCCCTCCCCCAAGCCGTATTTTCTCAATAAAAATTAGCATGTTGCAAATTATTTTTTGTCATTTAAATATGTATTTAGGGTAGGTCTTCACTGTAATATCGTAACACGCGTGAAGTCATTGAAAGTAATTAAATAAATGTTAAACAATCAAATATTTTAGTAGTACTTTTAGTTAAAGTTTAGCGTTTTTGATGTGACGTCACATTTCTTAAACACCCCCCTCCTCGTACCACATCGTCACAGATGCGTGGACCCCCCTATGGCGGATTAAAAGGGGGGGTTGCTGAACAGGCTAAAGCCCCCAATAATTTAAGGCCCCCCAAACTTTTTATGAATTATAGTGTATAATAAAGATGCAGGCCATTATGTTTGTACGAAACCCTGAAAATGCCTTGGACAGTCAGTCATACGGCAATGCTGCAAATGAGTAGGAAGTATAACCGAAAGCAGGCTATTCTTCGTGAGAAGTGCATTGTAGCTCATTATGTGCCGTGCACAGCTCATTGCTTTAATTTGGTTGGGAAAAGAGCAGCAGGTTGTCCTACTGCGGTCAGATTTTTTTGTCTTCTGCAAAATCTTTATACCCGACTTGTTGCATTTACGCTTCGTTGACAGGTACTTCAAAAACATATGAAATTGATACATGCTAACAAAGCCTTGTCTGACACAAGATGGTCAGCCTGACATTATGCTGTAAGGCCTGTTAATAGCTCATACCATGAGAATATCGCAGCACTGGAAGAATTAGCAACGACTGAAAATCAGCCACGTGACTGCCGACTTGAAGAAGAAGGATTTCTAAAGGAAATTGAACAACTGGAAGTCGCTATTTTACTTGAAATTTGGGAAACAATTTTAGAAAGGATGTCTATCATTAAGTTTGTTAAAAAATAGCATTCTTAATTTTATTCCTATGAAGACAAAAGAAAGGAAAAGTCCGTGGTAAAAACAGTGTAAACAATCTTCAATACTATCAAACAAAAAAGAAAGCGTCAGTTTGATAAATGACATCAACAAAACTGTATTCTCCTGGAGAAAAAAATTCAAGATTGAGGTATTTCTGGTAATCATTGACAAACTTTCTTAAGCCCAACAATATTAGTTAGGTGCATATAAATACATCCATGAGAAATTTGGCTTTCTTACAAACCTAACTGAGCTCAGCACTTTCGCCACCCGATGGACAGCAGCCAAGTTAATGGAAGAACATTCAAGTGATTTCGAAGAAGGGGTCGGGTAAATCCGAAGCAACCGTTTCGTCCCCCTCAATTTACTAGCAACGCCATCGAGCGGTGCCGGTTTAGGTCCAGGAGCGCCAGTACGGATTAGCAAAAAGTGCCGCGAAGAACGCATTGGACACCAGCTCTGAGGAAACCTTCCAGTGGGGGTTGCACCATAGGTAGGTCTTTGATGATCCCCCGGTCTGCGGCGGTCCTAACCATGGAGACCCGTGTACTTTGCCGGGATGGCGCCAAAGTGGTAGCGGGTCGTAGTAGGAAATTCCACCACCTCCTTGTGAGGGCAACTTAGTGGGAGGCATCTTCGACTGTATGTCCTGGATGCTTAGGTGGCCGCTTCAGAAGCGACCACTTTTTTTTGGGGGGGGGGATTTCCCCAGCTGTTACATCCCTTTGGTGGCCAGATGGCTAAGGTGGTCTTCCGGGAAGACCCATAAAGAGCACTAGGCTCGGGGCTTCTGATTTTCTTCCACATGTAGGTTCATGAGGGATTTCGAAGACTGTTTACCTTCAGAATTAGTCCAAGTTTCAGAAGTCTTAAAAAGTTATTGTCCAGCCCCAGGCTCATGGTAAGGAAAAGGAATTAGCACAAAGCGAAACTCAAAAAACTTGCACAGAGCTAAAAAATTTGCTGCTTTTGAATGAGCTATATTTCACACAGTCCTTTACAAATGTACACATCGCACTTCGCATCTATCTTTCAATGATGACATCAAACTGCAACTGAGAGCGATCCTTTTCAAAGTTGAAAATAATATATAATGAGTTAGAATTTGCATGGGACGAAAAAGGCTGAATATGCTCTCTCTAATGAGCATTGAAAAGTAAATTGTAAGCTTACTCAGCTTTATTGACTTGATTGAAAACTTCTCCATTTGAAAAATTCGCAAAAGAAAGTTGTAGGTGTAAATAATAATCATACTTATTTTTCAATAATTTTTGTTATTTCAAATAGAGAAAAAAATTCGTTACCTCATGAATTATTTATTTTAAAAATACGGAATAACGCATAATACTATTCTTTACGGGGGAGCGTTCGTAAGCACTAAACAGCGTAAGTCGGAATGGGACCGTCGTAACCGGAGGACTACCTGTATATAAACATGCATATCTATGCTTTCACGTCTTTAATAAATATATATATATAAAATATTACACTCAAAGACATTGAAATCATAATTTTCCTCAAGAAAAATATCAACAAAGAAAACCCATCTTTTGATTTTTTTTCTTTGTGATAAAATCGTATTCCACCCACCCCACTGTGTCCAAGCCCAAATGCCTTTATATCTTTTAAAACAGAAGACACTGCTTCTTTCATTCCAGCCTTTTTTAAAGACCTCTCTGCTGCGACTATTTCTTTTCTTTTTTTCCTAATTTGTTTTAATGTTGTTCGTGTGTTAGGACTGTTTTATTATTGCAAGTTAACTGATATTTTTTTAATAAGAATTTTCGCGTTTAACGTATTTCATTGTATTTCTTAATTTCTTTCTAGATTAAAAAAATTGTAGTCTTTTGTTTTCTGACATAAAATCGTACACAGTAAAATTTTATGCTCGGGTGTCACCCCCTGACGGGTGTCACCCGGGGCGGCCCGCCCCCCCCTAGTGACGCCACTGTTAGGGATCCCATTTCGTAACCCACCCATTATGATCCGATTGAACAATGGAATCCCATCCTAGGGGAAATCCTTATCCCCATATGATTCCATTTTCTTTTTTTAGATTGCATTCCCAATTGTGATCCCGTTGCGTAATCTGATCCCTTTCATGAAGTAAATCCCTTTTGCCTATAAAATACCTTACTTCGATGTGATCTCGTAGCACCGTATTATCCCGTTGCATAAGTGTATCCCAGTTTTGGTAAAATCCTTTACCCCATATGATTCCATGCTTCATTGAGATGTCATACCCAATTATGATTCCGTTGCATAATTGGATCTCATTCCCCTTTTCGGATGTGATACATCAAAGGGATCACATATCCCAGTAGTATCCTGTTGCATAATGGAATCCCGTTCTTGATCGAATCCTTACCACCACTATTATCCAGTTGAATAAGAGAATCACATGCTTTGTCGAATCCTTTAAGCCAAGGCGATCCCATATGTTGATAATATAACATGCCCCAGTATGATCCCAAAAAAGATCCCAGATTTGTCAAATCCCTTCACCCGATCGGATCCCATACTTCGGTTTGGTTTAATTACCCCTGTATGATCTAATTACATTCTGGGATCCCGTTCCCTGTGAGATCCAATTCTAGTTTCACTCACATTATAGCTAAAACCATTGTTCATTTGAGTTTTATTAAAGTGGCCCTGGCGGAAACCCATTCTATCCACGTAAGGTCTCAAACCGAAAATAAGTCAGAAAAACAGTTGGATATGACTTTGAAATTTGTCCCATTTATTTTTGTTATAAATTAATGCGGACGTAATGAAAAATGAAACCACAGAAGTTTCTAGAATATTTTGAATTATAACCGAATCATGTGGATAATAAATTTAAAGTACAATCATAGAGTGGCAAATAATTGGGCTAAAAATAAAAAAACTTGTCACAATAAAAGAGACTAACAATCAACGTAAATCTTGCAAAAAAAAATTTAGAATTTTCTAGAATATTTTGGACATTCTATCCCATGAGGTTTACCTAACTGAAAATGAGTCAGAAAAAACATTGGATAAGTCCTTAAATTGAATCAAATTAAAATCTGTTTTAAATTACAGAGACGAAATTACAAAAGCTTCTAGAATATATTATATCTACCCAAATCAAGTGAATAATAAGACTGATATTACATTCAAAGTTTGACAAATAATGGCGGTAATACTTTAAAACCTGTCCCAGTAAAACAGGCTAAAAAATAATAGAGATTATGCAATGATAAAATTTAGAATATTCTAGAATAGTTTAAATAAACCCTAAATAAAGTGACACACTGTCCTGTTGTCTCCTTTTGCTAAGTTGTAACTCACGTTGTTTTGCTGTCTACACTGTACGGTGCTCTTCTTTTTCGAAGTAGTAACTCTTGTTGTTCTCGTGTCCCTGACGCTCTTGATGCTCTATTTCTTTCGCGCTCAATATAAAGTCAGGCATCTCATGCAATTTTGTAAGTAAAAGTAGTAAACGTTCCCTTGTCAGACCATGTTGGCTTATGGGGCAAGTGAAGCAGCGTTCACAGGTTTCAATAGCCACGGCATACGAGGGGATTGTGTGGCTAGCACAATGCCCAGCCGCCTTTACTTCCCCAACTGATATCGGGTACCCACTAGGAGCTGGGTGGACTCAGGGACGCCCTAGGCCCCGGGAACAAATCTTTGCCTTCACATGGATTCGAACCCGTGACCATCGGTACGCCAGTCGAGCGCACTGCCACTCGACCACCGCGGAAACCTGAATTTAAAAAATTGTTTCATTTTAATTCATTTAAAAATGAACCAATCTTTTATCTTATTGTATAAATAACGTATTGTAAATCGGAAGAAATATTTTTTTTTAATTTAATTTGTATTAAAATGTATATCTTAAAAGTTAGATAAAACGATAATGGAACGAACGATCTTAATCCCGCAGTCCATGTTCACACTGAAGTGCCAGTTGACTTTGCTCAGGCTTCTCATGCGAACGAAAAATAGGACCAATAACTCTCATTAAAATAATTACCTTCATTTTCATTCGCAATTTATTCGCAATTTAAATTTAAAATTGAATGGGCCCCAAACCCCCGATCGGTGACTGGTGTATGGTTAAAAACCCTTCTAGATTTTGAACTTGGATAATGATGCATACATGTGCCAAGTTTGGTCGAGATCCATCAATCCATATAAAAACGTATGCGTCAAAGTTAAAAACCGACCCACCCTGCGTACGCAAAGTTTTGATTTTTATATATATTTGTATGAAATGATTAATCAATTAAATGGTAACATGCATTAATAATTTTTAAAACGAAAAAAGAACCATTCAAATAAACAATGTGATACATTTTTATGGGAACTGCAGGATACAAACTCAAAGAATTTTTCTCTTTTAAAGATTTACAAGAGATTGAATGACACTTTCATTACAGCACCTGAAACTAATATACATAAATCTTTTTAAAAAAACTAATGTGTTTCTATCTTGTTTTTTAATGAAAAAGAGTTGAAAATCCGCTCTCACAGAGACATGTAGTCACAAATGTAACAAAAACTCGAAAGGCAGCATCGTGACATTTGGGTATGAATGATACACACCACACCAGAATTTTATGAAAAAGTGTTCGTTATTGTCTGAGAAATTAATCTGCAAATCCAAAGATTCTTCTTAAGATTCAACAGGAATGCTGGCTACATCACGGACAGCAGAGAATATAATTCATAACAATGTAGTTTCTTCTTCTTTCAGCGACGGGGAGATAAAGTTGAAGTTTGTTTCCAAGTCATTCGATATGTCTTGTAATCTCCTTCTTCAAAAATGCATTTATTTCACGCACATTCAGATTCATCTACCACACTGTAGAGTTTCTCAAACATGGATTAGTTTCCAAGAAATAGTTTTATTCGCCACATTTGCAGCTTGGATAAAAATACCCCGAGATGGTCGAGAAATGTGATATTCGTTTCTTTTACGGGAAGTTTCAAATTAAGCTTACTACATCTGCCAGATATGCTATTCCATTCAACCAATTTTCGTCGTTAAGTAAACCAAATGGTCATGTTTCCTTTGTACTTTCAGGAACAACATGACTTCATCTTTCAATTCAAATACAGGATTCATAATTTCCTTTCGACAACCAGCGAGCTGCAGTCTATAAAAGAAGAACCTCGTGATCAGAATCCATGTCTTTTCACAGTTCTTTAAAGAGACGAGTGTTTAGAGCTCCAGTTTGGCCGTTATTTACTATTTTTATCAGAGAATTAAGTACCTCTTTCAGTGTAGTTGGAAAAGTATTACTGGCAAGGATATGCCTTCGAATCATGCAGTAGATTTCCCTTGCTTATAGGTAGAGCTAGTGCTTTTACTTTTTTCTGAAGGTCTGATTTTGACTCAAGCATAGATGTGCACCATCCGTACAATTCCCACGGACGATTTTCCACTTTAATCTTCTAGTCTCAAAAAGATATTTATCTTTTTCCATAATATCTTCACTTTTTGTAGCAGTTTCTACAGACATGTCTGATATGTGGCGCTGAATAGTTGGATATTGTTTAGGAGCAATAGCGGTTCAAAATAAACTAATATACTATACTCCTAGCTATGTGTACTATTCGTCTTATAACATCTCTCTTTGGCATCAGTGTTAAATTTATTTATTTTTACAAATACGAATTTAGCAAAGCGAAATTTCATTGTTTTGAATATTTTTTTTAATGAATGTATAAGTTGGTGACCCCCTGGAAGCCCGTCGCGACCACCTTGGGGGTCGCGACCTACAGGTTGGGAACCCGGGATTTAGAAGAATCAACCAAATTTACACATAGCCCACGACAAGTAGGCAATGGTCTAATTTAGATTTTGACTGACTGCAGTACGTAAAAAACCACCAAAGACAATTATCAAGACTTTGTTGCTATGGCAGTTGGCAGTATCATTGAGCAGATCATAAAGATAAGAAATGAACAGATACTGGCTTGAGTGGTGTGGGACACCATACAGATGCAAAATCCACAATCATAAGATTGTCTCATCATCATGTTTCCTTTGTAGTTTTTTTTAATACTTAAAAGTATGTATTACACTTCTTTAAGTTAATATTTTTGTTTGGTTGATTTTTATTAAATTCGTGCAAACTCTTACTCTAATTTACGTAATTTTGTTAAGAATATTTATGTATTTCTGTAATATCCTTTAACACTAAATATTTGTCATACGAAAACATATTTCTGTCCCGTCGATTTCGTGTTAAACGATTTTCACTGATAGATTGCTTGGTGCCTACGTTCGGCATCCTTAGTATAGTTGCTTTTGAACGACGCTAATCAGAAAGACTCAAACGGAAATGCAACTATCAATTCTTAACGCTGTAAATGTGTGGTGTGACACAGACATATAATAGTATTAAAAAAATATTATGTTATAATCAAGTATCCTGACTACAATACACAATTCCCCATTCTTGAGGCAGTAAAGCTAAGCTTGTGTATCTGTATTTGATTTTGATTAAACGGAAAGATAACCTCCTAATGGGAACGAATCCGTAGTATTTTTGAAGTAAAATGTCACGTATTACCTCTTCCGGCTTAAACAACGCTTTAATAATGATTAGCTTTAATTTTGAAATTTATAAAATTTAGCTCAATTTTTTATTACACTTAAATATAGAACATGTTCAAATGTTACGCGAAATAAAATGTTCATAACGTATGTCAGTCACGCCTTAAAAAACAAAAACATAACATGTAATTTAATTAAGTAATAAACGATTTTTGTTTTAGTCCAAGGCTGGCCTGATATACTTGAGGGTAATTTTCTTTTTAAAATTTTTGTTATTTTGTCATTAAAGGCACCAGTCAAAAGAGCGCACAATGAAGAGCGCCGAAAAATGGGTGCAGACATCAGGAAATGGATGAATTTAAACAAAAGAGTGAACTATAAAAATTATCAAATTATTATTATTAAATTGCGTAGGACGCAATAATCTTCTGTATAGAAGGAGCGTCTGTAAACAGATAAGATAAAAATTGTATGTGATCCACCATAACAAGCGATACGTAACGTTATGTCGATTGGGCCGGATAGAGGTACTCAGCCCAAATTTTGCTTTGCAGCCAAAGATGGCATCAAATTGCCACTGCTGAATGTCTTGATGAAAAGAATGGTTTTCTATGAATTGAACAAATTGGAACTCTAAGCCTCGGTTTACTGTGTTCCAGTTTTAGTTCTGGGCAATTTTTCTTTAGTTCATTTTCAACTTTGTTCGCAAATTCTTTCCCCATTAACTGATTGAAGCACGCTTGAAGCCCCTAATGTGGTGAAGACATCAGTTAGCTGGTAGGTAACTTATTCTGCTGATTTGCTTTTGAAAGGTCGCAATAATAATACTTTGGTTAAACGATCATGTGTCAGAATAATAAGAACTAGACACAATGACAGGCGAACTAAATATTATTGTCACTGCGTGTCACCTTCCTTGCTACCACGGGCACGCCATCACACCAAAAGTGAAAGATGTGCCGCTTACCAGACAGTCTTCCACTACCACATCCAGTTTTGCCATGGATTACACGCTCCTTCGTGAATTGGACGGCCAAAGTAGTATATACAATGTTAATTGTAAGTACATCGGGCTTTAGCCAGGCTTGTCGGCCAAAGTGCGCATTGGCCAACAAAATTGCAAAATTGATAAACTTCAGGCTTTTGCCGTAACATTTATATTTAACTTTACCTCACGAAATAATTTTCACTTCTGCACAATTTTTTTATTATGTTAACTTATGGTATTGTTAAATTTTATTTTAATAATTTATAAATGAGAAAATCTTACCAGACATTTAAAAATATTTGATAAATTCCGGTTTTATATTTCTTTATTTTAAACGGCTTTTACTAGTGGATTAAAGATTTCCTGATTTCCTGAAACTATTACTTATTAATTAAATGGGTGTAAAGTTTCCCTTAAAAAGTAAACTAAGGTGTTATACAAGGAAAGTTCCTATCATTTTTATTTCACATAAATGATTTCTAAACAACATCTTATTATGAACATAATATAAGTATATTTGCTTATAGTTGTATAATCTAAGAAATTGTTGTCAAAGAAGATACATCATATTGTAAAGCTCCTTCGTACTACTTGGCTCTTCATCTTGCATACTTAAAACAAAGACAGCTTTAATGCTAACAGTTCTTCTCTTTATTATGGTATAACTTCTGGTTACATTTGCTCTCTATCTCTAATACTCTCTCTCTCTCTCTCTTTCACTCTCTCTCTCTCTCTCTCTCTCTCTCTCTCTCTAGGTCTGTTGAAAAAATGCACTTTTTTAGGGCGCCTACGGCGCCCACCTTTTTCAAAATCCCAACTAACTTGTCCTTGTTTGATCAATACGAAATATTAAACTTTCTGAAATGTACACAAAGTATTTTTTAACTTTTACATTGTTCCCTTTTTACAAAATTAAAATATCAGCGAAAACAATGACGTCATATAATTTTTCTTTTACAGCGCATATTTAATTTGCACACCTTTTGATGCATTGGTGATGTTATTTGGTGCGCTGCTTTCTAAAATTAGTATCTGTTGAACATACTTGCAGCTTGGTGTCTCGCAGGGTCCGACCACGAAGAGAATTATATATATAGATAGATTACTGTCACTTTAAAATAAGTATTTATCAATAAAGTCTTTTGTTGTGCTCTTTTTACACCTTGCCTAAAAGAAATCCGGCATTCTATAGAATGCCTAGGCAAAGTATGCAAAAGTTTTACAGATTTCATACTTTGCCTAAAACCATCAGGCATTCTATACATTGCCCAGGTATTTTATAGAATGCCTGATTTCACACATTGCCTGTAACATATATATAAAAAAAATTGTTTACGGTGGGTCACTTTTTCATTGTCTGGCATACGTTTTTACATGGATTGATGGATCTCGACCAAACTTGAACCATATATGTATCACAATCCAGGTCAAAATATAGATGGGTTTTTGACTTTTCATTAGTCATAATTTAGAAAGGGAATTTGTTTAAATCTTTTTAATTTAAATTGCGAATAAATCGAATGCAAATTTTCATAATTATTATTATTTTAATGAACCAAGAGTTATCATTCTTATTTTATTAGACACTTCTACAAATAGAAACAAAATATTGAGCTTTAAATATTTTATTTTCTAGAACTGAATTGTAACCACTTAAAATCATTTCAACATGTATAAACAAGCCCCAAAATCATTTTGTTACGACCCAAAGTTTATTTTTATTTGTTTTCGTGTATAATTTAATTTTCTATTTATTCAATTTCGAATAATGAATACAATTATAATTGGGATTTTTTTTCAAACAACGACGATTACGTTTCTTCTGAACATTTCAATAAATTATTTCAACACATGTATAAATAAGATAAGGCCACAAAGGACTTATTTACGACAGAATGTCTATTTTAATTTGTTTGAAAGTAATATTTAATAATTATTTCATCTTCGAATACAACTGTAATATGGTGTAATATGGATTTACCACACTAGGACTATGACTATCGACATCGACCTCTAAAAATCAAAGCATAGATCATTAAGTACTGAGAGAAAGATTCAAAATTTGCTGTTAAAGTTAAGTTAAGTTAAGATGTTTTTATAAATTACAATAGGTGTCAAAATGTATACTCCGTTCCATTTCCGTAGTATTTTCATAATCATATTTATTAATATAAATGATATAAATATATTACTAATTTTATTTAATATAATAATTAAATTACTATAAAATTATTACCCTTTAACTCTAAACACATACATTGATATAATTATATGCATAACTTAAAGGAAACTTCCAAAATGAGATACATTTAACGGATTTAATAACATTTATGAAGGCACTCTTTTTTATTCCTTGCACGATTTTTGTGAAACGTTTTTTTTTCTTAAACAGGTTGCCAAAATTGCCTGAGAAACGTCACGTTCTACTTCATTGTGAACAAAGATTATCCGGAAAAGCACAGTGCAGCTAAGGGGCCGTCCATAAATGACGTCATGCACCTAAAAAAAAGGGGGGGGAGGGAGGAGGTCACACTTTTGTGACGATGCGTGACGAGGGGGAGGGAGGGGGTTGAAGAAATGTGACGTCACATCAAAAGGGTAACTTGAAATAAAACTTCCACTGAAATATTTGGTCGCTTACAATTTATTTAATGACTTTTTTTTTAAATCAGTGCCGGTCGGTAGGCCATCAGACGCTGGTTGGCGTAAGCTATCAAGACACGAAACTTAAATCTAATTATAATCCTTAAGTTTGAGAATCGACAAGATAACATATGAAATTGTTACACTGCGTCGTTTGATGTTGACATCAAAGCATTTGTGATGTAACCGCAGCTCCGTTTGGTTCTCTCGAACTTTTTTTCCCGTTACCCCAAAATATACAAGTTTATGTGTGCGTTACCCCCCCCCCAACCCCCAGACTCTAGGTCATGCTCACATGACTAGGGGATGTGGGGGAGCGTCGTTAGCCCCCCCCCCTAAAATACTACTGGTGAGTTTTACATGCATGACAAGTGTCTAAAAATGATCTGAATAGGATTATGTGTAGATATTTTAAGTCAAAACGACACGGAAAATCCTTTTTTTCAAAAAGGGGAGGGGGGAGGGAATCTATTTGACAGAATTAAAAACGTTTTAAGTTAGATATAATTGTTCGATGGGTTTTTGGTCAAACGCCCCTGGCCATTCTAGTCTTCTAGATTAGTGCTTCTCAAAGTGGTGGTCCGCGGACCGGTGCCGGTCCGTGGGACATCCGCTGCCGCGCTGCAGATGTTCTCAAAAAAAGTACAGAAAAAATTGTCAGTGCAAGGAAAATAATGCACCGGTCCCTGGTGCAATGGAAAAAATACCTGCCGGTCCGCCATACTAAAAAGTTTTAGAAGCACTGTTCTATATATAATTGTAAATGAGCCCATTTAAAATTAGTCAAGTATTCATTAACTTTATTGAATGCATCAAATTCTTGACATCGCAATTCGAGAGGAGCACAAAACAACTTTTCTTCTTAGCTCAGTTTTTAAATCCTTTATATTAACTCGTGGTGTCTGCGGCGGACCTTGCTTGCTTGCTTGCTTGCTTGTCGCCAAAACTTTTGATCGATTTTTAACCCACTTGTTCGCAAGATAGCGAGCTGAAATTTTGCAGGCAGTTTCGTACCGATGATAAAAACAATGTATCAAAATTTCAGATCGATCGCATGTACCGTAATTAAATTATTGATTTTTTAGATTATTTTTTTTATTCCTATGTATCATGCTATTTTTTGAGATAGAGCGTCGCGGTGCGTATTATATTGAACAACCTTTCTGTCGCGCAATAAGGTGCGTATTTTATTGACAGCTCTTTTTATAAACATATTCCTGATCGGTGCGTATTATATTAAACATGTTTTACGACACAACTTCAATTTTGTATTTCTGGATGGTCTGGCGCTGCGTATTATAATGAACATTCTTTTAGTTACTTCTCGTACATAAAGGATTTATAGTCAAAAACTTGGTTTTTTACGGGTTTTTCTTATTAAGGCATTAATTATAAATATCACAGAAAGGATACGCGATACAGACAAGTCATGTGGATTAAGATTATTGTCACTCGTGTCAATATAAATGAAAGTTGGGTAGATTTAGGTGTCTTCTTATAGTACGTAGGTAAGAAATCTACATAGTTGTCAAATTTTTAAAAAATGCATTTTCTGGAATGAACCGGTTCAATAATGGACATATGTTCCAAGCGTAAACGTACACATGACGTATTTTAATATATCTAGTAGATTGTAGTGGATGTTATATGTCCCAAATGAGTCTGCATTACCCCCAAGAATTCCCTTTTTGACCCCAGATGAGGTTATTTACCTCTGTTCGTCGACCTCTTTCTTACGGGGAGGCCCGTCAGTCAATTGAGGGATTTAAAAAAAAACATTTTAAAAATGTTATTTTCAAATAATTTTTTTTTCTAAACAAAGACTTTAACCGTGATGATTAATAGTCAATGTTTAATTTGTATGCATTAAAATAAAATATAATCTAAGGATGTTAATACAGTTCGTTTTCTGAAGGCCAGTTAAACGTTTTTTTAAATGCTTAACGCGAGTTATGATATTACAATGTAGATCTTCAATAAATAAATAATAAATACTTCAATGGCAATAAAAAGGAATTTGAAACAGACTTATTTGCAATTAGAAAATAAGTTGTTTTTGTTTTTTGTTTTTTGTTTTGTTTTGTTTTGTTTTTTGTTTTTTTTTGGGGGGGGTCAAAGATTTGTGACGTATTTTAAGAGGGGGGCCTAAGTTTTAGTGACGACGCGTGACGAGGGGGAGGGAGGGGGTCAAAATTCGTATGACGTAATTTATTGACGGCCCCTAATTCATAAGTTATATTTTAGTTTTATCTAACTTTTAACATACTCATTTTTTAAAATATTTTTTTTATATGTATTCCGATTTCAGATACTTTACTTATACAATGAAGTAAAAGATTGATGTATTTTTATTATAATTACAATTAAACGTTTTTTACAGAAAACAGGTTTCCAAAATTGAATGACATGTCACTTCAGTGTGAACAAAGACAGCAGGATCAGCCGAAAAAGCCAAGATGGTAAGTTCAATTATTGGTTCATTTAATTTTTAACATATACTTTTTTTTTAAATACATTTTTTTAAAATCTTTCTTCCGATATCAAATACTTTATTTATACAATAAGATAAAAGATTGGTGCATTTTTCTTGGAATTACATTGAAACAATTTTTTTTTAAACAGGTTTCCAAAATTGAATAAGATGCCTTCCTGCAGATGAAACGCGAATAAAATTGATCATCAAGGGCGTCAGAGACACCAGAACAATGAGAGTTACAGCTTAGCAAAAGGAGTGAACAGGACAGTGTGTCACTTTATTTAGGATTTATTTAAACTATTCTAGAATATTATAACTTTTATTATTGCAGGATCTCTATTATTTTTTGCCTGTTTTACTGGGACAGGTTTTTAAATATTACCTTCATTATTTGTCAGACTTTGAATATAATATTAGTCGTATTATTGACGTAATTTGGTTAACATGTAAAATATTCTAGAAGCTTTTGTAAGTTCGTCTCTGTAATTTAAAACAGATTTTAATTAGAGTCAATTTTAGGACTTATCCAATTGTGTTTCTGACTGATTTTAGGTAAACCTCACATGATAGAATGTCTAAAATATTCTAATTCTAGAAAATTCGAAATTATTTGTTTGCAAGATCTCCGTTAATTGTTAGTCTTTTTTATTGGGACAAGTTTTAAAGTTTTAGCCCAAATATTTGCCAGACTATGATTGTACTATACATTTATTATTCAATTGATTCGGGTATAGTTTTAAAATATTCTAGAAACTTCTGCGGTTTAATTTTTCATTACATCCGCAGTAATTTATAAAAAAATATATAAATATAACCAATTTTTAAGTCTTTTTCAATTGTTTTTCTGATATATTTTTTGTTTTGAGACCTCGCTTGGATAGAATGGATTTCCGGCGGGCCCCTTTTTTAAAATTAAATGAATAATGGATTTATTTTTAATATGAGAGAAACCAGAATATGAGCTCACAGGGAACAGTATTCCATTATGTAATTGGATCATACTGGAGTAAATAAAACAAACCAAAGTACGGGATACAATCGGGGAAAGGGATCATCTAGGGGTAAGAAATTGGACAAAGCATGGGATTCCATTATGCAAAGGATCGAGGGAAAACGGGATTCCCTTATGCAACGGTATAATATTTAGCTATGTGATCAAAGTATGTTTGTTGCACAATACTCAAAATATAAGTTGAATTTTTAAGTCAATCGAGAATTATCAAGTAGTGTGTATGTAATAAGCTATCGAATCGTTGTGTGTAAATATATTTAACAATAATTTCATGTATTTATATCTCATGTACACATTTAATTATTTGTTCTCATATACACATTGAAGTTTTTTCCAGAAATATAATAAGATTGTGTGTTTATTATCAAAAGTTTAAATAAAATCAACATTTAAAAATAATTCAACTACTTTTGTTTCTCTTTATTACAATTTTGAAACTTATTGAGTAGTTTGTATAATCAGTTTAAAAATATGTTTTTTATAATTTAGTATTTCTCCCTAGGCATAATGGCTATAATAATTACTACCATTCTGATTCATATCTCTCAGTTAATAAAATGGCTCCAAGAAAGTAGATCAACAGTGGATAGTACCACTAATCAGAATGGGATCCTATTGGAATTTATACAAGCAATTTGAAACACTTTTCCAATGGACTATAGTAATTAGGATTCACACGGATAATGTGACATCAATGACTGCTAGGCTTTTTTGTTATAACAACAGGATCATTCTTAGGCATGATATCTCAAATGAAGTATGGAATCATATGAGGGCAAGGGATTTGACCAAGAACGGGATCCCATTATTGATCCGAGTCATAATGGGTGGGGTACAAAATGGGATCCCTAAAACTGGCCTGTGAGAAGCCGGGTATATCAGCTAGTAAGAATAAAAACTTTTTGTTTACGTATGCACGTCTAAATATATAATAATACTACGAGAGAAAAGTGTGTATGTCACACAGAAAGAAAAAATTATTAATAAAAAAATTTTAAAAATTATTTTAAAATTCTTAAATTTTAATCGATTAAATTAATTGTAATCGATTTTAAAAATTTACGATTAATCGATTAAATTAATCGTTAATTTCCACAGCCCTACATAAAAGAGATGGTTAGTGTGTTGCTGTTCTGCGTTAGTGATGCTAATTCTTATCTATACATATTTTATTTTTAAACTTGTTTGCCTCCGACGTACAGAATTTCTCGTTTTTAATGGCGAAGATCTATTAATAAAATATGCAGATATTCTGTCTGGTCTTATCTCAACCTATGTTTGTTAATGAGACCAGGGCCATATTTAGACTTGATGGGCCCTAAGCTATTTGAGATATTGGTGCCCTTTTGAAGTCTAAATACTCTGTCAGTGCCAAATAAGATTTTTTAAAATGCGGGGGCCATAAGCTATAGCTTGTTTAGCAAATAGGTAAATCCAGCACTGAATGCTACCATAAGTCCTCTTATTTAATTTATCAATAAATTAACTTGAATATACATTTATTATTCTAAATGCATTATACAAATGCATTGATACTTCTATATTTATGTTAAAAACATTTTAGGAGCATCTTGTCTATTTGCCTTTGAATGATGATGAGACTCCCGTCTGAGAAGTAAGCTATATTCTACACTCTACATCAGTGGTTCCCAAATTTTTTTGGCCTACCGCCCACTTTCCAGAAAAAATATTACTCAGCGCCCCCCCCCCTCGATTTTTTTATTATTATTTTCTAACACAGGGATGGGCAAACCATGGCCCACGGGTCACATGCGGCATGCGGCCAGTCAGAGTATGTTATGCGGCCCTAAGGCATGTACACGTGGCGATCTTATGTCATGTTAATTAATGTTTTTGTTTAGAATTTTTAATATATTTTTGAAATTTATTCCGAGCATTTGGTTCGAATCTAGAGATATATAATCGGTTTAATGGCTCCAGAATCATTAGTTATTAATTGTTAACATACATATTCGAAATTACATTTCAGCTCAACAGGAGATTGCTTTTGATTACGAGTTACATTTCGATATTTCGAACAATTTTGAAAATTTGTAATTTAAAAGCAAATAAAGGTTGATTTAACAACGAGTGCTACCAAAGAGTGTAAGATTGAGAACGAATTTCTTTTTTAAAATGACGAATTAACTGTTAAATATTGCTTCGCGGTGTTGGGAGAAAGCAGCCTGCTTGCTGTGCCGTAAGTGTGTGAGCATCTTTAAGGAGTACGACTTAAAAAGATACCTCAAAACAAAACATTTGTATTTTGGGCACAATGTAACGAACCAAGAAAAAAGGGAAATGCAAAAAGTTTGTTAATAATTTAAAGAAGCAGCAAAATGTTTTCACCAAACAGTCTTAAATACAAGATGCTGCAACCAAAGCCAGTTTGGAGATGTCCCATAAGATCGTAAAACTGAGCACGCCTTTTTCTGACAGTGAGTTTATCAAGGAATGCTTGACAGATGTAGCAAGCATTATGTGTCCAGAATAGAAAACATAATTTGATACAATTTCTTTATCAAGGGAACTGTAGTCAGGCGTTTTAAAAAAATAAATAAGTGACAATTTAATGTACCAACTTCGAGATGCAAGCAAATACTTTTTGTGGTACTCTCGCAGTGGATTAAAGTACCAATGTAGAGGAACAGCACAATTATTGGTATTTATACGGGGAATAAATCATCATTTCGAGCTTAACGAACAATTACTTAGTGTTGAACCCACTCAAAGAAACAACTACAGCCAGGATTTATTCAATGCTGTTGAGAACTGTGTTAACATAACTGGGTTGGTGTGGAACAAGATGGCAAGTGCAATAACCGATGGAGCGCGTGCTTTAACTGGAAAAAGTAGTATGAACAATAAAATTAAAGAATATCTTCCTGACCATACACTCTTACCTCTCCACTGTGTCAACCATCAGGAAAGTCTTTGTAAGGCTCTGTTGAATTTCAAGCAGTTGTCAGTATGATAAGCTTTGTAACAGCCAGGGCACTTAACTACACAGGCGTTAAAGGCACTGCTTGAAGATTTGAATATTATGATATTATCTACCACAGCAGTGTCCGCTGGCTGAGCCTGGACAAGTTATTGAGACAAGTATGAGATCTCAAGGCAGAAATAGTTATGTTGCTGGAGATGAAGGGTTTTGTTGTGATTTTGTTGACTACCATAGTTAATGAAGAGTGGAAGTAAGACTTCATGTTTGTCATTGACATTATGGAAAAGTTGAATTAACTGAATGTCAAACTTCAGGGCAATAGCTTGTTTGCGCATGAAATGTATATGTATGTTAAATAATTTCTGGCAAAACTCTTCCTGTTCTCTATGCAAGAGGGTGAAAACAGGTTTTGCCATTTCTCTTTGCTGAAACAGAAAACTGTTTCTGGTAAAATGGGTGACAAGTATAAGGCTAAGTTAATAGGCCTTTGCTATGGAATTTGAAAGGAGGTTCCAAGAGTATACGAACCTGGAACCACTCTTCAATATCCTCAGTTCGCAATTTAGTGCAGAAGCTGATAAAGCCCCAGAGGATATAGAACTGCTTAACCTGAAAGCAGATTATGACCTGAAAAAGTAGTTAAAGTTAGTTTTTCTGCTAGGGTTTTTTTTTGTGTGGCTTTTGCTTGTTGGAACGTTTTCACACTTTAAAAAACTTAAATGCCTCACTTTTTTCCTATTTGGGTCCACATACAATACATCTTTAAGCAAGCGTTTTCTTGTATGAAAATACATAATTCTAAGAACGGATCGATGTTGACTGACTGCAATTTGAATGCATTCATGCGAATCATAACCAGTAACTTGGTTCAACAATTCAAGAATAGTTCGACACAAGACAAAAACAAAAAAAAGATATTTGAACATTCGAAATCATATAAATTAGAAGATGAACCTGGTATGCTGCTATCAATTTAGTATTCATCGGCTCTATTTTCGTCAGCAGTAATCTTAAGTAACCGTGGACTATTTGCACTTTGTTGTTTATGTTTGTTTGTTAGTTAGTTTGTTTGTTTGCTTGTTGGTTAATAAATTAGCACTTAATCTACTTTCCACAAAATGTTATGATGGAAAGGTAATTAAGAAATTTTAAATTACAGCCCATACTTCATGATTTCCTTTTCCAGCCAGAATTGTTGGTTTGGTAGCCATTTTTGACTTTAAATTTCAATTCATCATTTATATTTACTTTTTGGAATCAGTTTGCAAATAATATAAAATCATAATTTTTGGAAAATTTGTGCTTCCTTTGTGAACCGCACTTATGACAAAAGTAAATCTTCATTTCCTGGCAAAATTGACTCATCAAGTTGAATAGAAAACAGAGATGTTTTTAAATAGCCACGCAATGAATCTTCAACACCTTGAGCCCTTTCATCAATTCGTATCTGCACTGTATTATTGCTAAACGAGTTTTTTGTGTGGATAATATCAGATGCTTATGTATTACAGTCCGTATTAATTTACTTATAGCCGGTATATATTGTTCTTCACCAATGGTATGAGGTTTACCCGATTTGGCAATCAATAATTTAAAAGCAATATTCTAAGGAGCAAGCAAGCCTTTGCCATCTTGTGTGGTTGCTGTTGAAAAGAGTTTTGTCAAAGTCAATTGTTTGATAAATTTGTATTTTAGTGTTTGAAAATTATATAAATCCTCATCTTTTTTATCCCCCTTAAAATTATTTGAAATGTTCTTGCAGTCTGAAATGGCGCAATTAAACCAAAAAAACTAAGTGCAAGTGAGTAAGTATGAAGTAACCAAACCAACATCCAAAACGTTTTTTTAAAGAAAAAATAAACCTTATGAACGGAATACATAAATCATATTTTTCTAAATCTTCTCTTCCTTTTTTTATCCTTTCACCGCTCCATTTAAGTCATTCACCACCCCCCAAAATGACCCGTGGCCTTCACTGCCCCCCTGGATCGCTTCAGCGCCCACAAGGGGGCGGTAGCGCCCACTTTGGGAATCACGGTTCTACATGAATATAATTATCGGAAGAACAAGACTCCCGTCTGCACCACCAACTTCCTAAACCATTATTAAATTTAAAATTTAAAAAAATTACAACAACAAATCATATTCTACTATATTTGTATCCTCAATTAAATGCTCATTCTAGTTTCAATCTAAAGAAAACAATGGAGTTTCATATAGAACAATGATGGCAAACCTATGGCGCGCGTGCCTCAGTCGGCACGCAGAGCCTTAACATTTCCAACACCGGCACGCTGCTAAAATTTTACTTCTATAATCAAACCAGCTAAGCCAAACCCCAATTTTCGTGTTTCATTGGAATGTTGTTACTTCGTTTTATTGAAACTCATCTTTGACATTTGTTACATTAATATATTAAATTAAATAATAGATGATAATAACACATGTATTAATATACACAAGATAGCAGGGGCGGATTAAGACTGCACGGGGCCCCTGGATGCAATTCAAACTGGAGCCTTATCCAGCTTGCGTCCCTGTAAAATTATTGCTAATATAAGACTGTAACTTGTAACTAGATAGTCCACTGGTTCCTTCTTCATAATGTGTCTGTACTCCGGGATCGGATTCATAAAAAAAACCGAACACAAAGAAATAACTGTTTGCATGGAAACTAAAATTGAGTGTAAAAAGATAATTTAAAAAATTTTAAAAAAGACAAATGAACAAAAACATATGCCCCCGCCGGGAATCGAACCCACTACCGCTTGCGCCACAAAACAACACGTTGCCTCATAACCACAAGATCCTGATGATTGAACAAAATTTAAAAGATATAACTAGTATTTATTAATATGTTCACTTATTGGGCAAATCAATCAAGTTTTTCGATACTGAGGCTACAGGGTCCGAATAGCGATCAGATTAATAGATAAGATTTTATTCATTTATTTCATTTATTATATTTTTAGGGATTCATGCAAACATTTGTCCACCTTTATTATAAATTACACTAAATTTGGGGGCCCCTATATCATCGGGGGCCCTGGCTTTAGGGCCGTCCATAAATGACGTCACGCAATTTTTGCCGATTTTTTACCCCCTCCCCCCCCTTCGTCACGCATCGTCACAAAAACTTAGACCCCCTCCTCTAAAAATACTTCACAAATCTTTGACCCCCCCCCCAAAAAAAAATAATTTATTTAGTGAAGATCTGCATTGTAATATCGTAACCCGCGTGAAGCATTTTTTAAAAACGTTTAACCGGCCTTCATAAAACGAACTGTGTTAACATCCTTAGATTATATTTTATTTTAATGCATACAAATTAAACATTGACTATTAATCATCACGGTTAACGTCTTTGTTTTGAAAAAAAAATTATTTAACAATAACATTTTCAAAAATTTATTTTTAAAAAATCCCTCAATTGACTGACGGGCATCCCGTAAGAAAAAGGTCGGCGAACAGAGGTAAATAACCTCATCTGGGGTCAAAAAGTAAATTCTTTGGGGTAATGCAGACTCATTTGGGACATATAACATCCACTACAATCCACTAGATATATTAAAATACGTCATGTGTACGTTTACGCTTGGAACATATGTCAATTATTGAACCGGTTCATTCCAGAAAATGCATTTTTTTAAAATTTGACAACTATGTAGATTTCTTACCTACGTACTATACGAAGACACCTAAATCTACCCAACTTTCATTTATATTGACACGAAAGACAATAATCTTAATCCACATGACTTGTCTTTATCAAGTATCCTTTCTGTGATATTTAAAATTAATGCCTTAAAAACTGAGCTAAGAAGAAAAGTTGTTTTGTGCTCCTCTCGAATTGCGATGTCAAGAATTTGATGCATTCAATAAAGTTAATGAATACTTGACTAATTTTAAATGGGCTCATTTACCATTATATCTAGAGTTTAGAAGACTAGAATGGCCAGGGGCGTTTGACCAAAAACCAATCTAACAATTATATCAAACTTAAAACGTTTTTAATTTATCAAATAGATTCCCTCCCCCCCCCCGCCCCTTTTTAAAGAAAAAGGATATTCCGTGTCGTTTTGACTGAAAATATCTACACATAATCCTATTCAGATCATTTTTAGACACTTGTCATGCTTGTA
Source organism: Ampullaceana balthica (assembly GCA_944989445.1). NCBI lineage: Eukaryota > Metazoa > Mollusca > Gastropoda > Lymnaeidae > Ampullaceana > Ampullaceana balthica. The sequence continues at coordinate 456,005 of CALYLW010000092.1, read as the reverse complement.
AAACTCACCAGTAGCATTTTCGGGTGGGCTAACGACGCGCTCCCAAATGCCCGAGTCATGTGAGCAGGACCTAGAGTCTGTAACGCACATTTAAACTTGTATATTTTGGGGAAAAAATCGACGACTCCTGCCATGAGAGAACCAAACGGAGCTGCGGTTACATCACAAATGCGTTGATGTCAACATCAAACGACGCAGTGTAACGATTTCATATGTTATCTTGTGGATTCTCAAACATAAGGACTATAATTAGATTTAATTTTCGTGTCTTGATAGCTTAAGCCAACCAGCGTCTGTAGGCCTACCGACCGGCACATTGAGAAGCACTGATTAATATAAAAAAAACAACTAATAATAAATAATAAAAAATAATAATAATTTTTTTTTAAAGTCATTAAATAAATTGTAAGCGACCTAATATTTCAGTGGAAGTTTTATTTAAAGTTAACCTTGTGATGTGACGTCACATTTCTTCAACCCCCCTCCTTCCCCCTCGTCACGCATCGTCATAAAAGTGTGACCCCCCTCCTCCCCCTTAGGTGCGTTACGTCATTTATGGACGGTCCCTTAGCCCGTTCAGCCCCCCCCCCTCCGCCCATAGCAAGATAGTAGTCATGAATTAACGCAATGCTTATCAAGGGGTCGTCCATAAAATACGTCATGCTATTTTTTACAATTTTTAACTCCCCCCGGCCCCATGTCACAAACTGTCACAAATCTCGGAAACCCCCCCCCCTAAACTACGTCACACTTTCGAAAAAAAATGTTGGTTTTTTTTACAAAATAATTAAAATTTAATATAAAACAGCGTGACGTCACACATGGCCGGACCCCCCTCCCCCTGTCACAAACTGTCACACTTTCTTATACCCCCTCCCCCCCCCCTCTGGAGCGTGACGTACTTTATGGACGGCCCCTAGATTGAAAAACAGTTTTGGCATTGGGAACATCCATTAACGATTTTTGCGTTACGGTCTTATGGACTGCCCTGGAACTAAATATAGAAACAAGTGACATTTTTATTTTGAATTCCCGATATTATTTAGTTTCACAATACATGTAATTTAATTGCAGAAACCTGAATCAGAGGGCTTAAGCTTGTAATGCAGGACAGATAATTTACGTTCCCAAAGTTCGGGTAAATATTAATTTGTTTATTTATTTTTTAAAAACTTTTTAAACATTACATATAGTAACTAAAGAGTATCATTTGTTTTTAATTTTCAGCAACAGTTGTTTAAAGTGATTTTAGTTTAGTATAGTGTTAGGAAGTTTGAAAGATTTCCATCTAGAAAACACATTCTCATTCTATAAATGCGAGTAACTTCTTTGCTATTCAGCTTGATGAGACCATTGATGTCATCAGTTATGCGCACCTTAATTCTCGTTTCAAAGGTTTTCAAATAATTGAAAATCGTCGTGTACGTGGTGTTTCGGCTTTCGCAAGAGAAATAAATCCCAAAATTGAAGTCAACCCCAGCATGATTCATTATCAAATTCTGCTTGAGAAACGTTTGGAACCTGAACTGGAGGTCGTCATGAATGATATTATCCAGATATTTACTTTCCAATTTATTGATTCGCATAAAATCAGTTGGATTGTAGAACCCATTTCGATGTAACATTGCGGATATACCAGATGAGCCTCAAGGGTTGGTACTTCTTGAACTTCAATCCAATAATGAGCCACGTAATAAATTTGTAAACAAAGCGGATTTGACATATTTTTGGATGTCAAATGCTAGAAAGGCTTTTAACCTTCCACATGAGGAGGTCGTCAAAAATGCCCTTTCTACAACATCGTACCTTTGTGAACAAGTATTTAACACTCTAGTAAACATAAACAAAATTGCGAAATAAATTGGACCCTAAAGACAGCAATTTACTTGCCCTGACATCAAAGGCCCCAATTTCGATGTAATTGTGTCACAATGAACGACAATCTTTACTCACAGACTGAACTGTAAAGATATCTAAAGAGGAAAACTTTGTGTTTTATAATAATAATTGATGATATTAATTGATATTATATTTATAAATAGTGTATTACCCGTCAAAAATGACGGCAGTTTTCAAAATGAAATTAATTAATACATTTCAAATGAAATCTATTAATTTTGAAAAAAAATAAACATCACAATAAAAAATAATGTAATACAGAACTTTCATTTACTTTATTTATTTTTATTTTATTCATTTATTTTAATATTGAACAATTTTATGCGGAACGTTCGAAAAGAGTTATTTTTTGGTGCGGTAATTTGGTGCGCTGCTTTCTAAAATTAGTAACGTCAACTACGGGACATACATTGCAAATTATGTATATTGATTGGAGTTAGTTTTGTAAGTAACTTTTTGCTTATCCAACCTTATCGCACTATGTCCGATTCAACATTATAATTGACAGTTTCGTTAAGCCTTTTAACAATTATGACCATTACATTCAATTGTACACTTTTATAATTGTATATCAAATAAATTCCCTCTGACACTTGCCAGACCCTTTGCGGGGCAGGTCACAACGCTCCCCTAAACCACCGAGCCATGTGGGCAGGACTTCTCGCCTTCGGGTGTAACGTCAAAAATATATATATATTTTGGGGTAATGGGCAAAAAAGTTCGCCGACTGCTGTTTTAAATGTTAGAATTTTTTTTAGAAAATTACAATTATGTTTTGTTTATATTAAGGACGTCATTGTAACCAAAACATCGATAAGTTACTTGACAACCTTCAAGTGTTTATCAAAGTAACTGAAAAGTTTGAACCGCCAAATCATCATGGGAGACATCACTGGTCGTGAGGACCACACAAATGTAAGTGTCTCGTAATAAAGTATATTTAATAACCGTTTGTATTTGGTTAGTTTTAATAGGTGGGAACATCCAATGTTTAGTTAAGTGTTAATTTTTGTGGAATATTTGTGTTATTTTAATACGTAAAAGCAGGGGCGGATCTAGGAGTAGGCCTTGCTGTCATATGAGAAGGTGAGATGAGAAATTTGGGCTTAATAATTTATACCATAAATAATGTCCTACCCTGCCCCCCCCCCTCGCTAGGTGTAGTTGCCTAAATCATCCCACCTTCCACATGAAGCCGCCTATTTTGAATGTGCGTGCTAAAATGTAGTAGTGACTCAAATCATATTGCTTAAACTTGTCATTTAGTTTAATTCCTAAACACACTAACGATTTGTGTGTTTAACAGTGAGATAGAGTTCTTACTAAATGGGAAATGCAATCAGGTGGTCTGAAAAACGGACATTCATTCAAATGTTATAAAATTGCGATTGTTTATTTATAATTAAATTTTTTAAATTTTAATTTTTTTTTAAACTTAAGACAAACTAAACCTACGTTAACACATATCAAACATAAAATAAACTATATAAAATTTAATTTTACTTCTTGCTATTTTTAAAACTTTAATTTTTTTTTCACTTATATAAAAGAACGTTTTCAAATAATTTTTATTTCATTTTTATTTAATTTCGTGATTTTTAATAGGTGTTCTATAAATTTAAAAAATTTCTTTTCAGGTTTACCAACTTCTTAAACAACCCATCTTGGAAACTTCTGCTTCTCATGACTGTGGTAATGATTTCCCTTTTCAACATAGTTTAAACCATTCAAGTTAAAAAGTTGTACCTTAAAAGGGAAATTTTTATTTAAAAGACTTTTGTTTTTCGTTGTCTTTTTCGTTGTCGTTGAGATAATTTCTTATTTTGTATAAATTATAAAAATTTTGAATAGATCTACATCAGCATCAGAGTATAACTTAACTCGAAATTCAGTCTTAAAATCTATAATTTTTTAAATTTTTATTAAACAATCTTTTTCTAGAAACTCTTATAGACGCAGACTGTGTTGTGGGCCATGGAGACTTGAAGAGTGTATACACTTCATTAAACAACGAGGAATTCCGAGAGAAATGTATACCTTCATGGGCTTTAAACGTGGAAGGCTCTAACAAAGACGTTGACGAATTCCTAAAATTGCAATCCAATCTGATCGTAACAGTTCGTTTTAACATTCCAGGAGGAAAAAAGCTAAATTTGTTGTCAAAAAATGATAATATAATTTCAAAGAATCTCAAAAGTAACAATTACCAGGAGATATCAGATATCGGTCGTGTTTTTTATGTTTTTAAATACGGAAATAGTAGTGAAAGAGACAGGTGCCCATGCAAAGAGTGTCAACACTCTGAAAAACCGAGTAAAGATTGGGGTAAAGTGATGATCCTGATGGCAAGTTCTGTGAAAAATAAAAACATTGAGCCCACAATATCCTCGTGTAAAATTTTAGGAGAAATTCCAGTTACACTCAATGACGTTGTTTTGAGAAAATCCAAAGATGAAGATATCTGGCAAGAATTAGAATGTGTGACATGCGATCTTGAACTGTTGGCAAGTTTAGAGAAGATCATAAAACAATGTTCCAATTTGTTGATACAACTACATGGAAAATTGAAAAAATTGAAAGAAAATGAAGGTTATGAAGCGTCTCCATTTTTGCCATACCAAAATGGAGATGTGATCTATGAAAGGGACATCGAAGATAACGAGCTTGGGAAACACAATGACGTGTCATTCCAATCTCATGGATTATTTCTAAATTGTTTTTCATTTGAGAGGTGAGTAAACTTTTACTTAAAACCTGACCTTTACTTAGGCAAAAACTTTAAAATTATATATCTATTGACCACGCCAAAAGCATTTTTATAGTAGGCATGCACTTTGTTTAGTTATAACACATGAACAGCTTTATTAAACTAAAGCTCAATACAATAGTTTTTTTTTCATTCTAAAATTTTACCAACAGTAGTTCAGCAATAAGGTAATTAATTTGAAAATTCAGTTCATGTATCTAAATTAAAAATTTTAATGTTTAAATACAACTATAATTCTGTAATTTCTCTTTGAAATGATTTTCCTTAACAGTACTTTTTTTTTCACTAAAACACATTTAATAACTATGTGTTGCTTTTAACTTTTTTTTTCTTTTTTTTTAAAGTCCCATAACCGATGGTCGAGTGGGTCCTAATGTTTCCAATCATCATTTTTATTGTGGCTTTAACGTGGGCTAGATCCCACGCCCCTCAGCCCTCAGCATGTGAGTCGAGTGCACTATTGACTTCGCTATCCAGCGGCCACTCTAACCTACCCAGCTTCAATACGCCACGTCTCCTAACACCATGTCACTAACAATAACCCGGACAAATAATACCATAACCTGCCAAAACAATGCGTTTTGTTTGCGTAATGGAATTACATTAATGCGTTAAAATCCATTAACCACTAATAATAAACTCAAAATTCAATAATTACTTCACACTAATTGAGAATTCTCTCGTTTCAGAGTTTCGATCTTTATTTCATCTGTGTCATTATTATTAGCAATCGCAGCACTTACAGTTGTGTGTGTTGGGATGAACAACATAGAGGTAATCATAAGTGAAAGCAGACTATACTTTTGTCACTACTGCATCGGGTTTAAGAAGTATGAAGAAAAATATTTAAGCATAAATAGTAAAGTATAAACAGAAACATGAATGCCATCAAATAATAAAGAATATTTTTTTAATATAAATTCTTTGCTTCTCTTATAACCAAATCAGGACCATTCAACTAATGTCAGCTCTGCAAAAGATAATTTATGTTTGTCCTGCGCCAATTCTTCTCTGACTGGAAGAATTGATAAAATCGTGCAATATTTGGAGGAATCAACCAGATCTACACAGAGCCCAAAACAGGTAGGCAATGGTCGCGATTACATTTTGATCGGCTTCAGTACGTGAAAAGCCACCAAAGAAAAGTATCTACTATAAAGTGTCGATATTGCAGACATGGTCACAAAATTGGGATGATCATTAACTTGTTTGAGTGGTGAGGGACACCGAACAAATGCTAAATCCACAGATTTTCTCCTCATCTGTTATTCAATATTCTTTTATTTCGTTAGCTCTTATGTGTGTTAATGGTAATGGAAGATCAAGCTTGTAAATTATTTTTTTTTAAATAAGAAATTAAGATAAGGCACCTGTCAAGGTATGAGAATCATTGTTCATAAATGTTCTGACATTGTTGTGAGCTCTGGTCAGGTAGTGACTTTTAAGAAGCGTTTACTTGCGCATAATAATTGAAGTTTTGGTCACTAATGATATTTTATGAAAGCAGGCGGGCTATATATAGTGTGGCATGGGGTGAAGCATGAGAGATAATTAAAAATATTAAGAGAGCACTATAGAGAGACATAGTGAGAACATTAGTGATGATTAGACATCATAGATAGAGCTTGGAGTTCCAGTAACTAGGACAAGAATAGTCCGTAGTGTGTGCACTTAGAGACAGACGCAGAAGGGGTAGTAGAACTATGAGTACCCGAATTCATTTCATCTTGGAATTGTAATGGTATTGCTGATGTAAGTAAAGTCTTGTATAGAATATAAGGAAAGAGTCAAGACTTTGTCTTATTTATCCACACACATACAAAAAGTAGGCAACAGCATCAGTATAAATTTACTATTTTAAAATACTAATTAATTTTCTTTTATTTTTCATACGTCCAAAAATATAAATGTCAAATAAATCAACTGAGTAAAAAGACAAAAACACGACGGGTGGGGATGAAATGGTGTGGAGAATAATTTTAAAATAAAAAATGGAAAATGAAATAAACATGATTCAATTGCGAGAATTCTCCTGATTTTAGTTGTTATAATGATGTTTGATCATCGTTTAATTTTAAATTATTCGGAATTTCAATCATTTGTATTTAGTTTTGTGTTATGATCTTAAATTCTTCATATCTTTCAGAATCTAGTTCCACCCGTTCATAAAATATGTGAGTATTTTGAATGAATTAGAAAACAGTTGCTAGTATAAGATTTTATAACACAATAAATTATTATTTAATAAAATTATCATTTTGAATTTAGCTAATTGACGGTCAATTTATTGTTATTCATATTTTTCAAGAGTTTTTGTCATGGCATCTTCAATGTAAAAAACCCAACTTGTGCATTATTATTGTTTAGATCAGTCTTCTTGCATAATGTGACAGATTAAGTTCAAAGTATCAGTATCATATATAAACGATGTAAAAATCTGTATCTCTTTCTCTCTATCTACCCTCAGCTCACACTCCATCAAGCGCTCACTTATATCTAAGAGAGCCACCTAAAATTGCAGGAACTGATGGGGACGATGGTATGTATCACATCTTACATGAGATTTTCTAAAATTAGAAATTAATGACATTTTATTATCTGTTTTAGAGGTGTTTTATTATAACACCTTTATTGTTTGTTGGTGACATTTATGGTAGATTTTTATTTATACATTTGTTTTTTTGTTTCTACTTGTTGTAAAAGTCTATACATCTTTTAAAAAAAGTCCAGAAAATGTTGCGATCTTGTAAATGACACGATAAAACAACTGTTTTATAGGACCGAATTTCAGCAACAAAGATCACGTAGACGCCCACCTACAGATGCCATCTGGACATTCAAGTGCTGGTCAGCATGTTCGTGGAGTCCACGTCAGGGATAATGGCATTTACATTTCGTACTCAGGTATGGTCAATAAATTTATTGGAAATAAATTATAAGCCATTGAACGCAGTGATTAAAATTGAAGCTACATTAAATCCTTGAAGTAAAATATAGTTTATATTTCACCTTTGCAAGGAACAAATAAGTTCTAGTTGAATTTTTTATGGTATGGTATGGCAACCGTCCGTCCTCATGGGACGATGGCGTGTACTCCTGCTCCTCTCTCCCCCCTCCCTTTTCTCCTGGCCCTTCTCTCTTCACTCAAAGCTATGAGGGATGCTTCCGCGACATGAATGCCCTCACGCACTTTTGCCCGCCAGGAGGTGCGCTCCTCAGCAATGGTCTCCCACGTTTTATGGTCTATCTGTGCCAATGGCATGTCTTTCTTGCAGACGTCCTTGAAGCGCAAGCAGGGGCGACCTCTTTTTACATGTTATTTTTATTCATATAAACAATATTTTGTATATTTATAATTGAAATTACCTATCTGAGATTAAGACTTGTCTGCTCCCCAGGTCTATATTACATATACAGCAGTGTCAGCTTTAAGACTAACCCAAACAAGTCTTCATCTGAGTTTGCCTACCAGGTAGGAATACAAAAATTTGTAATGTTTTCGTATATGTTACAATACAAAAGAATGCGGCTTAAATTTCAGCTACCTGATCATATAACAGTTGATTAGCAATAAGTAATGCCCCATGCTGGCGTGTTCTCTCATTTACATTGATAGTCATTGCAAATGAAATATATATTTGTGTCACTGTGCTCCAACCTAGGATAATCTAATTTGAAACGAGCCGGTTTTTGTTCTCTAAAAGAGGAATGCTGGCGTTAAAAAAATAATTTTGTTGCTTATTTCGAATATACGTAATCCGTATGATCTCCCAATAGCAGAAAGAAGTATTTGTTTATCTTCTAGTATTTTCACTGAACAAATTATTGTTCAGGGCTTGATTACTTATGACTTTATACAACAGCTACAGAAATTTAATTACATTCCAGCATATGAAAGGCTTAAATTAAATAAACAGCTGAAAATTGCGTGCTGTAAAGGAATTTTAGTCAAGGATGCTTTCTTTTTTTTAACATTCGGAGGAGAGAAAGATAAACTAACTCGGTGAAATCGCGAGACCAAAATACAAGTCTTGACATGCAGCCCACAAATTACAGTTATTTATTTCTCATCTTCAGCGAATGAAGCCTTACAATTTATACAAATTATTTGATCCTACAGAATTGGTTTCATTATGTTCATCGTATAAGTCCCAACAGTCCGATGAATAGTGGAGTTTTACTGAGGAACGTCTACACAGCGTGCCCATCGTGTAATAACATTGCGGAGTCTGGCTTCACAGGTTGGTTGGCAGTTTATATTTGGGGGGGGGCTGTCTGGATTCTTAGGTTTCTTGATATTTTTTAATACAAATTTGTGTATTTAACACGTGGGTTTTATAATTGTATTTTTATTAAATCCCTTATATTAACTTCACCACCGTCTCTCTCTCTCTCTCTCTCTCTCTCTGTCTGTCGTTCGTCGTCGTGTGAAAAAACAAAAGTAAAAAATGACCCACTTTCCGTGATGCCATCGAGCTGAAATTTGGCACATAGACTCGTCTCACCTAACAATGCATTGTATCAAAATTTCAGATCGATCGAACGTACCGTAATTAGATTAATGCATTTTTAGTTTATCTATATAAAACTATATGTAGTAGTCGCTATTGTTTACATTTTACGGGTCACTTGACTTCACGCCAACCATCGGTGACCACATCTCGTGTTTTAATCAGGGATAATTCACTCAGTTTCAGGCTGTAAATGTTTGTCGCGTTGGAACAAAATAAATACTTTAAGTTCTGTCTCATATATAAGGGATTTATAGTCCAAAACTTTGTTTTTATGGGTTTTTAAAAAAATTATTTACTTGTACCAGCTGTGAATGTCGAGCACTTATATTAAGTGGTTTGATCCTATTTTTATGAAACTCCGTTGAAAAAGTGTGAGATCATCTATAAACTTTGATCCCACTTTATCTCCTGTGTGACTTTCGATGATGGGCAAAGAGCTCATCTTTATGACTCAGTTCAGCACCGTCCCATTTAGTTTACTCTAATATTAACAGTATACTTTAGGTTTAGTTTCATTTTCCATGTGTGTTTGAAATGTATTTACTTATTGTGTACACTTATATATCGCAATACCCCAGCCTACGGCGGAGCTCTTCGCGCTTTACAGACATTTCCGCCAAGGGGCCGTCCATAAATGACGTGACGCAAATAGGGGGGAGGGGGCCTCCACATTTGTGACGATGTGGGACGAACGGGAGGGGGGGAAGAATTATGACATCACGTTAAATCTCGAAACTTTAAATCAAAGTTCTATTGAAAATTCGATTTCTTACTATTTATTTTATGACGTTTTCCATGGGTTCACGCGTGTTACGATATTAGAGTGCAGCATTACACTAAATATATAATAAAATGACTATTAAGTGATTTGAAACATGCTCTTTTTCAAATAGAAAATACCGCTTTTAGGGGGGGGGGTCCACAGCTTTGTGACGTCACATTCGAGGGGGGTGGAGTAAGTTTGTGTGACGAGGGGGAGGGTAAAAATCATCAAAAATCGCGTGACGTCATTTATGGACGGCCCCCAACTTGAGAAAAGATAGTATTGATAAAAAATGTATTAAATTACATATAGAATATAGATAACAAATAGTATATGTGCCATTGCATTTAAAATGGATTATTGATAATAAAAAAAATACATTACATGTAAGGTATAGATAACATATCGAATGTTTTATTTCATTTAACATTTTTACAGGTGGTATTTTCAATTTGCAAGCCGGGGACAAAATCCAGGTGTGTTTTTCCGGGCAAGGGTTTATTGACTATGAATCGAACACGTCATTTCTCGGACTATTCATGCTGAGTTCTCCACAAGATCATCACCTTGACGTCGGTGTGTGAGCTTAGTAGCCACCAGGGGTGAAGCTAAGATGATCGGTGAGTAGGTCCTAAATCTACTGTTTGAGAATACTCGTTGACATTGCTGTCATTATTTTCTTACTTTCAGCCAGCTTACCTAATCATTTTGTCATCGGTTCGGGACATCTGTTAGTAGTAGATAAAAAATTATTTTTTTCTTAAGAAGTCTGTAAAACAAGAGCTATTATAACATCGCTGTGCGCACATCTTCAGCGCATCACTAAAGATAATTAATACATTTCTTTCCTCTGGTGATTTCTTCAGCTCTTTTGGCACGCACCTAATATGCCACCACATGCGCAATCCAAAAAAATATTGGCTTACTTATATCTTTGGGTTTTAATATGCCCCCTACATGTATTGTTCCAAAGATGATTTGAAAAGGTTTCTACTCCAACACAGAGGTTTAGCTGATAACAAGAAAAGTCGGAGGCTGTGACGTTTCGCTGAAAGTTTGTTGCCATGGAAACCAGAAAGTCGACTTCACCACGTCATTCAGTCGTACAAGGGACGCAACATTTTCTTATGTGACGCCATCACATGATATAAGAAGAGTGTGCTTGATATATATTGTATTTGATCACTGTCGTACCAACAGTTTCTTATGTGACGCCATCACATGATATAAGAAGAGTGTGCTTGATATATATTGTATTTGATCACTGTCCTACCAACATTTTCTTATGTGACGCCATCACATGATATAAGAAGAGTGTGTTTGATATATATTGTATTTGATCACTGTCCTACCAACATTTTCTTATGTGACGCCATCACATGATATAAGAAGAGTGTGGTTGATATATATTGTATTTGATCACTGTCATACCAACATTTTCTTATGTGACGCCATCACATGATATAAGAAGAGTGTGGTTGATATATATTGTACTTGATCACTGTCGTGATTCATTTAGATCCGTCGTTATTTTCCGTTTTGTTTCCATGAAAAAAATATCTCGTATATGTATGTAACTAGTGGCTTTGTTTTTTCAACACGAATACAGAGCCTTTCAGAGAATATATGTCGAGCCTTGCCTGTGGTAATGACTGGCTAATCATCTGAAACGATATATAAGTCAAATAGTCGGGAGCTTGACAGGCAGTTTTGGTGTTGAATTTAAAAAAAAATTCTTTACGACACATTTGTATTCAGGCAGCAGATACAATTATGACATTTAAGTAGATATCACGCCACTTGCATAATTTAACTTTGCCCAAAAATGGCGGTAGCATATGTCAATTAATGTTAAAAGATGTATAGCCCTACCCGGGAATATTATCATACCATTTTGTCTAAGAAGAATCGTGTATTTTAAATGCAACTTTTTATTCCAACGTTAACACATTCAACAAGTTTATTGACACCACGCAAGAGCGACAGTGCAATAGTAATTTCAAGACTTCTTTGCTGTACATAAAAACTCACAATATAGATATGCATTAAAACTACAGAAATAGATTATTGTTGTAAATGATTTATATTATATACTTTCTTTGACTTGATTTATGTGTCATCGGATGCACGCGGTTTTTTTAAAATAACTTTTTTCAATTGTCAATGACAGGTCTTTAAACTCCCTGTTTGTTACATGCTAAATTTACATGCCTTGAATAGATATTTTAGAGCCATCCCGCATTCTTAGTTATTCGCAAATTTAAAATACCATTTGTACCACTTGTATTATTAAGTTTGTGTGGTCATCACCTTGGCATGTATATATATGTAGATATTTTTATGTATATATTATACATGTTGGTATACTTTAAAACAATTTGATTTTTTTAAAAAGAAACCTATCTTATTTTATTTTTTAAAACTGCGTTATGCATAAGTATCTGAATATGTTATCTTCGCGCTATTGGTCGACAAATATTTTCTCAACCTATCAGCTCTCTTCGCGTGATAAAATTTTCATTCGAAGATTCAATGCTTGTTTATTTATGGCAAACGATTCCCACTATTGGGATCAATCCGGTTACTAATACTGAACATTTACAAGTATCGCCTAAAGTATTTCCAGGAAACTCTTTTATTTAAGATGTTTGGTGCTTCGTGAGAACCTAAAAGGTCTATGTGATTATTTTTGAGAAAATACTTCACAAACGAGTACGGCATTTAAATGCGCAATTGTTTATATTATTTGTGTAAATAAGGTCTATAAGTCTATATAAATATATATCAAATGATTATACCGGAAGGATGCGAGGTCTTGACCTTTAAGATTATATACATTGATTCAGTTACTTATTAAATTGCATGGTATTTGTATGTTACAATAGTATTATAAAATATTGATACATTTGTATATTATTTTGTATAATCTGTAATATGAATATAGTTATTTTAAAAATTGTACTCATTTTAAATATATATTTTCCCCTTATTGGTTTTATAATAAAAGTCATACAGGAGCAAAAGGTACTGGTTTTCATCATTCAGCTCATTAGGAACAATACCCAGGTTAATTTATTATTTTTTTTGTTTGTTTTTTATTTTTGTTGTTTTGTTTTTTTTGTCATTGCCTTTCTTTTTAAATCCTTATATTAACTTGTGGTGTCTGGTTGATTGTTTGTTTGAGCCCTTGTCGAAAAAACTTTCGATCGCTTTTTAACCCTTTTCCTCGTAAGCTAGCGAGCTGAAATTTTGCAAGCAGTTTTGTATTGATGATAAAAACGATGTATCAAATTTTCAGATTGATCACATGTACTGTAATTAAATTATTGAACTTTTAGTTTATTTTATTTATCTCTATGTATCATGTTAAATTATTGACATAGGGTGTCGCTGTGCGTATTATATTGAACAACTTTCCCTGTCGCGCAATAAATTGCGTATTTTATTGACAACACTTTTTATAAACATATTCCTGATCGGTGCGCATTATTAAATAACATAATGTGCAATTTGTCACTCAAGTAGTGTCTGTCCGTGACGCTATGCGAGGTAACTCCCGATTTTAAAAAATATAGTAAAAATGTTGCTTTCGAGATTAACAAAATGTGTTTCTGGCCATGAATTATTGTGACGTGACGTCATTATTTGAGCTTTTATTAATGTGTGAAGGGAACTAAGTAAAAGATCCATGTTTTATTTAATGTGATTAATATTATTTATTTTTTTTGTATTAAATGTCCGTTTTTTTGTGTATGTGTCCATGTAAATATTACGTACGTAATTATAAATTTAATTTTCTATATCAATGTATAACATTCGTTTTTCGCTTTATTAAATTTACAATTGGTTGTCATTTGGTTGTCAAGTTTCGATGCGTTTTGAACTACAAAGCCATTATTTAGTACTGCAAATGAAATTTGTCAACTTATGCTTTAGTTTAGCGTTTGTTTTTTTCTTTTATACACTTTGAGATTGCATATTTGTATGTTTAAAAAAATAACATATTTAAAAATCGGACTCATCCCCACAATAGTTTTTGTTTGATTGTTATTTACATGTAATATTTTAATGCGTCTGGAAGGGGTGCTGACTTGACAATAATGAAAACGTTTATTTCAATTCCTAAAAACGTGTATATTAAATTGTATATGCTGTTGATACTTTAATATTTTCTTTGATCCACTGATAAAGTTTACTTCAAAGGTTTCATGCAAAATAAATAGTTCTTTGTTATTCATATTTGTAAATAATTACAATTTTTCGTTTACATATTTTGATACATGTGGTGGTAATAATGTATGGACCAATGGGCGCATTAACTGACAAGTCATAATAGATCTTGAAAAGGTGTTGACTTGACAATAATATGCATTGAAAAACTACAGAAAGTTCAAAATTCAGCTGCCATACTAGTAAATAAGGCAAAAAAACATGACCATGTTACTCCGCTACTTTATTCACTTCATTGGCTACCTATACAAGCTCGAATTGATGACAAACTGGCCCTTCTCTGCCACAACTTCTTTTCCGACTCATCATGCCCTTCCTATCTTACTGAACTTTTGTCGGTCTACTCACCCACTCGTCAGCTACGCTCTTCTGCGGACATACGCATTCTCTTTGTTCCTAAGACACACACAAAAACATTTGGCGAAAGGTCGTTCTCTTTTTGTGCAGCCAAACAATGGAATACTCTACCATTACACATCCGTAGTATTCAAACAACCAAGTCCTTTAAGACTGCACTTTAGACACATCTTTTCAAAATGTATTTTCCAAATTAATGAAGCAACAATTCTTTTAATGATTAACGTTGCTTTTTTGTGTTATGTACTGTAATTAATGTGGTTGTTATTGTATGAATGCTAATTTATTACTTATATGTATGTTAATACCTTCATGTTAAGCGGTGTGAGCCCAGTTCCTTACTGGGATACAGCGCTATATAAATTATCAATTTATTATTATTATTATTACACGTATTATTATACGTTTTCGTTTATTTTAATCGTGCCATCAATAGATTTAGAGGGCGGCTATGTTCTTTAACTACGTATTTGATTTACTTTTTCAATTTATTATTATTATTATTATTATTATTAATGAAAACGTTGATAGGAATTACTAAATCGTGTATATTAAATTGTAAATATTATTAACAGTTGATAATTTAATCTTTTACTGTGACAAACTTTGCTTACTAAGTTTCATGCAAAATAAATAGTTATTTGTTATTAACATGTGTAAAAATTACATTTTATTTTTTACATGTTTTGGTAATGTTGTGCTAATAATGTATGGACAAATGGGCGAATAAACTGACAAGTCATAATCATCAATGAAGCTTAAACTGCTTCAAATCACAGATGTGCTTGATGTGGATCACATTAAAGTCACATAATTTATTTTTAACTCACTGTGTTGTATTATTGGTGCACTGATAATGGGTGCGAACTATTCAATGCAGCAAGTTAACGTCTGGCTGACTCCTCAGCAATATTTGTTAACACTTCGAACTTCAAACTTCTTTGCTGCAGTATCAATGTATGATGTGCGTAATTCACTATGCATATACTATTATCATGATTATATCATTATTAATCATGCAATCTACTATAACGCGAAGCCTAAGCTTGGAGGTTTTCTCATAACACATATTTTCGCATATATAATCACAATATATACTATGCTATGTCCGTTCGTAACGCTAGATTTTAGAAAGCGCACTGCTAAAAAAATAGCCTTGAAAAAATACAGCAAAAAAAACCACGCTATTTTCAAATGTTCTCATAAAATTGTTCAATATGGAAAAGAGATTTAATTTTTCTCTCTTGGTCTCTACATTTTCTGATTATTTACTATGCGGCTTTCAGGCAAATGGGACAATTACAAATACTGAAATATAGCCATTTTAAAAACTTCCGTCATTTTTTACGGGTAATACACTAGTATTAAACATGTTTTACGACACAAATATAATTTTGTATTTTTGGATGACCTTGCGCTGCGTATTATAATGAATTCTTTTAGTTACGTCTCGTACATAAAGGATTTATAGTCAAAACTTGGTTTTTTTTACGGGTTTTTTATTTTATGATGTTTTTATTACATCATTTTCGGATACAAGCACTCAAAAAAATAATTAATTTAAAAACACATCATCCAACCGAACTATTTGTTTAGTGAAATTCAGATAGCTCCACTGGTAACAGCAACACTTGGTGTTATAGTGTAACTATAAGTTACATGTTGAAATAACAGCACACTGAAATGGACGGCAGGTGTATATGTTTCCCCATGCACCTCTCACTCTTACTTTTGGTATTGTATTCGAATGATACATGAAGGAATTTATTAATAAGGTTTACGGGTAAACCTGGAAAAGACGCAACACAAAACAACGAACGTACCGACAAAAAGCCTTCTCCGGGGAACAGAATCTAAACAAAAAGAAGTAAGAAACAAAAACTCACTAATTATAAGAATGTTATATTTTTTTTTCATAAATGTATTAGTCCTCAGGGCTATTCATTAAATAATATAACAAAACAGGGGTCGTCCATAAAGTACGTCACGCTATTTTTGAACATTTTTAACTCCCCCCCCCTGCCCCCTGTCAAAAACTGTCATAAATCTTGGACCCCCCCCCCTAAAGTACGTCACGCTTTCGAACAAAAATGTTGTTTTTTATTTTAAAATGATTAAAATTTAATATAAAACACCGTTACGATACACATGGCCGGACCCCCCTCCCCTTTGTCACAAACTGTCACATTTTCTTACACCCTCTCCCTTCCCCTCCCTCTGGAGCGTGACGTACATTATGGACGGCCCCACGTGAGATTTGACACACACTGTCTAACCCCGTTTAATATTCTTTATTTTTAATCCCTACTCTTATTAATAATAGTTATAAGAATAATTTGATTACTTATGTAGCCCCAACAAGAAGCCGGGCTCTCATAGCTTCACATAAAAAATTTTATACAAATAAAATAATCAACGTGAAACATACACATTATAACTATAACATATAATATATGTTAGCATATACCTGTATTATACCTGTTTTAGCATTTGTGTTTAATATATAAAATACTTTATAGCAGCATTTCAGTACACAATTATTTCCGTTAAATGGATGTTTGCAAAACAACACCAAAAAAAGCTGAATAAAGTGAAAATAAAAAGTTCAAGAAATCAAGTAAATCTGACACTATCTAATAGTCTTGAGGCACTTCTGTCACTATGTAATAGTGTATCAAGTTTAGATTACACTGTACATCAATACTGCAAGAAACATGACACCAGTCCGTGGTCTGTGTAGCACCTTCCTCTTTAATTGCCTCAACATTACATTTTTACAGCGACTCTCTTTTAGATCACAACACATGCACGAGTTCACTTCACAATACATTAATCACGATCTCCATAATCAGCCAAGTCACGTACTCCAACAACGTCACCACAACAAACACGTTTCTCACATTATCTACCTCCTCGCCTAAAAAAAACCATATATAACTCTGTTTTAAACAGCCTTTGCTGCTGCTATATCATTTATATAATGTATGAACACGTTAACAAATTAAAGTCGACTTTTGAATCCAATCACGACGACAACATGAAGAGCCCTAAGGATGTTGACTTGGAGCCATATTGTATGATACCTTGACCCGAGAGACTGGCGTGAATTATGTCCCCTCTGTTCAAGCGGAAGATCCCGCCTGCAGAGAGAAACCGATTCATGTAATGTAAGTAAATCGCTAGCCTTGTCGATGCACGTAACATAGATCCACTAAATACTTAAACTTGGCTTGATGTTGAATTTTTTTTAATTTAATCCGAAAAACAAACTTAAGCTGTTAATCTTGCATTAATCGCATAGTAAGATATGCATATGCATTTGGGTGAATATCGATGATGTAGGCAGGAAAGAGCTTAAATGAACTGAATGTGCTTATAAAGCCATGGAACAAGAACACTATGTTTCAAATTAGTTTAAATACTTTAAATGTGGGATTAATTAATTTAAAAAAAGATAATGGTCTTTTGTAGTGGGGTGTATTTTTTCGTCTCCAAAATAACACACAAACAACAGCACAGAGCAACCAACCCGTGTAAGCCGATTCCTGGCTGTAGTTGCAGTTTGGACATACAGTGTAGACACTTCTCAATAACACGCCGGTGTTCATCGGTGCGTTCGGACTTTTCCGGTGCACGTAATGAAACCAGGTCTGGGAATTAAGAGAACAAAAAATTACGCAAAAAATTATCACTCATACAATATAGCTGGCAATTCGACAGTTGGAATCATTTGTTCTTAAAAAACAATTTTTATGAGAAAATAACCCCATTCTTCTGATTGTTGCCGAAAGAAGTGTAATGAGGTGCGGAAATTAAAGACAAGTATTTTTTTATCCTCTACTGTTTTTTTGTACAGCACAAAAGTTGCAAGAAATATTTTTGAAATCAATTCGGGCGTGGAATGGGTTGCCTGAAGAATCCAGGAAAACCAACACTTTATCAACATTTAAATCTCTAATAAAAATGCAGGACTAAACACAAACCATAGATAAGCGTAGGACGCAATAATCTTCTGTATAGAAGGAGCGTCTGTAAACAGATAAGATAAGATAAGATAATGTGTCGGTGGGGGAGGGGGAGCTGAAAAAGAATTCAGAATAACTTGCATGGTTAAAATCTATCATTTGATTTTCTTTGGCAATGAGATGATCTCTGGAATAAAATCTCATTGGTAGATCTTCCAGAAATGCGCAATTAAATAATTTCGGGTTTCTTGGGTTCAAAGGCTGATAAATTGTTTAGAATTCCATATTCTCTCAAAAGGAAGCCATGTATTATCTACTTGAAGTTATCCTTTCTTAATTTACCACTGATTTTTCTTTCTTTTCTTTCTTTCTTTTTCTTTCTTTTTTTCATTCTTTCTTCCTTCTAATGCACCTACTGTAATGATAAGCATCGTAATACCTGATATGTAAATTCAGAAGAATTTGCTGTTGTGTTCGGCTTAAAGCAAACTCCGCTGTATACATAATACAATCCTGCACGCCAACATGCGGATAGAAAATGTATGACGTAATAACTGTTTTCATTATTTGATGCATTGGAAATGAAGTGAAAATAATTAAATGTCTAAAAGCGTACAGTTTTTGAAAGAATTCATCCAACAGTATCTAATCTACGCAGTGTTATATGTACATTTTATATCAACTTAAACTTTAACATGCGTATAAATTTACCTGTTAAAATACTCAAAACGTCTTTCCAGTGGCTGATACTAAAGAAATAACACGCAACATTAAGAATTGTGTATTCCTTGTCTTTAAACCAGCCACAGCTATCAATTAATTGCCAGAGCATCAGGTACCTGTGTGCAGAATGACCATACCATCGATGGACACGGTGATGCCCCGGGCGTGTGACCCTGAGTCCAACAGGTCAGTCGTGTCCGGGAGCCGGGTGTTGACGTGATCTTTATGGCTGAAGTTGGGGACTGCAAGGTCGTGGGGAAAATTTGAAAACATTACGTCATCAAGACTTTCATTGAGACTTGTTAAATGATTGGCCATTTAACAACATGACTTTATTTTCTTTTAAAGTATCTTTGGGACTGTAACATCATTGGGTCATTTGACAACATGACGTTATTTTGTTTTAAAGTATCTTTGGGACTGTAACATCATTGGGTCATTTGAACAACATGACTTTATTTTGTTTTAAAGTATTTTTATGACTGTAAGATCATTGGGGCATTTGACAACATGACTTTATTTATTTTTAAAGTATTTTTAAGTCTGTAACATCATTGGGTCATTTGACAACATGACTTTATTTTGTTTTAAAGTATTTTATGACTGTAACATCATTGGGCCATTTGACAACATGACTTTAAATAAAAGCAGATTTAAAGCTGTAAGGTCATTGGACATGTTAACAACACGAATTTATTTTATTTTTTTAAGTATATCTCGGATTGATTTAAATCATGACTCAGAAAAACGTTACCAAAATTTTTTACTACTCGTATTATGATTATCAAAAAATATTTTTAAAGTGATTAAATTTTGGATTGAAAATATATATATATATATCATACAGATAAGATAACTATCATAAGTTGAAACTTTGATGTTTTGATTTCATAAAAATTCTATCTCTGCCGTCACTTATTTAAGTATTATAATTATGTGATTGAATAGTAACAATGACCTGAATGTGTTTGGGTCGCATGAAGCCTTGGAGCCTCACGCAGCAAGATGTGAGCACTGGCGGGTGTGTGAGTGACAGGGGCGTCTCCAGGCACTGAGATAAGACAAAAGAAATTGTAGAGGAACAATAGCTGCAACATCGCTGTAGAAATGTAGAGGTTAACTCGAGAAAAAAAACGACATACACGAACAATTGTTTATAATTTATAACATTTATTATGTGATCCAACAATGCACGAAAGATTGCGTTTAAAATATTAGTATGAAAAACAATTATTTTATTTTCAAATATTATTATTATTATTATTATTAATATTATTATTATTATTATTATCACTATTATTATTATTGTTGTTGTTGTTGTTATTATTATTATTATTATTATTTTTATTATGACACAAGATAAAGGGGGATAATAATTAAAGGGAGACAACGAATAAA
Source organism: Ampullaceana balthica (assembly GCA_944989445.1). Classification (NCBI taxonomy): domain Eukaryota; kingdom Metazoa; phylum Mollusca; class Gastropoda; family Lymnaeidae; genus Ampullaceana; species Ampullaceana balthica. Next base: position 435,389 of record CALYLW010000092.1, on the reverse strand, counting down.
TAAATGTTTTAATTAAGACATTTAGAAGTGCTACAAAAAATGTGTCCATCACTTACAGCGCCTGTTATCTGTTGCTTTCGTATCCTGCAAATAAAATTTCAACAAACCCATTGGGCTACATTTTGAAGCTTCAAATTTTTCAAACATATGTAACACCTTTAATAACCACAGCAATAAAAAGAAAAAACATTGAGGGACGCGGTGGTCGAGTGACAAAACACCAAAACGCAACCGTACTCCTTATGCGTACACCTCCATACGAAAGCAAGGGTTCGTTCCCGAGGCCTAGGGCGTCCCTAAGTCACCCCGCTGCGAATGGGTACCTAACACTACGTGCAGTTAGGCGGCTGGGTATTGCGTGGAACCCACAAAGCCGTGGCCTGTGAACGCTGCATCACTTGCCAACAGGTCATCCATCTGTCATGGTCTGTGGACGCAACTATCTTCTGCATAGAAGGAGCGTCTGTATAGATAAGATAAGATAAACAGTATATGCTAAAATGAGTTGAAACAAGCCAGATTACCCGCACCCTGTTCAGTTGCTTTGTGTATAAAGTTTTGAAACCGTTTCGGTTTGTTAATATTCATACAAATTTGTATATATGTTTCGTAGCCTTGTACATGATAGAGCGTTGTGATGAGCGCCCCACGCTTTTATGTGCAGTGGACAGGTTCAGTAATTTCACCTGTTATCATAGAAAAATTTTATTTTCTTCTTTTTAGTGCACTTTAAATATGTAAATAAAAGCGTGTCCTTTTTTTTTAAAAAATTGTTTTAAATATTTTATTTTCTACTTTTTAGTATCAAAATTATTTTAATCAATTTTTCGACATAATCAATTCAATTTAATTAGTCAAACTTTGTTGTCTCTAACTTAAATGTGATAGTGGTAAAAAGATAGTTTATTAATTACAAATTTATGTGTTTAATTTTTTTTAAAAACAGTTTGCCAAACTGAAAATTCAACCTAGTACCCCCAGGTCGAAAATCCATTACGCTAGCAATTCGGCCAGCAAGGCTACACATATTCCAGTTGATTTAGTTTCGTATTACTGAGCTGTTAAACACATGGAATGTGGTCATCGATGGCTGGTGGTGAACTCCGGTGACACGCACGTGGAAATCAAGAATAGCACGGATACAGATTATATATCGAGATAAACTAAAAAATGCATTTATTTAATTACGGTACATTCGATCGAACTGAAATTTGGATACAATGCATTGTCATTCAAGATCTATCTGTGGTAACATTTTGAGATCTCTAGGACCATCAAAAGTGGTTTAATTTTACGTTACAAGATTTGATGGATACAACATACAACATATAAACAGTGTGACTTAAATAAAAGCGTGTAATAATAATAATATTATCATTTTTACAAAGTCATGGTATAAAAAATGTATTGCGTTTTAAGCAGTTTTATTCAAGGACAGTAGTTAATTATTTAACATTAATTTCTTGTAGTATGAATATGCCTTTTTTTAAAGTGTCTATTGTATGAATTTTAATAGCGTTAAACGCGATATGCTTGTCTGTTATATTCCCTCTCCTAATTGGGAGAAACATGCTTCTTACAAGCATGCGTTTGTTGTGTTCCGTCGTGATCAACTAGGACCATCCTCTTCATCCTATCTTATGTGCTGCAACAGCTTGGTGTGTCCTTTTGTTGCTTATGGGACAAATTTTCGCCCTTCCGCAGGTCGGTCAAGAGATACAATCATGTGAGAGCGTCATCGGGGATATGAGCGCAGAGAGAATGCTACCCATTCAATGCATTGTTTTTGTTTAAACTTGAGATATGATATTTCTTTAATTTTAACCAAGACAATCAAGTCACATAGAACCATGGTCACAAATAAGCCAGCCATTCGCCCTTCAAATCAAGACACTCAAGTCACATAGAACCATGGTCACAAATAAGCCATTCATTCGTCCTTCAAATCAAGGCACTTAAGTCACATAGAACCATGGTCACAAATAAGCCAGCCATTCTCCCTTCGTATGTATGTAGGACTTTAAACCTATAATTTACTTAACTTACCAATTTTTCGAGAACTTTTGATAATTGCATGTCCAGAGAATTAATGGCGTGGTCACTATGGTGAATCTTCCATTGCTTTTCGACAGAATTCTATTATTTTTAATAGAAAGAAAATTCTATTTTTTAATAGACAGACATGTTCTTAAGTTTAAAAACACATATTACATTTAATTTCTTTAAAAATCGTAACAATCATTTTCAATATTTTCGTAACTCCTTACTCCGCATTTAGTCTCAATTGTCACACTCCTTATATTTTTCCCTTATATTATCTTATAATTTCCCCCTCGTACCTTAGACTCATTCAAAATTCGATGATAGACGAGTCCGAATGTTGACACTGCTGCGATGAATGCAAATATTGAAGTTATTCCAGCCAGTCTGTAAGTTTATATTTGACATCAACAAAAGTATTATCAGAAACCATTCACAATGGATAAAAAAATGACAAAACTCAGACACTTACATTTTCCTGCATCTATTATGCGTTCAACATTGTCATGGATAACTTCTCACAAAAGAATCGAAACTGCTGGATGAATTCGGTCTTCAATGTGGGAAAGAATTTGTCTCTCACATCTTCAGTATAGTTTGCTCTCCCTTACAAAGCTGTTCGCTGGCTGGATAGGCTCCCAGCAACGACTTCCTCGTCTTTCATTTCTATGTTAATTACCTGAATGTTACTCTGGCTACTGCTAAGCTTTGATTAAATCAGAGTCCTGCCCATTCAAAGTCTATTATTCAATTCTATATCAAATAAAGCCTGCTTATAATTTGTATAAATAATTCCCAAAACCACGTTGTCTTTTTTTAATTTATTTTTTTAAAATCATCACAATGTAATTAAATTGATGCGTTAAATTGTGTGTAAATTTCAAGGAAAAAAAATACTATTATGTTCCACAGATCTTTAAATTACATTCGTCAGCTTACTTTAAGTAATTAAAATTTTTAATCTTAAATAACATTGCAACAAGTTTACACAAGAAATTTGATCGTTTTAGCAACACGGGAAGTTGTTCCTTACCTGTTCATAATGACAAAATCTTTATCCGGATATTATTTTTATCGAAAATGAGCACAACCTGAATTCACAGCGTTTATTGACTTGCTAAAAATATATTCAACAATAAAAATAATAAAATATTATTTTCTTTTTTAAAATAATCAACACTCAAATATCACTACGCTATTTTTTTTCATTACCATTCAAATGTCACACATGGCAATGCAGAACTGACGTCATGGAAATGGAAAGTGAACCCCATTAGTGAAACACATGGCAATGTTATTTGAATGCGTCATATTTCTGTTTCTACGCATTCCTGAAGATATATTGTGCCTGGCTATTCAAATATGGCTATTTTAAGCCCTTAAATGTGTCGGTCAGGGGTCGGCAACCTGTGGCTCGCGAGCCGCATGCGGCCCATTCTGTGTCAAGATGTGGCTCTCTAGTTCCATGCGCTAATATTAATAATTGTTATTTTATTTTCAAAACTCATGCTTCTGGCTCTTTGAAAATTGGGAAATTTTGTAATAGTAATTTGTGTCTCTTCCGTCTCAAAATGTTGCCGACCCAACCCCTGGTGTAGGCGAAATTCGTTAAAAAATCGTACGATCCTTACGTATTGAGCACTCTAATGTACAGTTATGTTGCAGTCGGTTTCGTGTTTCCTATAAAACACCAGCAATAATCTGCATGGTACATCAATGGTCAATATCCTTTGAAATGCATCTATGATAAATGCAGCTGTGACAATAAAAACATAAAAGGTATAACAATTTTTTTTTCTTTTTAATATAACAATAATTTTTATTTTATTTTTTGTTCTTTATCTTAACTGTTATTAGATTTGACATTTTCAAACAAATTTTGTATTTTTTTTCCCCGCTAATATAAGCTACCACTGTGACACATTAAGTGGGGTGTTTTTTTTTAATCAAAATCTTCATTGACGACATTTTTTTTTAATTTTAATTTAATGCGGGAAATGTGACCAATTTGTTGTTTTCGAGTCTCGACTCCGTGCAATCAAAGATCTCACTCAATGTACACCGTGATGAGGAAACTTGTCAATCTCATAAATAATTGTTACTGTATTTATATCATAGTATTGGAACTGCTGGAAATATACACACAAAATCCTTTCATTTACAGAACAGAAACTAATACTTACATTCTTATAGAAACAGAGAAACACAAATATATACATATTTTTTTTTAATTTCGTTAAAATATAACCATATAGATCTATAACATGGACATTTTGCTAAGGCATTAGAGCACATCGAGATCAAAAGGCGATATGCTTTTAATAAATATGACATGGCAGCTTACCTCCCTTATTTGGCAGTGTGACCGATTTATTATTGCTTGATTTCAATATAAATATACAATAATATATCTTTCTTTTTCAAACAGCCGTTAAGGCTTTGCAAACTTAATCCAGACGCTGATTAAAGGAGCTCGTGTGCACCGTTTACAGTTTAAAACAAAACGCACTAGATAAATTAATGCAACCAGCAATGTATACAAGATAAGCTAATCTGTCTGCTTTGAGCAATCTACAGTGTCTTCCAACAACAATAAGAAATTATATTAAAAATTAATAATTTTTACCTTCAGAAAGCATGTTAACGAGTTGGCTGTAACTTGTCCAGCTAAACTATTTCTCGGCAAGTTCATGGGGAGGGGGGGATTTTGGGGGGGGAGGTTGGAAGTGAGATCATCTCTGAACTGAACTGAACTATCCCTTAACCCGTTGTTGGGTCGTTGGGGCACCATCGTGAACTGCTTACTAACACACGCCATTTGTCACTGTCCTGTGCTGCCCTTTGAGAGTCGCTGAATGACAGGCCGGTCCACTCTTTGATATCGTCCTCCCATCTTTTCTTTTGTCTGCCTCTTTTCCTTCCTCCCTGGACTGTGCCTTGTAATATGGTTTTTGCGAGACCTCCAGTTCTTGTCACGTGTCCGTACCATCGTAATTTCCTCTTCTTAATTGATGTGAGTAGGTCCTCGTAGGGGCCAATGACAGTACGTATTGTGTTGCGGACCGCTTCGTTTGTGATGTGCGCTGTGTAGGAGATGTTCAATATCATTCTGAAACATCTCATCTCTAGCGCATTGATTCTTCTTTGGAGGTCTGCAGCCTCACAACCATACAAAAAGACCGACATCGCTAGAGAGCGCATTCGCCGGATCTTTGATCTCAGGGAGAGCTTTTTACTTTGCTAGATGTGCTTTAATTTGCTCAATGCTGCCATTGTTTGGGCTACTCTGGTAAGAATTTCTGAGATCATCTCATTATGGAACAAACCCAAATGGAAGTCATCATTGTCTAATACGTCAAACACACACATACACAGGTACACAAACACATACATACACACATGATTGATTATACCCCACACAACGAGCCTATATACTGGTAATACAAGCTTACTTCAATTTGTACGTACAAATGTAAAAAAAAATGGAGCCTGGCTAAATGCTAAACAAAATAACGAACGTGTCGGTAAAAAGCCTTCGACAATAAATATGTGTATAAAGCGCAAATAGTAGATAAGCCAATAGAAGTTGGAGTCATTCCACCATATAAAAAAGATACAATGCTGCCTCCAACAAGTTCTATATCATATGTAAAACACTCGCACTTTGACATAAGCAATCACAATCACTATCATACAATGACGGCGAAACCAGGCCATTCATTTGAATCTCTTCAAGAAACTTTAATCTCAGATATTCCCTTGTCATGCCTTGCTGTTTCCTCATACATTCACTCGTACATATTTAATTACGACCAGTTATACAACACATCCTCTAATCTGACTCTGGCTATGGGGCTAACATAATGAGCCCAATAGTTGATGTTGGCTTGTTGATGGTTATCTCTCCTTGAGCCTGGATTACAACTTGCAGCAAGTCACCGGCTTGCAACCAAAATAAACCACCTGTGGATAAGAAGCATGGGGTCTTTAGGCGGAAAGTACTAGATTTATCACTGTGAACAATGTTTATTGTACGTTTAATTTCTGTTTATTCTAACTTACAAGCAAGCTCATTCATACAAAATAAACATAACGCCGCACCTGTGGATTTATCACTTTGAACAATGTTTATTGTGTGTTTACTTTCTGTTTATTCTAACTTACAGGCAAGCACATTCAGACAATATAAAAAACAATTCGGCACCTATGGATTACAGACAGAAGATCTTTCGACGAAAAGTAGCAAATTTATCATTTGAACAATATGTATTATATTTTTACTGTATGTTTATTCTGAATGACTGGAAATCTCATTCAAACAATATAAAAATTAAACAACCCAGTAAAAACAAAGTTTTTGACTATAAATCCATTATATATGAGAAATGTATAAAAGTATTGATTGTGTTTAAACGCCACAAACAATTACAGAATGAAACCAAATTATCTCCCCTGGCTTTAAAGCCGGTGGGAGGGGGAGGGGTGTGGACATCGACGGGTGGCATCAACGCGCTAACTCAACAGGAACATGGAAGAAAAACAATAACAAACTGTGAAATTGAATTAAATATGTTGTATAGAGATAAACTAAAAATGCATTAATTTAATTACGGTACATTTGATCGATCTGAAATTGTGATACGACGCATTGTTAGGTAACACGAGTCTATGTGCAAAATTTTAGCTCGATAGCATCACGGCAAGTGTGTCATTTGTTACTTGTGTTTTTCAGCCGGCCCGACGACGAACGACAGAGACGGCGGTGAAGTTAATATAAGGGATTTAATTAAACAACCCCGTAAAAACAAAGTTTTTGACTATAAATCCCTTATAAATGAGACATAACTAAAAGTATTGATTATGTTCAATCGCGACAAACATTTACAGACTGAAACAGACTGATCTCCCCTTGCTGTAAAAAACCGGTGGGTGGTGTCGTCACGGATGGCTGGTCTTAACTCAGCGTGACACGTGAATGTAAACAAAGCAGGCCGCTACATATAGTTCTATAAAGATAAACTAATAAAACAAACCCGTAAAAACAAAGTTTTTGACTATAAATCCCTTATATATGAGACATAACTAACAGCATTGATTATTTTCAAACATTTACAGACTGAATCTGTCTTAACTCAACTTTGCATCATAACCCTAGTGGGGGGAGGGGTGGGTGGGGGGGAGGGGTGGGTGGGGGGAGGGGTGGGTGGGGGGAGGGGTGGGTGGGGGGAGGGGGGAAAAGTCTGGTCACCGATTCGCTTGACCGAGCTCAGAGTGACACGTAAAATGTAAACAAAAGCGCACCGTCGTTTCGTTGGGTCGCCTCAATGCTCAAACTTTCACGTGGCAAAAAAACAATAACAAATCGTGATTTTAAATTACATACCTCATATAAGGATAAACTAAAAATGCATTAATTTAATTACGGTACGTTCGATCGATCTGCAATTTTGATACGATGCATTGTTAGGTAAGACGGGTCCGTGTGCCAAATTTCAGTTCGATCGGATCATTGGAAGTGGGTCATTTTTGACTTCTGTTTTTCCGCCCGCCGAGCCCATGAGATGATGAGAGAGAGACAGACAGAGAGAGACGGCCGCGAAGTTAATATAAGGGATTTTAAAAAATGCATTAATTTAATTACGGTACATTCGATCGATCTGCAATTTTGATACGATGCATTGTTATGTGACACGAGTCTATGTGCTAACTTTCAGCTCGATAGCATCACGAGAATTGTGTCATTTTTTACTTTTGTTTTTCCGACCGACAAAAAGATGACAAGATTTCGAAGTTAATAAAGGGATTTTAAAAACGTCGTACCTGAGGATCAGAAACAGAAGATAGTTTGGCGGAAAGATAAGATTTATCCTTTGAACGATTTTTTTTTGTATGTTTATTCTAACTGACATGCAAACTCATTGAAACAATATTAACAAAACACAGAACTTGTGGATAAGAGGCAGGGGTTCATTCGGTTGAAAGACAAGATGTATCACCTTAAAAAGTTCGGAATGTTCATCCTAACTGATATGCAAGCAGCTATAACACATTAAAAACATAAAATGTACAGGTCGTTTTTAGATAAGTATTTTAAAAATTTCTGCGGAGGACAGAAGATATCTTCTTATCCCGAAGATATTTATTTCTAAATTTCATCTCATGTATATTTCTAGAGTTTAAAGCCGAAGGACATCCGAAATTTTTTTATTTTTTTTTAATTTGAAAGACTCAACGTCAGTATGAAAAATTACCGATATATTGCACTGTCGGTTTGTTGACGTCACCGGGGGGCCAACTCTGAACAGACGTTAATAAGACGCCATCCTCCGTGATAGTTGTGGGTCTGACCCGTCTGACGTAATATACGACACCCTGCTAGAGTAAAATAAAAATCAAATCTTCGGAGTGCAAATGTTTCCTCCTTATTCTAAGAGCAATTGTTAAAAATGTGATTCACTCATACACAGGAAACAAATCATTGACTCAAGTATGTAGCTTACGATCAATGATTATTTGTGGTACAATTAATTTACATTCATTTCTCATACTACTTTAAATTATTGATTTAGAATAGTTTAACTTTAATTTTTCTTTCCTTTTTTTAAAACATATTAATTACTTTAAAATTACCACTGCTCGTAAATAATTGTAAACTGTGCATGTATTTGAACGGAATTTTTTTGATGAGTTTGCTTGGGAATAAATGCTACCGAAGGTCAACGTTCTATAATAATAAATAAGTTAGGGGCCGTCCATAAATGACGACTCGCAAACCTAGGGGGGGGATGGGGGTCCACACATTTTGACGATGTGTGACAAGGGGGGGGGGTGTTTGAGAAAAGTGACGTCACATCAAAACTCACAACTTCAAATAAAAGTTCAACTTAAATATTTGAATGCTTGCAATTGATTAAATGACGTTTTACATGGCTTCACGTGTGTTACGATATTAGAGTGTAGTCTTAGACTAAAAACATACTTAAATGAACAAAATTGATTTGAAATATGCCCTTTTTCAAAAACAAAATACAGCTTTTATGGGGGGAGGGGGTGTCAAGCTATGTGACGTCATATTGGAAGAAAGGGGGGTCTAAGTTTTGGTGAGGATGCGTGACGAGAGGGGAAGGGTGAAAAATAGGTCAAAATCGCGTGTCGTCATTTATGGACGGCTCTTTAATAAATATTGTGCTCGTAAAAACTTACGAGATCATGAAATTTCCTGGGGTTAGTGAAGCCGAGACTTACGTAGACATAATACAGACCTGTCCAAGATACGCAGAATATTACAAATCAATTATGAAGGGAGTCCTTATACAAGATGCGAAATTAAAATAATTCTAAAAGAATTTTTTTTAAAAAACAATAAGATAATAAGTTGGCAGAATTGGTCGAAATTCATCTGGTGGGTCATCATTGATTGACCAAAAGCATACTTAAGAAATGGGAGGTGGCTGTAAAAAAATCATTGAGATCAACCCCAAACAAAAGAGAGAGAGAAAATTCGACGTAAAGGGGATATCGGACTTCGATCAGATGATCAGTATTCCAACCACCAGGGCTTTCAAGACTGCACTAAAATCTCATCTCATCAAAATTTATTTTCAAAATGAATTTAATAACAACCAAACATTTCTTTAAATGATAAACTTAGCTTACGTACACTGTAATGTCGTTATATGTTGTAGTTATGATATGAGATATGTATGTTTTACATTGAATGCATTGATTATATGTGTACGAGCAACAAAGCCCGTCCAAAGACGTTCCGCCACCGTTCGGTGGCATGTTGTAACTCCCCTCCAACAGCCGTCTCGACCGGCATACATGTGCATCACGTCAAAAATACTATTTATTTTAGTTAAAATAAATAACCCGTAAAAGCAGAGCTTCTGACTATAAATCCCAACGCGCATAACTCAAAATAAAGTCTTGGAAGAAATACTGCACCAAAAATAACTCGTTTTGAACGCCCGCGTAAACGTGTTCAATATGATTGGCTGTATGAGTCATATGTGTTTGAGGGACCAATCGCTATAGATCGCTATAGATGACCGGACAGAAAGGACAGAAATTTGCCTTTTATTATATATAGGATAACTATTTTTATGTGAATCGCCGTGAGCCCAGCTACTTGCTGGGGTACAGCGCTATGTAAATTATCAAATTATTATTATTGCTATGTAGAAAACGTCATAAAAGTATTTCTTTAATTTAATCTTATTACTTTTTTAACAGATAGAGTGATTAGTACGCGATTTTACTGACAAAAGTAATCATGTTGAGATATCGTGAGCTGTTTTGAAATATCTGTTTTCACTCAGAGTTTAACATTTGAACCCTCTACAAATTGAAATCAGTCGAAAAACTCCCAGTTGATCTTACTTATGCCTTTCTACCCCGTCTGGGGCATAGGCCGTCTACAAGAACTTTCCACTCCTCACGGTCCTGTGCTTTCCTCTCCAATTGCTTCCAGGTGTATCCCATATTTTGCATGTCAGCCTCTAGCTCGCGTCTCCATGTATTTTTTGGCCTTCCTCTCTTTCTCTTTCCCTGTGGGTTCCATGTTAGGCATTGTCTGGTGGTGCTACCTGGGGGTTTTCGGAGCGTATGTCCTATCCATCTCCACCTCTTTTTTATGATGTCTTCATCAATAGGCACCTGGTGTGTCCTTTCTAGTAACTCTTTGTTATTTATAGTATTTGGCCATTTGATTTTCAGGATCTTTCGAAGGCATGTGTTTATGAATGTCTGCACTTTCTGCGTAAGGCTCGCTGTTGTTTTCCAAGTTTCTGCACCATATAGGAGGACTGTTTTGACATTTGTATTAAAGATTTTGACTTTGGTCTGCAGTTTCAGCTCCTTCGACTCCCATATTTTCTTTAATAATACAAATGCTGATCTAGCTTTTCCAATCCTAGCCCTTACATCTGCATCGGATCCGCCATTTATGTCTATGGTGCTGCCTAGGTATGTGAAGGACTCCACTTCTTCCAGTGCCTTTCCTGCCAGATGGACATGCTCATGGTTGGATGGGTTTATCTTCATGATTTTTGTTTTACTTTTATTTATGTTGAGGCCAAGCTGTGCCGAAAAGGTGGCTACGTCTTTTGTCTTTTCCTGCATTTGTTGCTGGTTGTGGGACAGAAGTGCAATGTCGTCCGCGAAGTCTAAATCATTCAATTGTTCCCAGAGTGTCCACTGTATCCCATTCCTCTTTTTGTCTGTGGATTTTTCCATTATCCAGTCAATGGCAAGGATGAATAGTAAAGGGGACAAGAGGCATCCTTGTCTGACTCCTGTTTCGACTGTAAAGGAGTCTGTGAGTCTACCTTCGTGGACCACCCTGCATGTCATTTCTTCATAAGAGCTCTGAATGATCCTCACTAGTTTCCCTGGTACTCCATAGTGTCGGAGAAGTTTCCACAAGGTTTGTCTGTCCAGGCTATCAAAGGCCTTTTCATAGTCTATAAAATTTATATATAGAGAGGAGTTCCATTCGATGGACTGTTCTACGATGATTCTCAGTGTTGCTATTTGATCTGTGCAGGATCTGTTTTGGCGGAAGCCGGCCTGTTGATCTCGTAGCTGCATGTCGACCTTGTCTTTCATTCTGTTCAAAATAATTCTGTTAAAAACCTTTCCTGGTACAGATAGCAGTGTAATTCCTCTGTAATTTGCACAGTTGCTGAGATCCCCTTTCTTTGGGATCTTGATGAGGTATCCTTCTTTCCAATCTTTTGGAACTCTCTCTTCTTCCCATATCTTCTCAAACAGAGGGTGCAGCATGTTGACTATTGTGTTTATGTCCGCTCTCATCATCTCTGCTGTGATGTTGTCCGGTCCCGGTGATTTCCCTAGTTTGAGCTGCTTGATGGCCAGGGCTATTTCTTCCTTATTTGGTGCGCCTTCTTCTATTTGTAGGTCCTCATTTGCTGGTTGTATGTCTGGCGTGTCTGTGGGTGGGGGCCTGTTTAATAGTTCCTTAAAGTATTCCATCCATCTTTTTAGTTGCTCTTTCTTTTCTGTTATAGATCTCCCTTCTCTATCTTTGACAGGTCTCTCCGGCCTTTTGTATCTCCCTGACAGTTTTCTTGTTATGTCGTAGAGCTCTTTCAAGTTGCCCTTCCTGGCTGCTTCTTCTGCTTTGGATGCTAGGCCATCTATGTGGGCATTTTTATCTTTTTTAATGCTGTTTTTTACCTTTTGGTTTACTTCTTTATATCTCTCTTGCGCTTTCGTTTTCTCAGCCCTGGTGCGGCTGCTGTTAACTATATTTTTCATTTCTTTTCTCTCTTTTATTTTTTGCAGTGTGTTTATTGAGAGCCAGTCTTTTTGTTTCTGTTTCACTGATCCTAAGACTTCTAGGCAGGTGGATGTTACAGACGTCTTTATACTTTGCCACATGTGTTCTACTTGGTCATCTTCTGTTTGGTCTTCTGTTTGATCTTCTAGCACTTGGAACTTATTCCTCAAGGTGGCACTAAATTCTTCCCTTTTCTGATCATTTGCCAGAAGTGCTACATTGAATTTGGTTCGCTTCGCAGTTGGCTGTTCCCAGTCTTTCTTTAGCTTTAATTTAAGTCTTGCACAGACCAGATGGTGATCGGATGCTACATCTGCTCCTCTTTTTGCTCGTACATCTTGTAGTGACTTTCTAAATTTTTTGCTAATGCATATGTTGATCGGTTGACACAAAATGTTATGGTACACCAACTAATCTTGTTTTACTTTCACTAGCCCGCGTGGAGTTTTTGGAAGAGGGCGGTGGTCGACCGGCATGCGCGCTCGGCTGACGTACCGATGGCAACGGGTTCGAATCTCCGTGATTTGTTCCCGGGGCTGTGAGAGACGTGTTGTTGTGTTTACATTGGATGAGAATGCAATGACTTGACCTAGTATGAAACACGTGGTTTGTGAGGTGAACTGTAAGCGTGCGTGGTCAAGGGCTGGGAGGAGAGCTGGTTATAAATGTACGGTTCAAGAGGCAACCGGGGTTGATTGCATACGAGATGCTTAGGTAGTTGATTGTATAGTTGATCACAGTGAATTGTATATAGTAATTAAAGACAGTTGTTAACCAGACCACAGTGTGTTAAAGACTTGTCTCTGGACTAGCCATAAGTTCTATTACAGGGGCCAATGGTGTCCCTGAATCCACCCAGCTCCGAATAGGTACCTGACATTAGTTGGGCTGGGCATTGTGCCGTGGTCTGTGATCGCTGGGACGCTTGGCAACATACCATGGGAAGCATTAATCTTCTGAAACAAGAAGCGTCTGTAACAGATAAAATAAATGCGAGGAGGGGTGGGGGAGATCGGGGACGTACCTCCGTGTTGGATGGTAATTCCCTCCTTGCTGACGTTGACGCCACGAGCGTGCTCCTGTTTGGTCCACATTGATGGCTTGTCTTGCACGAGACAAATTTTAGTGTCTTGGTGGGAATAAAATGCAATTATGTAAATCACCAATGGCTGGCAGACTTAGGAACGCTTTACAAATAACGAACACGCATTTATTAGGTGCTTAATATTGAAAGGAAAAAAGTATGTTTAGTGCGTACATTGAAGGGGCCGTGCATAAATGACGTCACGTGATTTTGGCCGATTTTTACCCCCTCCCCCCCAAAAAAAAATCGCCACACGTCGTCACAAAATCTTAGACCCCCCCCCCATCAAATATTACGTCAAAATTTTTGCACCCTGTCACGTGAGCATCACAAGAGTAGTGACAGAGAGGTCACATGGGTGAAAGCGCGCGAAAGGAAGTTCAGAGAGGAATGGCGAATGTGTGGCTGATGTCTCCACATTGTGAAACCTCAAAGTTATACTTTTGTATATAGTGTGCATATTAAAGTTATTTTGTTAACAATAGTATGTCAAGGATTTATTGCACGAAAGTTTGTATTGTGAGAACGCCTACAAAACAGAGCCGTCTTAACGCATAGGCCCGTTGGGCATTTGCACGGGGGCCCACGAGCATAGGGGCCCCATGGGAATATGTTTATTTATATATATTATGTTTATTTATTTTTTATTCCCACGGGGGATGGGCCCAACACTATTTCTTTGCCCGGGGGCCCGAAATGGTGTAAAGACGGCTCTGCTACAAAACACATTAACAAGTAATACGTCACCAAGAGACGTTACACCCTCCCCTCCCATAAAAGCCGTATTTTATTTTTGAAAATGAGCATTTTTCCAATCACATCTTTGGGGCCGTCCATAAAGTACGTCACGCTATTTTTGAAAATTTTTGAATCCCCCTCTCCCCCTGTCACAAACTGTCACAAATCCCCCTCCCCCCCCCCTAAAGTACGTCACACTTTCGAAAAGATAATATTTTTTAATTAAAAATATAATTAAAATTTAATATAAAACATCGTGACGTCACACACATGCCGGGACCCCCCTCCTCCCTGTCACAAACTGTCACACTCTCTTACACCCCCTCCCCCCTCTGGAGCATGACGTACTTTGTGGACGGCCCCTTTGTAATTTAACCTCATTAAATCTCATTAAATAAATTGAAAGCAATTAAATATTTAAATGAAAATTTTAATTAAAGTAATCGCGTTTTGATGTGACAGCACATTACTTTAACACCCCCTCCCCCTCGTCACAAATGTGTGACGCTGCGTGGCGTCATTTATGGGTGGGTCCTAAGGAGATTTTTTTATATAATAAGATTAATTATGCATCATAATATGGACGGGAAATTAAAACGTCATTACTTTACTTTTTATGTAGAATGTCGATTGCTTTAAAGTGTTTAATATGCATAAAATTTCCTACCAAACCCTTTAAGGCCAGTGGTGGTGTCTGTGTGAAGATTCAGGAGGTGAAGATGGGCACTTGCCGGAGTGTCATGCATCACGTGATCACGGAGGCCATCTTTTATGTACGAAAAAAATTGTTTAAAAATGGATTTTCAGGGCCTAATATATAAATAAACATTTTGGTTTTCAGATTAACATTAAACACACTCCACACTATTATTAATTGAACAATTTCATGCGGACGCCCGAAAAGAGTTATTTTTTGGTGCAGTAATTTAGTGCGCTGCTTTCTAAAATTTCTCGCCATAAAAAGATATTATATTGCGTCATTGTTGTAGCTCATATTTTAATTTTGGAAAAGGGAAAGATGTAAAAAAGAGGATTTGAGGATTGTTAATAATAAAATACTTTGTGTAAATTTCAGGAAGTTTAATGTTTCGTATTTATCAAACAAGGATAAGTTACTTGGGCTTTTGACAACAAAAAAGTGGACGCAGTAGGCGCCCTTCAGCCCCTATTAAATATATATAATTTGCAATGTCACGTCTCTCCGTGATGCTACTAATTTTAGAAAGCAGCGCACCAAATTACTGCACCAATGCAACAAAAGGTGTGCAAATTAAAGATGCGCTGAAAAAAAAATTATATGAGGTCATTGTTTTAGCTCATATATACCGTGCAAGTTAACGGCACCTTATTTTAATTTTGGAAAAGGGAAAAATGTTAAAAGAGGATTTGATGATGGTTAATTATAAAATCAAAAAACGAAGGGGGCGCCGTAGGCGCCCTACAACCCCTATTATAAAATATTTTGTGTACATTTCAGAAAGTTTAATATTTCGTATTTATCAAAGAAGGACAAGTTAGTTGGGCTTTTGAAAAAGGTCGGCGCCGTAGGCGAACTAAAAAAAAGTGAATTTTTTCAAAATAAATAGATTTCAGCTGAAAACTTCCATCATTTTTGACGGGTGATATGCTAGTTATAAAATACTTTGTGTACATTTCAGGAAGTTTAATAATACGTATTTATCATACAAGGACAAGTTAGTTGGGCTTTTGAAGAAGGTGAGCGCCGTGGGCGCCCTAAAAAAAGCGTGTACCGCAGGCGCCACAGCGCCGCATCACAACCTAGTATATATATATATATATATATATATATATATATATATATATATATATATATATATATATATATATATATATATATATATATTATTTCGTATTTTCAAATAAATTATTGAAAGTCTAAGATTAATGTCACTCTTAGTAAAAAAAAAGTTAGTGTTGTTGCAGTTAAATCAATAAGGAATAAGTCAATGTTCTATGTTCATGTCAATGTCGATAGTTGAATATTTTTGAAAAACCATTAAGTTCAATGAAACTCAGTGCTTTCGCTTTTAAGGCTGCATAAAAACTACACATTGTCTAAATTGTTTTAATGCATATTTTTAATGTATATAAGAATTTTGAAATATCTAATTATGGATTTTAATAATATTTTATAACTTTTTATTTTGTAATTTTCAGTAACCTTCATAATTTATTATTTATTTAATGTTATACTTGTTAGTGTATTTGTTTATAAATTCATTTTATTATTTCACGCTCAAACATCAATACTAGTTAAGAGGGGTCTAATTGATACCATTATCATCAGCATTACACAAAATTTAAACTAATACACATAGGAGTCGTTTGGCAAAATAAAGTTAAAAGGCATCAGTTAAAATTAATTACTAATTATTTTTAAAATTTTTAAAAATTGAAGTTATAATTAAATTAAATTTTTCACAAAATTGTATACTCCATCTTCCTCAAAGTGAAACTTTTTCTCTCCCTAAAAAATTATTTTGTACTTTTCTTTTTTTACCCTTTCATACGTGAACGTAGTGATTAAATTTTCATGAATGAAATAAACTATTGTTCACCACGCAACCTTATTTAAACACTTACTTGGTGGGTATTTGTGCATTGCAATAAGATAATTCCTTAATTCTACGACATCCTCGTGTTCCAACAATACCTTGTTCCCTTTCTGATACTGGAAATAATATTTAGTTAATAATACATTATTTTACGGTCAAAGTTCATAATAATTTTTTTTTACGTGTCTTCATTTTGGAATATAACATTTTGATAAACGGTGGTTTATTTTTTTTTAATTTTTTTTTAATGATAAAACTAATGGGGCACCTAAAAATGGATGAAATTACAGCTAACACAAAAATTACCCTACTGATTTTTTAATGATTTTTGTCCCTGAATTGACATACAATTACAAAAACCCCTGACAGAATTGAGAGACCAGCATAGAAGTAAGGTGTATATGTTAATTCCAGTTTCACGAGACAAGCCCTCACTTGGATACCCCAGGGCAAGAGAAAAAGAGGTCGACCCAGAATGACTTGAGGAAGGGAAATTTTTTTGTGGGGCCTATGCCTTAGATGGGACGACAGGCGATAATGAGGATGACGATGGTGATATGTTAAATTTTTCCCTGCAACACCACACAGCAACCTTGTAGAAGTTAAGTTTTATATGCTTATGCTGTTTTAGAGTATCAAATATTTAGTTTTATATTTCTAGGTTATTTTATATCACTAAATGTTTAATATTAATCTTCAAAGATATATTCGCTAGTCCAATGTTAAATAAATGTTATGTGCTATATTTACGATTATCTTTCGCTTATACCTGTTAATTACTTTTTTTTTCTATTTTAAAAATTCGAGTAACAAATACATGGTTCATTTCATTCGATTTCTATACTTTATTTCATTCATTGTAATTCGATTATCTTAGCTAAATCCAATATGGTTTACACTGTTTAAAGTTAACAAACTTAGTTCTTTAAACAATAACATCACTAAAATTAAACAAACTTAGTTCTGTAACCAATAATATCACTAAAATTAAACAAACTTAGTTCTTTAAACAATAATAACAATTAAATTTTCCTTTGCATCAATATTTCCAAAAGAAAAGCTTAAGTTGAAAATATTTTTGATAATGTAAGCCAAGAGAGTATGGAACAATACCTCAACTTTGGTCGAGTTCATCAGAAGAATTAGTGTTATTATTGATATTATTAAAGAAACTGATGCTGCACACAGCGATATAATAGGAATTGCCTGAAAATAAATAAGAATATGTGCAATTTTGTAAGAAAAGAAAAGAGTTCAGAAGAGAGTCACGGGTTCTATTCTCGGTGCTGGCAAGGCCCCCCGGGGCATTGTGCTAGCCACACAATCCTTTGCTCGTTCATTTGTCCTTTGAGTTCCTTGTGGAACATAGGGCTGCCTGGTTTTAGTAGTGTTCGGACATTCCATGTTCCCAAGTTGAGAGGTGCCTTGTGGGTGAGGTATTTTTTTCTTTTTCATCGGTTTGAGTAGGGTGGTCGGCCTTGTGGGATTCTGTTGATTTTCCCCACAAGGCTTCATTAGTCTCCTTTGCGGAGATCTACCCTCGCCTGTGACTGTGTTATGTGTGTTTGCTTTGCAGTTTTATTAAAATGCTTTCGGTTTCAGTAACAATCTTCTTTTTACATGGCTGGGTTGTTGGCCCTGCGTAAAACCATCTGGGAGTGTTCCCTTTCAGCTCTCTGGATAACTGCCTTATTTTTCGGGTAAGGTTCCCTAGCCTTTGTCGATCCCTCCACCTCCTGCAAGGCAGCAGTTGATTTTATTTCGGAGTTTTCTCTCCTAGATGATTGCTATCCCTAGCTAACAGCCTCATCTGTCCGGGTTTAGAGTTTAAGCGCTCTATGTTCGCTTTTTGCAGTCATTTCCTTGGATTTATGAGGCTCGCTAGTGGTGGCTAAATGAAACTTGTGAACGCAACTTCACGTGCCCCATAATCCGTCATGGACTATAAAGGGGGTTATATATATATATATATATATATATATATATATATATATATATATATATATATATATATATATATATATATATATATATATATATATATATATACATATATATATATATATATATATATATATATATATATATATATATATATATATATATAATACAATAAACCGGTGCAAATCAAAACATAATGTTTTATATTTTTTGTTCTCTAAATATGTTAATGGCTCAAGTTAGGAATTTAGTGGTTTAAAGGTTTTGTGTGTTATGTTAGGAAACACTCAAACTTTGTCACATTTATGAATCAATTGAAAACATATTACACAGAGATTACAGAAACAAGTTAAATGTCTTAGGAGCCGTCCATAAAGTACGTCACGCTTTTTTGACCATTTTTAACACCCCCCTCCCCCTGTCACAAACTGTCACAAATCTTGGACCCCCCCCCCTAAAGTAGGCTACGTCACACTTTCGAACAAAAATTTAGTTTTTTATTAACAAATAATTAAAATTTAATATAAAACAGCGTGACGTCACACATGGCCGGACCCCCCTCCCCCTTGTCACAAACTGTCACACTTTCTAACACCCCCTCCCCCCCCCCTCTGGAGCGTGACGTAATTTATGGACGGCCCCTTATAAGACTTTAAAGACAACAGTGAACTGAAACGTCTCTTATAAGTGGACTTCAACACTATTAAGAGCAGTGGCGTAGCTAGGGTCATGTGCGCCCGGGGACATGACACAAAATCGGCGCCCCTTGTCGGACCGAAAGATTCTGGGGGCTCACTGAGCCCCTAAGAAAAATTTGAAATTTTACGGTTTATATAGTTCATTTTCGAAGCTTCTGGTATTTTAATGAAATTGAATGCAGACTAATAATTCTCTATACGATTGTAAACAATTTATTTAAAAAAAAACTCTAACTAATTATACGATTAGACATGATCATCATCATCATCATCGCCCTTCGTCCCATCTGGGGCATAGGCAATGAACAAATTCTCTCCAGGCATCCCGGTCCTGCGCCAGTCTCTCAATCTGTCCCCAGCTGTGCCCGCTCATTTTGGTGTCTGCCTCCAATTCCCTTCTCCGGGTCATTTTGGGACGACCTCTTTTCATCTTGCCTTGGGGGTTCCATATGAGGGCTTGTCTCACAATGCTGGATGTAGGCTTTCTGAGATTGTGGCCAATCCATCTCCATCTGCGCTGGCGTATTAGCTCTTCCACTGGCTTTTGTGTGCATTGCAAGAGGTCTTCGTTGGTGATGACATCTGGCCAGCGGATTCGGAGCATTGTTTGGAGACGTGTGTTTATAAAAGCTTGAAGCTTTTTAGAAATGGATGCTGTTATTCGCCATGTTTCTGCTCCATACAGTAGGACAGGCTTTACTGAGGTGTTGAATATCCTGACCATGGTATGAAGAGTCAAGTTGTTGCAGTTCCAGACTTGTTTTAGCTGTTTAAATGATGTTCTTGCTTTGCCAATTCTAACTCTTACATCGGCGCCTGTCCCTCCTTGTGTGTCGATGATGCTTCCAAGGTATGTGCAGCTATCCACCTCTTCAAGATTTGTTCCTTCCAGTGTTATTGGCGTGTTGCTTGATGTGTTTATTTTAAGGACTTTGCTTTTTCCTTTATGGAGTTTCAGGCCAAGGCAAGCAGAGAACTGTGCTACATAGTTGGTTTTCTCCTGCATCTGTTGCTGTGAGTGCGATAATAAGGCCAGATCGTCCGCAAAGTCCAGGTCATCAAGTTGTTTCCATAGTGTCCACAAAAAATTGATTCTCCTTCAATTAATTTGATTGTCGCAAACTCGTCAATCACGTTGTCAAAATTAACGTACTCGAGTGTTTCTCTTTCGATGCTAAGGAGTGCAAGAACACTGGGACTATCTTTTCCAATTGAAGCACGTAAATAAGACAAAATAAGCTTCAGTTTGCTGAAGGGCCGCTCACAGCTTTCAGTTGAAACAGCAATTGTTAGAAGTATCTGAAGTGAAATGCGCTTGACTCGGAAATACGTCATCTCCATATGAAACAATAAAACCAAGAACATCCAAAGGAGTTTCCGATAGAACTTCAGTGCGGGTGCTGAGAAACATTTTTCAGTCTCTGATTTATGTGCACAATTCATGTCCATGGACGTCAGTGTCGTATAAATTAGCAAAATCTAAGCAATTTTAACGAAGTGTATTGACTTTTGTCTCAGCAAGAAGAGTTTTGACGTCTTGTAAAAATTCAAATTTGTCGTTTAGATTTTTTTAGAAGTATAAACCGTATTGATATCTCCTGTTGGAGTCTATCAATTACGCTGTTCATATCACGTTCAATTCTTCTTCTGCAGAAAGTCCTGCATCTCTTGTTAATTCTCCAGGCATCCTCCGATGTCGTCTAATCCTTCTGTCAACTTCGATTCCCCAAGTTGTGCATCTTCCTTTCCATTATCTACCGCAACCTGGCTCAAATTATCACGAATGTTGACAATTTCTTGATCAAGCGATTCAAGATCAGATGCTGCTTCCGTGAAATTCACAGTAGGATTCTGCAACCGTTTCTTGACACGATCAATTTTCCCAATTATGATGTTCCAGAAATTTAACAAAACTAGGAATTTAAAGTTTAATATACATGTCAGCAAAGTTTCTGCATCACTTCTCGTGTCAGGAGTCATATTTGTATGTTTTGATAATTTTTCCAACAGCTCTACCACTCATCTAGTGAAATCTAGTCCTTCATAAATTGCTTTAACAGCTTCTGATCGTGCACTCCAACGTGTTTCAGACTTCCTCTTCATTGTGATTGGCACAACTCTTTTTTATTCTTCCCAAAGAGTTGTTGAACGAGAGAAAATAAAAATGTATACTTTCAAGTGTTCCAAAAACGTGATAACAACTGGATCCTGTTTAGCTGAGTGTATTCTTGGTAAGTTTAAGCTGTGGTTATCACAGTTGATGAACAATGCTCTGTGATTTCTGGCATTTATTCGGTGTTGAAGGCCGGATATATGCCCAGTCATTACAGCAGCATTGTCATAACATTGTGACCGGTAGTCGGCTAGAGGTATGTTATTAGATTCTAGTTTCTCCACGATAACTCATTCAATGCTTGCTGCGTCTATGGAATGTATCTTGATAAAACCTAAAAATGATTCTTTGATGGTTTCTTTTTTAGTTTCAAAATCCACATCCACAAATCTGATGACTTGAGAAAACTGTTCCCGGTGTCTTAGATCGGGTGTTGAGTCAAGTAAGATACCGTAGTACTTGTTTTTTCTCATTTCACTCAACAGCTGATTCCTTACAGTCGATGAAAGTAGATGGATAAATTCATTTTGGATTTACTGTATAAATAAGATACTGAACCTGGATTATCTCGGGAATCTTGTAAGTGCTTTTCTAACAGTGGATCATACTGATCAAGTTTGATCACAGGGAGACAGGAAAGAGAGGCGGTGTCTGATGTTTCATATAAAAGGAATCCAACTTGCTTTGACATACCCACACAATCCCTTGAGAGGAGAGACCTTCTGTAAGCCAGTGGTTCTCAAACTTTTGAGATTCAAGGACCACTTGAAAAATGTGTATCTTAGCTACGGACCACTACTAAAAATTTTGCTACTGCCGAGCTGGAAAGTTAAATATAATTATACTGTGTAAATCTTATCTGCTGCACACGCTCCTTCTATACAGAAGATTATTGCTAGCTATAAGTAGTATACATGTTAGTTAGTAAAACTATACTAATATGCTACGTCATCACGTAATTCAAACTGTCTGATAACCAGCGAATTTCAGTATACATCAGTAACTGTTAATGTTCAAGATTCATACTCGAACATAAGAAAGCAAAGAAATGAGAATTTAATAGACAAGCCTTGATAAAATTTAACAACTATTTAGGCCAGATCAAAAATATATTTTAAGTCTGCGTTAATTCTTTTACTTGTTAGTCTTCCGCGATGAATCATACAGTGTGTACATTTCATGCTTTGCTCGCGGACCACCTGGCACATCTTCGCGGACAACTAGTGGTCCACGACCACAGGTTGAGAACTACTGCTTTAAGCCACTCCTTTTTCTTGTCTTGGTCATTTTGGTTGCTTTTAGTGTCGTCTCTGTCTGTTCTATTAATAGAATCGCCTTTGTCTCTTACTGCTCCCCTACTCGCACTCCCAGTCTCTCCCAGTTTTATTTTTAAAATCGCCATCAGCAATCCTACATTGTGGATGTGTCATTTATTTATGAGTAGAATGGCGCCCCTTAACGCTCAATGGGGGCGCCAAAATCATGCTTGCCAACTGATTTGTAATTAATATATTTTCGGAGCTCCAAAATTCAATCTTGCAAACGTATTTGGGATACATTAGTTTACAGCAAAACACAATTAAATAATGAGTTTTAATACTCATTTTGGCGCCCCTTAACGTTGCGCCCGGGGACATATGTCCCCCCCTGCCCCCCCCTCGCTACGCCACTGATTAAGAGTCTTATGAAAATAAACTAATGTTCTCTCTTCTTCGAAGTATGTTTACTGTATAATTTGAAAATAAATTTATAATTTAAAATCTATTACAAATGAACCGAAAGTAACATTTGAAATATCGATAAGAAAAACATCTACTCCACTTTGATTTCTTTAAAATAAAACTTTATTTAGTTTTTATTTTCTTCTTCTGTTCGAATGTTGACGGTAGAGCTAATGTTATGGGATTCATTTAAATCACCAAAATATTCATTCGTTAGAAATCATAAATATTTTGAACTTAACTTACTTGAACCGAGACTGATGTAGAACACATATCTCCTCCCTGTGAACAAATAGATTTATGTTTAACGCCCTTTTATGTTTCGTTAATGGTTATTTTTAGAGTATTTTTTTTAAATTAAATTTTGTCAGCTAGGTTGCCAAAGAAGTGTAAAGAGACCTAAAGTGGGGTAAAGGGGTCGGTGAGGCAGAGGCTTAACTGGGACATTTTGGAGCCCTGGATCAAACTATAAAACTGGCAGCCCCACCCCCGTTTAAAAGTTTAATTAACAACTTGCACTTGCTCATTTATTACAATGCCATGCTGTAAGCCTCATTTTGGTGGCCTGTACGTAACACTTGAAAATGTATTTACCCCCCCCCTCTTCTTTATGCCACTGAGATGAGGACAGAACGACGAATATTGTTTTGGGAGCTTTCTTTTTTTTCTTTTTTTTTCTTTTTAAATATATTTGTAATCTCATTTCATATTATGGAATTGACTAGTGGGCATAGACAAAATATGCATCTTCAGTCGTTTTAGATATTTATTTATCATAATGAGTAGTGACCTTTCTTAGATTCAGTTTTTTACATTTACTGTTTATCGATCACATTAAATTGTAAAATTCATGTTTGGAAAGTGATATTGGCTATATATTTAGTATCTGGCTCGTAGGAAGAAGAAAAAATAAAAGTTAAAATAAGAAGAGGGTTTAATAAACAAATATTATGTGAGTGTGTGCTGTTGTGTTTTTTGTTTGTTTGTTTTTTTATCAGCATTTTACCATTGACCTTTTGTGACTAATTTAAGGCTTAGGGGCCGTTTATAAATGACGACACGCAACTAGGGGGGAGGGGGACCACACATTTGTGACGATGTGTGACGAGGGGGGGGGGTGTTTGAGAAATATGACGTCACATCAAAACTCCCTACTTTTCACAAAATTTTACTTAAATATTTGTTTTCTTACAATTTATTGTATGACGTTTTACTTGCCTTTACTTTTACGCGTGTTACGATATTAGAGTGTAACCTTACACTAAAAATACATACTTTAATGACAAAACAAACTGTTTGAAACATGCTATTTTTCATATAGAAAATGCAGCTTTTATGGGGGGGGGGCAAAGCTTTGTGACGTCATATTGGAGGGGGAGTCTAAGTTTTTGTGACGACGCGTGACGAAGGGGGGAGGGGGAGTGAAAAATCGGCTAACATCGCGTGACGTCATTTATGGACGTCGCCTTACCCAGCGGGTGTATCCCCAAGCAAGACGTTTTCCCGCAGTGGGTTTTTCCATTCCGGAAATTCCTGTAGTCAGCTGCAAAGACGTATTATATCGGGAAAACCCGTAAGCGTAACCTTGGCTCACACATACATTGACATTATTATATTTCGACGTTTAGTGTAGAACAGGGGTCGGCAACCTTTTGTGACTGAAGAGCAAAACATAACTATTTACGAAATTTCACAATTTTTAAAGAGCAACTTACTTGAGTTTTAAAAATAAACTAAAATATTTATTAATATTAATATTAGCGCCTGGAACTGGAGACTGAAGAGCCACATCTTGATCTTGACATCGAAAGAGCCGCATGCCGCTCGCGAGCCGCAGGTTGCCGACCCCTGGTCTAGAACATTTAAATTTTAAAATATTCTGTTGTGACGTTTTTCGCTGTCACTTACCGGTCAAGGTTTTTAGAAAAATCTAGAGACATATTTGCTGTCAATAAAAAAAAAGCAATTACAACCCAATCATTTATATAATCGTACAGTGATGGTACAGGTCTACGTTCACATAATTCATTGAGGTTAATTAGAATTGTTCGCCGTGCCCTCCCTTTCTTTTCACAACACACACAAAACTGTCCCTAAATAATCACACAGTGAGTTAATCGTTAAAAAGCTTTTTAAGAAAATATGATAAAACACTCTTTAAAAGAATAATAGAAGTCTCCATTAGCAATTAACATGACTTGTAATTCATTGTGTTGACAACTTATATCTAATATCTAGCGTAGCGATGCGGCCAGGTCTGCGTTCACTTAAGTCATTGAGGTTAGCATGGATCGCCACCCCCTCCCTTTCATTATTAACATACACACACACACACATAATCTGGTCCTTAAATATGGACACCCTCAGTTAATCGATAAAATCTTTTTATTTTTTATTTTAAATTTTAAAAAACACTCTTCAAAAGAATATTAACAGTCTTCATTAGAAATTTGTACTACTTATCATTCGTTATGGCGACAACTTACCTCTTATTTTTTAAGCTTGCTTACCAGTTTTCTATAAGACCATCCTCTAGTCTACAGCGTAGCTACTGCATCCTAGATAACGCCTGGCTGTTTTACCGAGCGTCACGGGTTCGAGTCCCTCTGTAAGCAGGGCCGGTCTTGGCCAACTGCAACCTATGCGGCCGCAGTAGGCCCCGCGCTTTCATAGGCCCCGCCTGTCATAATTTTTCACTTATTATCCTTATTATTTCCTTATCCTTACCCAATCTGTGCCCCGCGCCGTTCGTTGCGCATACTAAGCCGCATAGGGCTAAGACAGGCCCTGTCTGTAAGTCAGAGTGTTTTGGTTTTTTTTTAAACCCTGGTTTTAAGGGGTCCGTCCAGCTCTAACGGGCACCTGACAATAGTGGGATTAAAGCACAGAGGCGTCACTACGGTTGGTGTCATGTCAACCAGTGCGGTAGCTCATGGTGTCATGTCAACCAGTGCGGTAGCTCATGGTGTCATGTCAACCAGTGCGGTAGCTCATGGTGTCATGTCAAGCAGTGCGGTAGCTCATGGTGTCATGTCAACCAGTGCGGTAGCTCATGGTGTCATGCCAACCAGTGCGGTAGCTCATGGTGTCAACCCATCACGACTTACAACATAGACCGCCCCAGAGTCTGCCAGTGCCAAAGAACGTTAACAATCAGAATTTTTTTTTAACATTTTGTGGTGGCGTTAGCCGGTGTGGCCACAACACACACACACACACACCTTCCTAGTGACGCCTCTGCCCCTCGTATACCGTGGCCCGTAAAATGTGTTTCAACTTTCCAAAACTTGCCATAATGATCTGTACGCTCTACTTAGGGGCCGTCCATAAATGACCTCACACGCTTAGGACGGAGGGGGGTCACGCATTTGTGACGAGGAGGAGAGGGGGTGTTTAAGAAATGTGACGTGCTACTTTCAATAAAAGTTCCAATTAAATATTTGATTGTTTACAGTTTATTTAATGACGTTTTCAATGGCTTCACGCGTATTACGGTATAAGAGTGCAGCCTTTCACTAAATTCATACTTAAATGACAAATAAGTGATTTAAAACATGATAATTTTCAAATAGAAAATATGGCTTTTACTTTTAGGGGGATGGATCAAAGTTTTTTGTCGTCATATTGGAAGGGGGGGGGGTCTAAAATTTTGTGACGAAGTGTGACGAGGGAAGAGCGGGGGGGGGGTAAAATTCGGCCAAAATCGCGTCACATTATTTATGGACGACCCTTATTTTGTATTGCGTAATTTGTCGGAGTCTATTCACATAAATGAAAAATGTTGGTAGTCGTATGAAAAAACAAGTACCATGAGTTTAGCTAATAATCTCTTTGTTTAAAATAGAGGTTTTAAAAAATAATAAGAAATAAATTTTAAAAATCACGTGGCCCATCTTGTCGGGTCATGGCAATTACTCATAAATACTCAAACTGGAGGATCCCCCCCCCGCGCGCGTCATTTTTTGGGAATTCCCGATATGACATTTTGATAGTTAGCGCGAACAATTTAAATTCTAGGCTCTTGTCAGCTGATTCTCGTTCTGCTGCCAGAGCTGACAATAACAAAGGTAGCGTCCTATTTTAAGATCTTACGCAATCGTTGATGTCAACAGCCTTAACGGCGCAACATGGAGACGAAATTTGTTGGGCTTAAAATAAATTCATTTTTTTTTACAGCTGTTGCATTTGATTAAAATAAATTATTGATAATGAAAAGTCTGAATGAACAGAGCATTTCATGAAATGAATTAAAGTATTTCTCGACATATCATGTCTTTTTCTCTTGCCATCAGGTTTTATGTTTATTTCATTGTGGAAGAGCATGAATTTCCGACTACTTCCTCAACAAAATTTACACGTACAAGGCTATGATGGCATAAAAGAAATACTGTCTTATACTTATACTATACCTTTATCAGCCTATAATATAACGAACATAACTGCAATGTTCTGTCATGGTTTTATTTGAAATAAATAAATGCATACTATTTTGTTTTTAAAAATAGTAAAATAATAATGTAATCTTACTTAGTGTTGGTCCAACGTTTCGCCAATCTACCTGGCTTATCTTAAAAGAGCATGAGGAATCTCAACAATGGTGGGAAGTGAGTCCTGGGTGGGATGCGAGGTGAGGGCGTTATCGTTGAGTTTAATTAATGTTGATTGGCTCACAAAAATAAATCGGGGGGAAAACCCCAGGGAAGTTCCCCTACCTGTAATAGTAATATTAATATCCTTCATGTTGAATTGCGTCTGCAGCTCATGAGCCTCATTGGGCTCCACAACAACAACAAAAAAAACCCCACCAAGGCGTTGTGTTGACACTCATATTCTCAAACATTAGATAGCTAAATGGCCATTTGTTGACCTGGCGTTTGCCGCAGTACAAAGATGTTGCATGGGGCTGGGGGGTCTTACACAATATATTAAGTATGTGGGGGCGGGAGGGGGCAACAGTGTTTAAGAAGAAAAACATCCTATGACGGCCCGGGGGGGTGGGGGATTTAAAACAAAAACGTCATAAACTGTACCTGCACACTCACTCACTATAAGATTCAAATAACAGCACTAGTTAATTCGATCATATGTATTCAAAGCAGACTAAAACTCAGAGCCAATGAAGTCAGAAAGAAAGCTGAAAGATTTAATCCTCCTGTCATTTGTTTCAGTTTCAAATTGGAAAAACCGCATTTTATTTACCAGATAAGAGTTTCAATTGAGCACATGACAGGTGGGCTCTCGTGTGTCAGTTTGTCTTTATCAGCTGTGTCAACAGAATCATACTGCAGGGTACGTGTGGTAAGGAGGAGGAGAGGGGAGGGGAGGGATTATCAGCATTTCAAATCCAAATAAATGAGGTGCGACGGTGAGTAGTTTGGAATCGTTTCTAGGCAAGCTCATTCAAAGAAATGGTGATTGTGTAAAATTTTCTTTCTTTCCTTTAAGTTTAAAGTTGGAAAATATAATTAAGAACCGAATGTTTTACTAGAATCATTTAACTTTAACACTTGAGGAAAAATTAGGAAACAAAAATACATGAGCTTAAATTGTCTTAAATGAAGATTGTTCGTGCAACAAAGAACGCAATAACTCAATCAAAATATGTGTAATTGTAACAGTAACAGCAAATTCCACAATTCCCCTTCATAACCGAGGCAATTTTAGTTCCTTCACCACATCAATTTAGTTTAGACGTGATTTTTTTGGCACAATTCACGTAGGGTGTGGTTTTCACTCACTCACCTGTGGTTTTTCGCGCACAATTCACTTACGGTATTCATGAAGCTGTACTTCGGTCAAGCATCCCACATTTGTACGTTGGCATCCTGACCCAATTCAGTTTCTTGCCTCAGATGTTGAGCCCTCTTTTCACATTTCAGAGCCTTCAGTTAGATTCCTTGAAATGAAAGCAGGTGAGAACTCAGCCAGCATTGTCACACACGGAGTTCCACACATAGGATTGACACGAGTAGGGACCTCGGCTGTCTATGTGCCTTCATGTGGTGAGACGGTTGATTACGCACATGCATAATTCTTCCATGCCTGACAATATAACCTTGTAACTTTTAATATTAGAAAAAAAAACACTAAAAAAAAAGAAGAAATACGTGCATTCATTTGAATATTATTACGATACTAGCTGACCCGCGGCGTAACATACGCCGCTAATGATTTAGTGACGGGTGAAGACTTCCTGAAAGACACAGTTGTCAAAATGGGGGTGGGTTTGGGCAAACGACTGTGAGTGAATGTAAAGAAGGAACTCTGGAGAGACCCGCGGCGTATCACCCGTCAAAAATGACGGAAGTTTTCAAAATAAATACACATCAGATTAAAAAATAACGTAATACAGAACTTTCATTTATTTTTATTTGATTCATTTATTATCATATTGAACAATTTTATGCGGAACATTCGAAAAGAGCTATTTTTGGTGCAGTAATTTGGTGCGCACTATTGAACAAATAGCGTTACATCCACACATACATACGACGGGAATTATGTATATTGATTCCTACTTTACTCTTTGTTCTTCTAATTCTAACATTTAGTGATTTAACAACAATTGTTCGTTTAGAATATTCTCCAGTAATGAATCTTTTGCTTCTCTCTCTGAATTTATTCTTATTTCTGTTTTCTAAAGTAGAATTTTAGCTTTAAATTTTAGTCTTAATTATAAAATAAAAGTTAATTTTACAATCATAATATAGCATAAAGTTTTGTTAGATTTTAAAAATATAATTTCATTGACATGGGAATGACATAATTTCTTGTTTATCATGACTGCTACTGCTAAGCTCTTTTAATGTTTTATAGCTTGTAATAGCGGTTTTTACATGAAAATGAATGAAGTAGTTTGTCTTTGTTTCTGTTTCTTTGATACGCCAAACAGTTGACACCTCTGGGTGTGAAGACATACTCAAATTAGTTTCCAATTTTTGGTTTTCTAGATCTGTTTGTTAGAAATCACTATCTTGTTTTGACTTAATTGTCATATAGATAATACTGTCATCAGTTAAAAACCTAATTTATTATCCTGAGGATATGCTGTTGGGTTTTTTAAAAAAAATCTTTTATGTCAACCAGGAAGACCTTGAGGAACTCCTGAGTTTTCTGTAATTGGTACTGATTTAGATCCATTATTAAATTAATTATTATTACAGTTTGCTCTCTACCTAAATGTTAGAAATATAATTAGAATGCAGCACAAAGTTTTTGGATTCCGGAGTGATGCTGGTCAAATGTATATTAGTGTTAAGTGTCAAAACTAGACAGGATCAACTTTGACAAATATTTATTTTGCTTGGAATCATTTTAATCAATTTGAAATGTTGCATCAAAATGGGAGGGGAAAAAAAGTGTCATGATGACTATTAAAATGTAATGTACACGAGTGCAATTTTTCAAGTGATAATAGTAAAGAGTATTATTTCCATTCAACCTTACATTAAGAAAACTGGCTGCACCAGCAAAAGATTTTTAGATTGGTTCTAGCTCAACTCCTAACACTTAGAATTCTGCACTGGTTCTAAGTGCCACTGTGGCTGCTAAGACTAAGTGCCACTGTGGCTGCTAAGACTAAGTGCCACTGTGGCTGCTAAGACTAAGTGCCACTGTGGCTGCTAAGACTAAGTGCCACTGTGGCTGCTAAGACTAAAAGCCCAAATGTATAAAAGTCTGTGGCACCAGGACTATCCACTTTATGAAAAGAGTTTCAGTCATACACTTACAACTCTGCAAAATATTATGAAAGATTCCAGCTGCCAACAACATAACACATTTCTTCTTTTTTTTGTGTGCGAGAATGATGCGATTGGATTCTAACCATGAATACAATTGAGGACCTCAAGGGAAGAAACTGATTTGTGACATTTTTATAGTTTTGAGATCTTCGAGTTTTAAAGTTCAGAATCATACAGATTATTGTTTATTTACCAAATACTTTGAATGTTTCATAATGTCTGAAAATGTTCCCACTCAAGTTCATTAGTCAGAGTGCAAAGTAAAAAAAAACATGTGTGCCGAGTTGCACAGCATCATTTTTTTGTGCAATATGAAACAGTCCGATATGGAAACAAAATGCTGTCTCGTTTAATAATGAAATAAGCCTTAAAAGGAAGATTGGTGTCAGAGATGTTATTTTCCCACAAAACCTTATTCAGAACATTCTAATTTTGACTCTCTTTTACTATTAAACAGATAACTAAAAATTTTCAAAAATTACATATAGCCATTTCTTCCCTTGAGGTCTTCAATTGGAAGTTTGACAATAAAGTATGAAGTGGAGTATTATCCACACAAAAAAGGAAGCACAATTATCAAGAAATGCTCTTAATGTACACTTTGTCTATTAGATTTTAATTCAAAACCCGTAGAGACATACAATATAATAATATAAGAAATGTTCACTGCAATGTACATATAATACATTTATAACATAAATTAACTATAATATAAAAAAGAGAACATATTTAATTCTTTACTTTCTTAGAACTATCAAAGAAGAAAAAAGAAATGAACAACAAAGTCATTAAGTTAATAACAGTTCTGCAAAAAAATGAACATTATTGAGCAGTGGATTTGTCTCTACACAGAAATAATTAAATTTTGTCAACTAAATAATTTTATAATTCAAGTCAGACCTTTCCTCATGAATAAAATCCAGTCAAGAATATGACACTGCAAAATGACACTGCATCCTTTCCTAGCAATACATTTTATACATAGTTAAACATAAACTTTAGCGACTTAATCTAAAATCCATTTTGACGGGCAGATCTGTTATCAAATTTAAATATAAGCCCAAAGACTCTTGTCAGTAGTGAAAGACTAAAATGTAGTGAACAGTTCATATTCTTTTGATCACAATTTGTCAAGCTGATTGTAGAAAACAATACCAACAATAAAGGGAGTTATCTCATCTGCTAATGGTTGGTCAAAAATACAATACTGCATCACTTCCAAGGAATCCATGGTGTAGATTGTTGGAACGTTACTCTGACGGCTCTCGATCTCATACCCGTTTTGACAGACGGGTCCTTTGATAAATTTGAGCTCCCTTGATATGACAGAATCTGGGACATGTGTGTCCACGTCTTCATCTGTTCTGTTGTAAGTTACAACGGCTGACCACAGAGCTGCGTCCGTACTCAAATCCAGGGCAGCATTGCCCTCTACCACAAGGAGATGTTTTGGAACACGAAAGACGATAACGGCACTGGGGCGATTATGTCTCCTTAAAGCCCATTCTTTGGCGTAATTAAATTCTTCAGACAGGTAAAATCCACCTCGACTTGAAAAGTCCAGTTGTGCTTCCCCATAATTTACATATATGCCTCTACTTACTATACCGTTGACACTCTTAGCATGTTTTGCTCCGTGAAACAACAGCTGATGACCTGTCAAATCAAATTTCTCTCTTAATGAATCTGAGGTGACAAAATTTTTTGGATCATCCGATGTGAACTTAATCACCTGATAATTAAACTTAGGCACTCTCAGAAAACCCCTTATGATAGTTTCAGCCTCAGCAGTGAACCACTGGTCCCATGGTCGTTCTGGGTATTTGTCAACATAGGGCCTCCTGACTAATAGCGGGTGGCTTAAAAATACATCCTCCAGATATTCTTTAACCCAGTAGATGGGAGAATACATTATGTGGAATTTAGAGTCTATGCTGTCTGCAATATCCTTAGACTTTTCTGTTGACATACCTAACAGATGCAAAGCAGTTGCTAGGTTTTCTGATTGAACATAACCAATTTCAAACACATTCTCTTCAAAAACAGATTCTATATAATATTTCGGTGGCATGTGTAGCACCATTGTGTGATCAATGTCAATTACTTTGTCAGCAAACTCAGGGTCCAGGCCTAGTATTCTACACAGCAGGTCAGTTTCTGTTACGGTCAGAGTAGCTTTTGACAGACTCCCACTGATTTCATTTATATGTGAACATTGAAGCAGCTTTTCAGTTAGGTCTTCCAATTTTAACAGATTTACAGAAATTTGCCCAGCTTTACTTGATGATGATATTACAAAGTCCAAATCTCTCCATACATTTTTCAGCAATGTAAATAAATCACTCAACATAGTTTTAAATCCTTGTGTCTGCAATAAAAAAAAATAATAACGATTACTTTTTTTTTCAAACCAAAAATATATTCAGTTATAATTGAAATACATATTTATTTTTAAGAAGCATGTATACATATAATGAATTTTTAAAAAAACAAAGATATCAAAATGAAAATTATATAGTGATAGTTACTAATTATATTGATCAACGGATGATATATGTAAGATGCATAAATCAGTTGGTGGATGTATGTGTATAGTTATAATTAAGTCTTATAACTTACATCATTAGCTTCCAATTGTTTCAATACCCTGTGCACATATTCTGTCATTAAAAGAACTGCTGTCAATGAACCATTTTTAATGTTCATGGGGATATCTTGACTCTCAACAATTTCTTCAACTATTTTCCCTTGCACTGATACATAGGTAAAAGGTACGACTCCTCTACTTAGTTCTATCCAATGTCCAACTACGTCATCGGGTGAAAGACCAATAGGTGGTATGATGGCAAATTTGAAACCTGTGATCTTATTTACAGCTTGCCAGGCTTGCCTCACGGTACAAAGAATTTTAAGAAAAATACTCGTCATGCCATCCTGAAATGTGTAAAGAAATGTTAAAATTAGATTTAGTACTTGTGTATTAAGTTGTTTTGTTTCTTCATATTTTATATTTTCATAATGAGTAAATTTATATTGTTACACCGACAGAATTCTATGTAAATACTTGTAATGTTCTAAAAATTACATACAGTGATTTTTTGTTCATTTGTATGTCTGGTTACATCTGTCCAGCTGCCAGTTTTGGTTTCTCCGGGCAATTCTGAAAATAATACGATTGTAAATAGTTGAGTCTTTTTTTTAAAAGGCATAATTTAATATTAAATGAAACAGCATTTTGTTTCAATATCTGGTTGTTTCATTTAACTATATTTTTTTGTTTTGAGTATCTCTTTAATGCTGTAATTCAAATAAAATTGTTGAATCTCTTTTTATCTTATTTATATAAGCAGAGATACCACTGCAATAGGACATACATTATGCAATTAAATAATTCTTATTAGAACTGACTTGAATACCAAGGTGGGGTATTTATATATGTATAGATGAGGTAGCCAAAAAATAAACTTCATTCAAGAAAATTTTTAAGTTAAGGATAGAAATTACATTAACTCTTGGTTAATTAGAAAAATTAAATTTAAACGAGCTCAAAAATAATTGTCTCATACCTAGGGGTCTACCGATATGCATTTTTGCAGATATTGCCGATACCGATATTACCGATATTCTTTTTGCCGATATGAGTGCCGATATGAGTATTTGTTCGGACAAAAACCAGCGGTCATATTTGATGACGTCATTCCTAAATTTATCACTCGTAATTATTTATCTATTATATTAGGGGACTACCGATATGCATTTTTGCCGACATTACCGTAAAAATTTTTCCAAAATGAGTGCCAATATGAGTATTTTATAGGACAAATACCAGCGGTCATATTTGATGACGTCATTCTTCAATTTATAACTCGTAATTATTTATATTTCAATTAGGGGGTAACCGATATGCATTTTTGCCGATATTACCGATATTTTTTTCCCATATGAGTATTTATTAGGACATAAAATAACAGCGGTCATATTTGATGACGTCATTCTTAAATTTAGCACTCGTAATTATTTGTATTTTATAATTTAGGGGTCTGCCGATATGCAGTTTTGCCGATATTACCGATTTTTTTTTGTTGGCCGAAACGAAGTTTCTGATGTGTTTACAAGTTCCAATTAAGACTACATAAGACTCATGACAAAACGAACCGTCCTTTATAAAAATGTACAAGCAAAATTAGGAACTCCTTTTGAAACTTTAACTTTAACTCATAATTATTAATTCTAACCAATAGTTTAATGGCTTTTGCACACTGCCACCTTTTATGAATGAAACAATGAGAACAATGTATTTGTAATAGAGTGAAAATGAGGTTGAAGGATCAATGGTTGCCAATGACAACAAGTCTGCACACAGTACATTTTGTTATTCCATACGAAACGAAATGTTTTAGACATCTGAGATTCTGAGTGCATCTTTGCTATTATAGTATTTACGTCAACATATTGTTTACATGTTATCCATTTATTAGAGCAATTACGGTATACTTGGTATCGGCACTAGTTACAAAGTATTTCTGAGTATACGAAAATTGGCCAATACCTAAACAATATCATAGCACATGGCATACTGTATCGTGGCTGTACATATTAATACTAGGACTCTTTTGGCTATTTCAATACCGGTATCGGGGTCGATAGATTAATTTTATTAATTTGTAGTGATATTGTAAATCTAAATGATAGGGTTTATTCGTTTGTTTTTTTTTACGTAAAAAAATATCGGTGACGTCAATATCGGGATCTTTACATGCTACCGATACCAATATTGCCGATAACCAGATATCATACTCATACCTGATGAGATAGATTCTGTTCTTGAGTTTAACAAAGACTCTGGGTGTTTGATGGCTGCAGGGTTCTCAGGGGTCAACAATTGTGACATGGCTTCTGGGAGCTTGAGTTCAGGAAATGGAGGTGGACACCTGGACACCTAACAGCTGTACCAACTCTAATGTGAGAAATTTTAATAGAATTACAAATATTTTATCACAAAAGATGTTATGTCGTGATGTTATTAAGAAAAAGTTATTTGATATTGGAAATCAAGAATCTACTAATATTTCGTGGATTGAATAAATCAATTTAAAAAATATACTATACAAATAATAAAAAATATAGAAAAAGAATGTGTAAAAAGTAGGGCTGTTATCGATTAATTTAAATTTAATCGTTAACTTTTGAAAAATTATCGATTAATTAATCGATAATTTCGTATCGATTAATTAATTGATAATTTCTATTAAAGCCAAAAATAGAAATTTATGACGTCATTAAACTGATCATTTCTCACGGACATTGAAAATTAAGAATATTTTGAACTAAATTTCATGACAATGTGCTGATACTTGATCGGATGTTTGTGCTGAAGGTGGTACGTCAGCGATGTATTTGATCCTTTAAAAGAGAATTGTTTATGGCAGTGAACCAGGAGCGGCCTTTGGGGGTGGCAGCTGGGGCAATCGCCCCAGGCCCCGTGCTTAGGGGGGCCCCTCGTTTCAGACTTGAGAATATTTAGTATTTAGTCCAAGTTATATTCACCGTAAAAAACAAGCACAAAATACACTAAACATGGTCTAATCCTGTCATTAATTAGCGTATGTAAATTATAAATAGATTCGCCGGACCAAGATATATGACAATATCATCTTGCATGTCGAAGTACACTGCATGTAGTCATGCACACAATGCACTTGCGATTGGAAACATGCATTTGAAATATTGTCTTGTACAATAAATTGCATTTTAACGTAAGTCGTTATGGTATTTTTCAAAAAGAAACCATTGTTCATAAAACGCGAACATAAATATATTTTAGTAACAAAAGAGCCGTCAGATATTGCACTACTGAGTTTGCGCAAGAATTGATCTAATCAAGATATTATGATCATTTGGGCATATTGGTAGTTCGCGATCGTTACCAGTACTCTGGCCCCGCGAGGTCATTGTTGCACCAGGCCTCGTGCGTACCTAACGCCGCCTCTGCAGTGAACACAGTAAACTTTTTCACCATCTTCGACTTTGCCATCCGCAAAAATTTTTGCTCAACTTTCTAGTTATATGTTTAAATTTAACCGCGCTGATGCTGTCAGCAATTTTTTAGTTGACGTCTGCCTGTCCACATAAAGTAATAAAATAAATTGTAATATTACACGGGAGAAGTTTGTACGTTAAAAAATATTTAAATTATTATTAATTATTAATTAATGAAATTTTTAAAACATATTATAAATATTTTATTTAATTTTAATCGAATTTTTATTGATTAAAATAACTTTTATCCATAAAAAATTTTAACGATTAATTGAGAAATTAATCGTTAATTTCTTCAGACCTGGTAAAAAGTATTTTAAAAATTATTATTTCAAAACACCATTAAAATTACATTACATTAAACCCCCTTGATCTGAGGAATAGGCAGTTTTTTTTAAATGCTAAGTTAATATAAAAATCAAGGGCATTTAAACAGCCTTTTAATTGCAGACAACAGGTGATGAAACATGTTGCAGACAATTTTCTCCTTAAGATGAATGCCCTGTATTGCAGATATCTCAGATGCAAAATAAAAATTTGCATCTTTCATGCATCTTCCGTGAATTACGGCAGCCTTGTTGCATGAGACTGGAGAAATCTTTTTTTCTTCCAACTTATTTTTGTTATGCCCAATTGTATATTTTTGTTTATCCAAGGGAGTTATGAAGGTGGAACTTGCATGTGAGCATAATTTAAAATAAAATAAATAAATAATTTTTGTTATTTAAAAAAAGACCTAATAAAACTTTTTAAAAAATATTTTTTAAATTTTAAACAAAAAAGGATGGCGATGTATTTGTTGAAAATTTTACACCGATTTTTACTAGGTAGCTCAAAGAGTAACTGGTGCATAAAGGATAACATTTTACCTTTAAATTCGAAATAATCTTAAACAGGATTATTCCCATTCAACACTATTGACATTTCACTGAAGACTTGTGTCTTTGAGAAATGACAACAATACTGAAACTCTTTTCAATATGACGGAAACAAGTCAGCACTTGATCCAAACAGGTTTTCAGTGTTTGATTGGCTCTCATCCAAAGATTTTAAATTTTTGTGTGTGTTAATAGTGAGGTCGTTTGGGTCAACGAAATTTAGTTCATGGACCACAACAACACAATGAATGAATAAAACCATTAGTCTGAATTTCGATACCCTGTTCACCCATCTGTAATTATGTGTGAGTCACTTTGTGTTCTTGGAAAAACATGTTGTACTATAATGTTTTCAAGGTTTGCTGCGGTTCTGTTTGGGACTTCAACCAAAAAGCACTTGATTCTCTTACTATGCAACCAACAACCCAGTGTCATTGATGCCAAGTGCCTCTGTGGTGGTTGTGATGGAAGTACTTTGACTCGTCCACTTCAATGATCTCCATGATCTTCAAATCCACACATCATTGTCCATGCTGACTGAGGTGGCTATCAATGTCTTTCCTCAGAAAATTGAACCAGCCAGTGGCAGTATTTTCATTATCCTTTTCTGTTTCGTATTTCACCAGATCTTGTGGCAAATCATTAGCAAAACAGTAAATAAGAATTACTTTACTATTCTAGATTAAGGTAGATGGTTCCCAGCGAAAAATTAGCAGTCTTGTATAGTTTTACGTAATCCAAAAGTAGGACATTGCAAAAATTATTGTTGACTCCTTGGTAAGCCGCTAGCAGGCAATTCACATTGCAGTTGCTGCATACTAGTGAGATTTTTTAATAGTCACTGTTTAGCTAGGAATTCCATTATTATAAAGAAATCATTTGTTGCCTTGCAGAGTGTGCACATTATCCAACTCTCAGCTCACATGGCTACAATTGTTATAGTATAGCTTCCATAGGAACTACAATATGCATTCTTACTAAACGAAGTTGTCCTGCCATTCTAAGAAAGTTCAAGTAATATAATATGGATAAGGAGTCAGTTGAGATTGCGACCACATCACTTAAATTACTTTCTCATACCGACATCTTA
Organism: Ampullaceana balthica; assembly: GCA_944989445.1. Taxonomy (NCBI): domain Eukaryota; kingdom Metazoa; phylum Mollusca; class Gastropoda; family Lymnaeidae; genus Ampullaceana; species Ampullaceana balthica. The sequence goes on along the minus strand of CALYLW010000092.1, from coordinate 396,426 downwards.
TCTGTGTGAAGCAACAAAAACAAACTGTCAAAACAATGGAATAATTATAAACTGGACATAAGAAGCACACTTCTGTTTTCATTGACTCCTATGCCTATATTATACTGTACTATTACCCCCTGATAGTAGAGGCAGAGGAACACCCTCAGGGTTCTTATTGATTTTGCATTCTAGTTCTAGCTAGTTAAAATGTTATATCACTTTATATTCATTTGTTTTTGGTTTAACTGTATTTTACTATTTGTTTATATTTTTTTTATTGTATTATTTAAATTTTTTGTTTTCCATGATTCATATTCAATATTTAAACATGTGGTGGTCAAGTGGCAGCGCGCTCGACTGGCGTACCTATGGTCACAGGTTCGATTCCATGTGAAGGCAAAGATTTGTTTCCGGGGCCTAGAGCGTCCCTGAGTCACCCAGCTCCGAATGGGTACCTAACACTAGTTAGGCGGCTAGGTGATGCGTGGTACCCACAAAGCCGTGTCCTGTGAACGCTGCATCACTTGCCAACAGATCATCTGTCATGGTCTGAGGACGCAATTATCTTCTGCATAGAAGGAGCGTCTGTATAGATAAGATAAGTCAAATTTTGACCGGTCTGTGGCCATAAACAGCTAGGGGGCCAAGGCCAAAGCACTAGCTCATGCCAAATATTTTGCTGGCAAGTGAAAGTGTAAGTGATGAAGTATCCTCCCCTTTCCTGAACTTCCTCTCGTTACCGCAGTCTTCAAATTCAAAGTCAAAGGAACCATCAGTTGTTTCCAAAATAAAACTAGGGTGAATAGTAACATTTTAGTAACTGATTGGTCAGAGAATGGACTCCAGTGAATACAATCAGTGATAACTGAAAACATGAAAATTTCGTTTGGTCTGAGGTGGTGAAAGAAATGAAATTATCTGACCAAATGTGATTAAAAATATGACATAACAAAATGTAATTATAATAACCTGAGAACGATTTTCGCTGACATTTATGCTCCAAAAATGAGTAAATAACGGCGTAAATAATGAGAAATTAACAAATAAATTGAAAAATTAAATAAAAAGTTACCTTTACTGATTTAAGAACTTGAATGAATACTTAAAGACTTTGGATTCAAAAATGGATAAGTTTAAATTAAAATTAGATCTACCCATACAGGAAACGAATAAGATATCGAAAGTATTCTGACTTCCCATCCATCACAGATATGTTTCGCGGATTTTCAAATAATGCGAGATTTCAGGGTTGCCAGATGAAATTACCAGGAAAAGCCAAAAAGTCCTTTTACGAAGGTACATGTGATATGATATAAATCACGTCATCTGCCGAAACAAATGTGAAAATTAAGGTTGCAAGGAGTGAGATACAACATGAGAGAAAATATTAAGTGTTTACAACATCATTTGTAAGTAACTCGTCATCTCTTGCACTTGCCGTAGCATCTAAAAGTTAGAACTGTATCATATTTCTTGATTTGGTTTTTATCCATATTAAAAAGCCAAACTTATATTTGGTATGATAAAAAAATGTCAATCGACGAGATTTAGTTGTTTTTTTTCTTTTTCAAAAAGTTAAGTTGCAAGAAAAAATAATTTGAAAAATTATTGGCTTTATTAAATCCTTACAATATTTATTCACTAGTAAAAATTCAACCTAACTCTCTCAAAAGCGTCCAGAAGTTTAAAAAGCATTTAGTTTATCGTCTTTTTTTTTCTTATTTAGATAATGCAAGTTAGAATATTATTTCTACTATATTCCACGACCAGATCCTTATCTTATCTTATTAATACAGACGCTCCTTCTATGCAGAAGATAATTGCGTCCACAGACCATGACAGATGATCTGTTGGCAAGTGATGCAGCGTTCATATTTGAACATTTCATTTCGAGTGGCATACGCACTTGGCTGGTGTACCGAGAGTCACGGGTTTGAATCTCTGTGAAGGCAGGAATTTGTTCATGGGGCTAAGGGTGTCCATGAGCCTGAGTCCACCCAGCTCCGAATGGGAACCTGAGATTAGTTGGGCGGTGGGGGGGGGAAGCGGCTGGGAATTGTGCCACACAATCCCTTCATAGCCATAGTCCGTGAACGCTGCGTCACTTGCCTACAGGCCGGCATGGTATTACGTAAGAACGTAGGACACAAAAAATCTTCTTTAGAAGATTTTTTTTTAATTAAGCCAATCTGGCAATCATGTAGCAGTCACCCAAAAATGTATAGGCCTACCCCCCATGACCATATTTGTTTCGAATAATTACGTTTAATGATTTTATAGATTTCAAACTAAATTATTGACGCATATGAAAAGGCTACATTAGTTTTCGACACATACAAAAAATAAGTCTCAGTAGTGCAATCCAGCGCAGCCTTCGAATTTCCTCCCCCCGTGTCACTAGTTTTTTTTTCTGATTCCCCCCCCCCATATTATATATATTACAAGAGTGACCGACGTCATTTACATGAAATTTATTTACAAATATAATATTATACAAAAGACTACAATTCGCACTATATTTTTATAACTCACTACCAGTATTTATAAACTATCCAAGGCAGATGCCGGGCAGTTATCACGTGGTAAGATTGGTCGCACCTTGGCAAAGCAGCATAGCGGTGTACACAGGGCGTCATATTTGAGTGATGAAGTTATTAGTAAAAATGTATGAAACAAAAATGTAGCCAAGATATAGTTGATGTGAACCGTATATCAGAACTAGCTACCTGAATAGAAGTAGGAAGAGACAAAGTATTCTGCGAAAGATGAGTGCTTTGGTCTTGTCATCATTCCGCTTCTTCTAAGTCTTGAAAGACTTGTCCTCATAAATGCACTCCTGCAAGGCCTGGATAGTTGAGTTCCCAACAGAGGGATGAGTGTGAGTTCACAGCTGAGTATCATCTACGAATGATTGGCTTTTACATGCATGCGTTTCGAGTAGTAAAATAAGTGGCTTGGTATACAATGTAAAAAGTATCGGTCCCCAAACGGAGCACTGAGACCAGTAATGGGGGTGAGACTGCAATCAGGCTTTTAAATAGGTAAATGTATAACATAAAAATAGGGTATTAGTAGGCCTGACAGGACGTAACACAACAGCGATTGTTTCGGCAAAGAGCCTTCCTCAATGGACTAATAGTACACAAATGAAACGAATATAACGAAATAATAAAAACACTTAGCTGCGGTGAAATCCAAGTAGTCCAGTAGAAATCATTTCTACTGAACTACTTGGATTTCACCAAGGACAGAGACTTCACCACTGTCCATTGTGAGTAGGAGGTCATTTGTTACCTCTGTGCTGTAAGAAGGTTTATAGGATGACTATATTTGGACTTGAAAGAGTGTGGTCGCTGAGATAGAGAACACTTAGTTGTCTTAAGACGAGCTTTTCTATGACTTTTGATAAAAATAAAACATTTGATACGGGTCGACAGTTTTTCAAATTGTTTTGAATAAACCATGTTTTTCAGCAAGGATTTTATGACGTCCGTGTTACCAAAGGGGGATAAGTACCAGATGATAAACTCTCATTCAGTATGTGGGTTATTGCTAGGAGTAAATGGAGTAACGACTCAACCAACACTGGAGTTGGGGTGGGGTAAAAAAAAACATAACAAAAGTTTCGATTTGAGAATAACACCTTTGACCCCATTTTCTGTAACATATCAAAGCGTGAACTCACAGAATATAGTGAGAGAGACAGACTCTATGAGGATGTGGTTGAAGTTGAAGTCGGGACTGGCAGTTTACAAGCAAATTTATTCTACTGTCAAGTGAAGTGTTACTAACATTGTACATCGAACAAAGTCCTTGTATTATAATAATAAGATGATCACAAGCAGTAGTATGCTGTATGTAAACAACAGAGCATGGAATTTATCTTAGAAAACAGTGCAGTCATTTGGATGTTGTCATTAGCGTTTTAAACTTTTATAGTTTATAGCAAGTAATTAAATGTTCTAAGAGTTGTGGCTTTAGGACTTGGCTACCTATATTTAATTTTTAAATTCAAAATAAATCAAATGTTTTACTTTCAATTAGAATGTTAAACTGAACATATAAGGTGGGCATTTCTGGCCTTTTGAAAATAAAAAGGGACCATCCTATCAGTATCAGCCATCGTAATATAAGTAGTTAATTATTATAGCTTTTAAAAACAATTACTACTACTTTAAGTTTAAGAAATGAGTTTAACTTCTCTGACAAAGCTAAAACACCAATAGAATGTCTAAATAATTAGTCATTAATTATTAATTAATTTATTACTGTATAATCATGCTTGTCCAAGGGTAATATTCTGTACAGGGGTTAATCTGGCCTGAACTCTTTATGAAGAAATCCTTTTACAAACTACTCACCTACACATACACTGAATTGCTAAGTGTATAGTTTTTTTTAAAAAAGTATATCTATAAATAATTTATGCATTCATGCTTTCTCTCTGAGATACCATTAACAACAATTAAAAAATAATAAGTGTACAGATGAAATTTATTACTCTAACTTGCACATATATTTTTTAAAAAAAACAACCTTGCAATATGATTTAGTTTTTAAAATTCAAGAAAACATTACAATACAAATACAATTAGTGACAGTTGGTAGTCAAGCAGTTGGAGGATTGATGTTGTGTGTGGAAGCACATTGTTAAAGAGTTGGATTATATTAAACATATAGAATGTTCTGATGGTGTTCAGTTGGGTTGAGTTTTAGCCTGTCCTTGGTCATACAATTACCAGAACACAGAACGTAACACTTATTCTTATACAATGCTTAGCCTCTGACTTACAAAAGATATGCAAAAATATGAAAAAACATGTAAATATCTTCTCAAAAATAAATTTTTTAAATGTTTCTAAATTCCTTGGCAATCAGAGTATTATTTTCTTTCTTTACATAAATAATGACATATTGTCAATTGTATTTTACAAATTCTGTAAACTAAAGAAATATAAATAAATTAAGCTGAATTCAAATCTGATGCTTACTTTTTTCAAATATGCCACATAATTGGTTCTACAATTGGTAGTCTGACAATACAGTACAAAGAGAAATATTATCCCTCAAAAGGAAGCATCATTATCAAGAAATGCTCTTATGTACACTTGTGGTCAACAGGAGCTACCACATTATGACAATATCTTCCGCCATACACCCAGTCAAGTTTTCTGAAATATTCTAGCTGCCAACATCATAACACATTTCTCATTTTTTGGGAGAATAATGCAATTGGACTCTTAACTATAAATACAATTAGTAGTCTGACAATACAGTATGAAAAAAAAAGTATTATTCCATAAAAGGTGGTAACATTATCCAAAAATGATCTTAATGCACATTTAGTCTATTAGTATTAATAAGCTTCCTCTTTATTTGTTTTTCTTTGAAAGTGTATCATCACCATATTGTCCATAGGGTTACATAATGTAAGAACCTCTATCTGATTGTCATGCTAAATCTTCACTAAAACTGCAAAGTGAAATTATAAAATAAAAAGGCATTTACTTTTCTTCATTTTAAGTATGGTATTTTTGCAGAATTTTATACTCATAAAGACATTGTAATAAAGACATACAATATAATAATTATAAGTAAATGTTCATTGCAATGTACAGATAATACATATATAAATTAATTATAATATAAAAAACCAAACATATCTAATTCTTTATTTTCTTAGAACTATCAAAGCAGAAAAAAGAAATGAAGAACAAAGTTAATAAGTTAACAATAGCTCTGCAAATAATAAACAATATTGAAAAGTGGATTTGTCTCTGTGGTAACTATATGAATTGACAATCTACGTCAGATTTTGTCCGCAACGCAGAAATATAATTCAAGTCATCTTCACATGAATATAATCCAGTCAAAAATACGGCACTGCATCACTTCCAAGCTTACACATAGTTAAACATAAGCATAGTTGCGACTCAATCTCGGATCCATTTTGACAGGCAGATATTTTATCAAATTTAAATATAAGCCCAATGACTCTTGTCAGTAGTTAAAGACTAAAAAGTAGTGAACAGTTCATATTCTTTGGATCACATTTTGTCAGGCTGATTGTAGAAAACAATACCAACAATAAAGGAAGTAATCTCATCTGCTAATGGTTGGTCAAAAATACAATACTGCATCACTTCTAAGGAATCCATAGTGTAGATTGTTGGAACGTTACTCTGACGGCTCTCGATCTCATACCCGTTTTGACAGACGGGTCCTTTGATAAATTTGAGCTCCCTTGATATAACCGAATCTGGGACATGTGTGTCCACGTCTTCATCTGTTCTGTTGTAAGTTACAACAGCTGACCACAGTGAAACGTCCATACTCAAATCCAGTGCAGCATTGTCCTCTACCACAAGGAGATGTTTTGGAACACGAAACACGATAACCGCACTAGGGCGATTAGGTCTCCTTACAGCCCATTCTTTGGCGTAATTAAATTCTTCAGACAGGTAAAATCCACCTCGACTTGAAAAGTCCAGTTGTGCTTCCCCAAAATTAACACATATGCCTCTTGTTACTATACCGTCAACACTGTTAGCATGTTTGGCTCCGTGAAACAAAAGCTGATGACCTGTCAAATCAAATTTCTCTCTTAATAAATCTGAGGTGACAAAATTGTTTGAATCATTCGATCTGAACTTAATCACCTGATAATTAAATTTAGGTGTTCTTATTAAACCCCTTATGATAGTTTCAGCCTCAGCAGTGAACCACTGGTCCCATGATTGTTCTGGGTATTGGTCAACATAGGGCCGAAAAGCTAATAGGGGGTGGCTTAAAAAGACATCCTCCAGATATTCTTTAGCCCAGTAGATGGGAGAATACATATGGTGGAATTTAGAGTTTATGCTGTCTGCAATTTCCTGAGACTTCTCTGTTGACAGACCTAACAGATGCAAAGCAGTTGCTAGGTTTTCTGATTGAACATTATCAAATTCAATCGCATTCTCTTCAAAAACATATTCTATATAATATTTTGGTGGCATGTGTAGCACCATTGTGTGATCAATGTCAATTACTTTGTCAGCAAATTCAGGGTCCAGGCCTAGTATTCTACACAGCAGGTCAGTTTCTGTTACAGTCAGAGTGGATTTTGACAGACTCCCACTGATTTCATTTATATGTGAACATTGAAGCAGCTTTTCAGTTAGGTCTTTCAATTTCAAAAGATTTACAGAAATTTGCCCAGCTTTACTTGATGATGATATTACAAAGTCCAAATCTCTCCATAAATTTTTCAGCAATGTAAATAAATCACTCAAAATAGTTTTAAATCCTTGTGTCTGAAATAAAAAAAATTTATAAAGATTTTTTCTTGTTTTTTTTCAAACAAGAAATATATTCAGTTATGATTGAAATAAATATTTACTTTTTAAGAAGCATGTATACATACACATAATGAATTTAAAAAAAACAAAGATTTGAAAGAGAAAATTATATAGTGATAGTTACATGATATATGTAAGATGATATATATGTTACGGCCAAAGCCCGGCCACTTCACGAATTGGCCGACGTGTCTGGCCAAAGCCTGAAGTACTTACAACTAACAATTGTAATTCGGGCTTTGGCCGGCCAATTCGCGAAGTGGCTGGGTATCCTTGGCCAAAGCCCGGAGTGGTAAGGAATAATGCCCGGTTAGTGGCGCATCAATCGCTTCTGGTGTGTTGGCATGTACGGGGTAGGAAAAGGGTGCCACGCTGTGACGATATTATTGCGTTAGTCTTTCCTTTTCGGAGAAGGTCCAGACATTGTGACTAGTTTTTATTTTTGTGACACACAGGTTTCAGTCAGGGCCGGACTTAGGGAATTGGAGGCCCTAGGCGAAGTGAATTTGGTGGCCCTAAATGTAATAGAAAAATAAAAAATAATTATGGAAAGATTCTTGTGGGAGGCCCCCACTAATGATAAGACTAATCGGAGGCCCTAGGCGGTTGCCTAGTTTGCTTATGCTTAAAGCCGGCCATGTTTCAGTGTGAGTACTCTATTACTCTAGTATTTATATTGTCCCAATCAACGTTTCCAGTTGAAAAGATAAGTCATAGGGCATGTGTCGTAGGGTGTAATAACACAATACTAAGTATACTGAGACTATTAACTTATCATTAATTGTTAGCTACAACACGTTGTTCTGTACTGGAAAGTGCTAAATCAGTAGATGAACAAATCCATGCCGATTCGATCACAGTACGTTTCGACCCTTTTGTTTTAACACCTTACAATGGTTTTATTTTTTTGTTTGTTTTGTAAATGAATTATTTAAATATTTATTTTTGGTATACAAATATTGTAATATACTATAATTATCTATTAAAAATTAAAAACAGTATGGAATAGTTATTTTTAACGTTGAATTTATGATAGGTTGATTGAAAAAAGTTTATACTCTGACAACCTGTTAATATTCAATGCGAATTCATGATTGTGGTATGTGCGCCATTTTCTGAGGTAGAAAGTCCTTCCAATCCTATCCACCGCCACCCCCATCTCGATCCGATGTAATCGGACAATAAAAAGGCCAATGTGGTCAGATAAAGGTACGCACATTCTCTCTGCCCACCCCTTTATTTACCTTGCCCATAAGTGTTGCTACACACGGGGTCATGTGGTCGTCACTTAGTCTAGCCCTCGTAACATGTAATTATGTAACATATGCCAGCCAACGAACAGTCCCTGGTTTCGCTATCATTTGTAATTAACAATCAATTTTAAGTATGAAATCTTACTAGTCAACCTTCAATCTGCTCATGACTTCTTTCTTCGGGCTTTGGCCGGCTAACATTGGCCACTTCGCGAATTGGCCGCCATTTCGCGAGGTGGCCGACTTCGGGCTTTGGCCGTAACATATGTAAGATGGATAAATCAGTTGGTGGATGTATGTGTATAGTTATAATTAAGTCTTATAACTTACATCATTAGCTTCTAAATGTTTCAATACCATGTGCACATATTCTGTCATTAAAAGAACTGCTGTCAATGAACAATTTTTAATGTTCATCGGGATATCTGGACTCTCAGCAATTTCTTCAACTATTCTCCCTTGCACTGATACATAGGTAAAAGGTACAACTCCTCTACTTAGTTCTATCCATTGTCCAACTACGTCATCGGGTGAAAGACCAATAGGTGGTATGATGGCAAATTTGAAACCTGTGATCTTATTTACAGCTTGCCAGGCTTGCCTCACGGTACAAAGAATTTTAAGAAAAATACTCGTCATGCCATCCTGAAATGTGTAAAGAAATGTTAAAATTGTGTATTAAGTTGTTTTGTTTCTTCATATTTTAAATTATTCATAATGATTAAATTAATATTGTTACACCGACAGAATTATATGTAAATACTTGTAATGTTCTAAAAATTACATACAGTGATTTCTTGTTCATTTGTATGTCTGGTTACATCTGTCCAGCTGCCAGTTTTGGTTTCTCCTGGCAATTCTGAAAATAATACGGTTGTAAATAGTTGTTGTTTTTTTTTAAAAAGGCATAATTTAATATTAAATGAAACAGCATTTTGTTTCAATATCTGGTTGTTTCATTTAACTCTATGAGTATTTCTTTAATGCTGTAATTCAAATAAAATTGTTGAATCTCTTTTTATCTTATTTATAGAAGCAGAGAGACCACTGCAATAGGACATACATTATGCAATTACATAATTCTTATTAGAACTGACTTGAATACCAAGGTGGGGTATTTATATATTTATAGAAGAGGTAGCCAAAAAATAAACTTCCTTCAAGAAAATTTTTAAGTTAAGGATAGAAATTACATTAACTCTTGGTTAACTAGAAAAATTAAATTTAAATGAGCTCAAAAATAATTGTCTCATACCTGATGAGATTGATTCTGTTCTTGAGTTTAACAAAGACTCTGGATGTTTGATGGCTGCAGGGTTCTTAGGGGTCAACAATTGTGACATGGCTTCTGGGAGCTTGAGTTCAGGAAATGGAGGTGGAAACCTGGACACCTAACAGCTGTACCAACTCTACTGTGAGAAATTTTAATAGAATTACAAATATTTCATCACAAAAGATGTTATGTGATGGTGTTATTAAGAAAAAAATTAATTGATATTGGAAATCAAGAATCTACTAATATTTCGTGGATTGAATAAATCAATTAAAAAAATAAAACTATACAAATAATAAAAAATATATAAAAAGAATGTGTAAAAAGTAAAAAGTATTTTAAAAATTATTATTTCAACACAACATTAAAAGTTATGTTACATTAAACCCTCTTGATCTGAGGAATAGGCAGTTTAAAAAAAAATTCTAAGTTAATATAAAAATCCAGGCCATTTAAACAGCCTTTTAATTGCAGACAACAGGTGATGAAACATGTTGCCAACAATTTTCTCTTAAGCTGAATGCCCTGTATTGCAGATATCTCAGATGCAAAATAAAAATTTGCATATTTCATGCATCTTCCGTGAATTACGGCAGCCTTGTTGCATGTGACTGGAGAAATCTTTTTTTTCTTCCAACTTATTTTTGTTATGCCCAATTGTATATTTTGGTTTATCCAAGGGAGTTGTGAAGGTGGAACTTGCCTGTGAGCATAATTTAAAATAAAATAAATAAATAACTTTTGTTAATTAAAAAAAGACCTAACAAAACACACAAATTATATTTATTTTTTAAATTTTAAACAAAAAGGGTGGTGATGTATTTGTTGAATATTTTAAACCATAGATAAGCGTAGGACGCAATAATCTTCTGTATAGAAGGAGCGTCTGTAAACAGATAAGATAAGATTTTACACCGATTTTTACTTGGTAGCTCAAAGAGTAACAGGTGCATAAAGGATAACATCTTACCTTTAAATTTGAAATAATCTTAAACAGGATAATTCCCATTCAAAACTATTGAAATTTCATTGAAGACTTGTTTCTTTGAGAAATGACAACAATACTGAAACTCTTTTCAATATGACGGAAACAAGTCAGCACTTGATCCAAACAGGGTTTTCAGTGTTTGATTGGCTCTCATCCAAAGATTTTAAATTTTTGTGTGTGTTAATAGTGAGGTCGTTTGGGCAACGAAATTTAGTTCATGGACCACAACAACACAATGAATGAATAAACCATTAGTCTGAAATTCGATACCCCGTTCATCCATCTGTAATTATTTGTGAGTCACTTTGTGTCCTTGGCAAAACATGTTGAACTATAATGTTTTCAAGGTTTGCTGCAGTTCTGTTTGGGACTTCAACCAAAAAGCACTTGATTCTCTTACTATGCAACCAACAACCCAGTGTCATTGATGCCAAGTGCCTCTGTGGTGGTTGTGATGGAAGTACTTTGACTCGTCCACTTCAATGATCTCCATGATCGTCAAATCCACACATCATTGTCCATGCCGACTGAGGTGGCTATCAATGTCTTTCCTCAGAAAATTGAACCAGCCAGTGACAGTATTTTCATTTTCCTTTTCTGTTTTGTATTTCACCAGATCATGTGGCAAATCATTAGCAAAACAGTAAATAAGAATTACTTTACTATTCTAGATAACGGTAGAAAAATTAGCAGTCTTGTATATTTTTACGTAATCCAAAAGTAGGACATTGCAAAAATTATTGTTGACTCCTTGGTAAGCCGCTAGCAGGCAATTCACATTGCAGTTGCTGCATACTAGTGAGATTTTTTAATAGTCACTGTTTAGCTAGGAATTCCATTATTATAAAGAAATCATTTGTTGCCTTGCAGAGTGTGCACATTATCCAACTCTCAGCTCACATGGCTGCCTGCAATTGTTATAGCTTCCATAGGAACTACAATATGCATTCTTACTAAACGAAGTTGTCCTGCCATTCTAAGAAAGTTCAAGTAATATAATATGGATAAGAAGGAGTCAGTTGAGATTGCGACCACATCACTTAAATTACTTTCTCATACCGACATCTTATCTGTGTGAAGCAACAAAAACAAACTGTCAAAACAATGGAATAATTATAAACTGGACATAAGAAGCACACTTCTGTTTTCATTGACTCCTATGCCTATATTATACTGTACTATTACCCCCTGATAGTAGAGGCAGAGGAACACCCTCAGGGTTCTTATTGATTTTGCATTCTAGTGCTAGCAAGTTAAAATGTTATATCACTTTATATTCATTTGTTTTTGGTTTAACTGTATTTTACTATTTGTTTATATTTTTTTATTGTATTATTTAAATTTTTTTCATGATTCATATTCAATATTTAAAAATGTGGTGGTCAAGTGGCAGCGCGCTCGACTGGCGTACCTATGGTCACAGGTTCGATTCCATGTGAAGGCAAAGATTTGTTTCCGGGGCCTAGAGCGTCCCTGAGTCACCCAGCTCCGAATGGGTACCTAACACTAGTTAGGCGGCTAGGTAATGGGTGGAACCCACAAAGCCGTGGCCTGTGAATCTGTGAACGCTTGTCATGGTCTGAGGACGCAATTATCTTCTGCATAGAAGGAGCGTCTGTATAGATAAGATAAGATAAGTCAAATTTTGACTGGTCTGTGGCCATAAACAGCTTGGGGGCCAAGGCCAAAGCACTAGCTCATGCCAAATATTTTGCTGGCAAGTGAAAGTGTAAGTGATGAAATTTCCTCCCCCTTCCTGAACTTTCCTCTCGTCACCCCAGTCTTCAAATTCAAAGGAACCATCAGTTGACTGAATCAGTTGTTTCCAAAATAAAACTAGGGTGAATAGTAACATTTTAGTATTTAATTTACTGATTGGTCAGAGAATGGACTCCAGTGACTCCAGTGATTACTGAATACTGAAAGCATGAAAATTTCGTTTGGTCTGAGGTGGTGAAAGAAATGAAATTATCTGACCAAATGTGATTAACAATATGACATAACAAAATGTAATTATAATAACCTGAGAACGATTTTCGCTGACATTTGATTTTTAAAACACTTTTAATAGTTTTAAAGGCTTTAATTTAAAGGTTTTAAAAAAACACCTGTAATAAACTGAGTTAAACTAATGACTAATGTTTTTGAATGCTCCAAAAATGAGTAAAAGTAAGGCGTCGAAATGAGAAATTAACAAATAAATTGAAAAATTATATAAAAATTTACCTTTACTGATTTAAGAACTTGAAGCTTAAAGGCTTTGGATTCAAAAATGGATAAGTTTAAATTAAAATTAGATCTACCCATACAGGAAACGAATAAGATATCGAAAGTTTTCTGACTTCCCATCCGTCACAGATATGTTTCGCGGATTTTCAAATAATGCGAGATTTCAGGGTTGCCAGATGCTACCTCACTTTGGTGAGACCTGCACTAGAATATGCATCTTCTGTATGGGACCCATCCACCAAAGAAAACATTGATAAACTAGAACAAATTCAAAAAAGAGCTGCCAGATTCATTACTGGAGAATATTCGAAACTGACAAGAGTAACACCATTAGTTAAATCATTAAACCTTGAAACACTAGAGGATAGAAGAACCAAGAGCAAAGTAGTAATCATACATAAAGCAATTAATTCTAATTTAGAAATACAACACAAAGATAACTTAATACAACCCTCAGATAGACATAAGGATAAAAACACATTTCTTATTCCGTATGCAAGAACAAACACATACAAGTTTTCCTTATTCCCGTCCGGAATTCGGGCGTGGAATGGGTTGCCTGAAGAATCCAGGAAAACCAACACTTTATCAAAATTTAAATCTCTAATAAAAATGCAGGACTAAACACAAACCATAGATAAGCGTAGGACGCAATAATCTTCTGTATAGAAGGAGCGTCTGTAAACAGATAAGATAAGAAATTACAAGGAAAAGCCAAAAAGTCCTTTTTAAAAAAAAACCGAAGGTACATGTGATATGATATAAATCACGTCATCTGCCGAAACAAATGTGAAAATTAAGGTTGCAAGGAGTGAGATACAACATGAGAGAAAATATTAAGTGTTTACAACATCATTTGTAAGTAACTCATCATCTCTTGCACTTGCCGTAGCATCTAAAAGTTAGAACTGCATCATATTTCTTGATTTTGTTTTTATCCATATTAAAAAGCCAAACTTATATTTGGTATGATAAATAAATGTCAATCGACGAGATTTAGTTGTTGTTTTTTTTCTTTTTCAAAAAGTTAAGTTGCAAGAAAAAATTATTTGAAAAATTATTGGCTTTATTAAATCCTTACAATATTTATTCACTAGTAAAAATTCAACCTAACTCTCTCAAAAGCGTCCAGAAGTTTAATAAAAATACTTTTTAAAAATCTTTTTTAAAAAAGGACACGCTTTTATTTACATATAGAAAGTGCACTAAAAATAAGAAAATAAACGTTTTCTATGATAACAGGTGAAATCCGTGAACCTATCCACTGCACATACAAGCGTGGGGCGCTGAAATTTTGAGATCTCTCAGATTTACACAACTCATTTCTGTTTGCAATTATTCTTTTGCATATAGTTAGGTATTTCTAATTAATATGATAGTAGCATGTATATGATCAAAGTTGTGAAACTTTTAATGTTTATTAATATTCATACTCATAAAAATTGGTATCTATGTTTCGCAGCCTTGCACATGATAGAGAGTTGTGAAGAGTGCCCCACGCTTTTATGTGCAGTGGATAGGTTCACGGATTTCACCTGTTATCATAGAAAACGTTTATTTTCTTCTTTTTAGTGCACTTTCTATATGTAAATAAAAGCGTGTCCTTTTTAAAAAAAGATTTTTTTAAAGTATTTTATTTTCTACTTTTTAGTCTCAAAATTTTTTTAATTGATTTTTCGACCTTATCAATTAAATTTAATTAGTTATGCCCCCTTTTCATTACAGATGTATGTATAATAAAAAAAAACATTTTCCCTAACTGAAAATTGAACCTCGTACCCCCATGTCGGCAATCGATCACGCTTATATTTCGGCCAGCAAGACTTGATGTTGATAGTACTTTTTAAAGTTATAATAAAAACTCTTTAAAATTCACGTCTGAAGCCCACACATCTTTTTTACCACTATTTTTTTTTATACCAAACACCTCATAAGCGCCCGCCCAACGTTTTATACCACGGTGATATGTCCACGTGGTGAACTCATGGATGTCAACAAAGCAGACGGGTACCGTTGCTTATATATAGACTATAGATAAACTAAAAATACAATAATTTCAATACGGTACATTCGATCGATCTGAAATTTTGATACAATGCATTGTCATCCAAGATCTATCTGTGGTACAATTTTGAGATCTCTAGGACCATCAGAAGTGGTTTAATTTTACGTTACAAGATTTGAAGGATACAACATACAAACATTGTGACTTAAATAAAAGCTTGTAAAAAGCATTTAGTTTCTCGTCTTTTTTTTTCTTATTTAGATAATGCAAGTTAAAATATTATTCCTACTATATTCCACGACCAGATCCTTATCTTATCTTATTAATTCAGACGCTCCTTCTATGCAGAAGATAATTGCGTCCACAGACCATGACAGATGATCTGTTGGTAAGTGATGCAGCGTTCACAGGCCACGGCTTTGTGGGTTCCACGCATTACCCAGCCGCCTAACTAGTGTTAGGTACCCATTCGGAGCTGGGTGACTCAGGGACGCCCTAGGCCCCGGGAACAAAGCCTTGACTTGACAAGGATTTGAACCCGTGACCATTGGTACGCCAGTCGAGCGCGCTGCCACTCGACCACCGCACTCCGATCCTTTATCCCGAATACCAATTTTACTTTCCCACTCATCTGTATTATATATATGTACATATAAATAAATTCTCGTCGCCAAGATATTTTTTTTTCAAAGACATATTTGAACATTTCATTTCGAGTGGCATACGCACTTGGCTGGTGTACCGAGAGTCACGGGTTTGAATCTCTGTGAAGGCAGGAATTTGTTAATGGGGCTAAGGGTGTCCCTGAGCCTGAGTCCACCCAGCTCCGAATGGGAACCTGAGATTAGTTGGGCGGTGGGGGGGAAGCGGCTGGGAATTGTGCCACACAATCCCTTCATAGCCATAGTCCGTGAACGCTGCGTCACTTGCCAACAGACCGGTATGGTATTACGTAAGAACGTAGGACACAAAAAATCTTCTTTAGAAGAATTTTTTTTTAAAATTAAGCCAATCTGGCAATCATGTAGCGGTCACCCAAAAATGTATAGGCCTACCCCCCGTGACCATATTTGTTTCGAATAATTACGTTTAATGCTTTAATTTTATAGATTTCAAACTAAATTATTGACGCATATGAAAAGGCTACATTAGTTTTCGACACATACAAAAAATAAGTCTCAGTAGTGCAATCCAGCGCAGCCTTCGAATTTCCTCCACCCGTGTCACTAGTTTTTTTTTCTGCTTACATTTATTATATATATTACAAGAGTGACCGACGTCATTTACATGAAATTTATTTACAAAGATAATATACAAAAGACTACAATTCGCACTATATTTTTATAACTCACTACCAGTATTTATAAACTATCCAACGCAGATGCCGGGCAGTTATCACGTGGTAAGATTGGTGGCACCTTGGCAAAGCAGCATAGCGGTGTAGTGTGTAGGCAGGGCCTATGGCGGATTAGGGGGGGGCTGAACGGGCTAAAGCCAGGGGCCCTCGATGATTTAGGGCCCCCAAACTTAGCATATTTTATAATAAATGTTGACAAATGTATACATGAATTGCTGAAAATATGATAAATTAATAAAATCGTATCTATTAATATGACCTCTTTTCCCACACGATAGTCTTAGCAGTCAAAAAACCTGATTTGACAGGCTCAATAACAGAAATTTTTTAAGAATATTATATTTATATTTTAAAGTGACAACCTTAAATGATCTCTCGTGGCCGAATGTGGAATGCTAAGGCTTACGGTGCTAGCGGTGGCGGGTTCGATCACCGGGTGGGGGGTGGATTTTTTTTTCATGTGTTTTTTAATTTTATAAATTGTCTTTTACACTCAATTTTAGGATACCGGCAAAAAGTTATTTCTTCGAATTCGTTTTTTTTCATGAATAATCATTTTGGATGAATATTTACAAGTTACAGTCTTATATTAGCTGCTAGCAATCATTTTATCTAAAGGTACACTGGCTGGATAGGGCCCCAGTTTGAATTGCAGCCAGGGGCCCCGTGCAGTCTTAATCCGCCCCTGAGTGGAGTTCCCAAACAGAGGGATGAGTGTGAGTTCACAGCTGAGTATCATCTACGAATGATTGGCTTTTACATGCATGCATTTCGAGCAGTAAAATAAGTGGCCTGGTAAACAATATAAAAAGTACCGGACCCCAAACGGAGCCCTGATGTACAATGTACACAAAGTCATCGTTGTCCACTAAAACCACCTTCTATTTGTTGGAGAGGTTAGGATCGAAACCAAGTTAGCACTGAGCCAGAACTTCCAAAGTTTTTCTGGGTTCTGGGAATTGTTTGATGGTCAACCGTCAACGGCATCAAAGGCTGCACAGATAGAGAACAATTAGTTGTCCTAAGTCTTAACACGAATTTTTCTATGACTTTTGATAAAAATTTAACATTTGATACGGGTCGATAGTTTTTCAAATTGTTTTGATATAAATAGAAGTAAAAAAAAGATATTTTTTTTAAACCACGTTTTTATTAGCGGACTAAGAAGAAGAAAATAAATTTTTAATAAGTTTAAATAAGTACTATGATTTAATATGAATATGACTAAAAACGTGGGGCGGGCGCTTCTCAGGCTTAACTAATTCAATTATTTTCTTACTCTTCATTTGTAAACCCTAATCATTTTAGCCAAACGCCTAAAAAGCGCCCGCCCACGTTTTTAGTCATATTACATCATATTACATGTTTTATATTTTACATTTTTAAAATTTATTTTCTTCTTTTTAGTCTGCTTATAAAAACGTGTTTTTTTAAAATCTTTTTTTACTTCTATTTATTTTATTCTTTTTAGTCTAAGTATATGCTATGGTGAGTTTTGAAGTATTGATTATGTTCAAATATAGGGGCCGTCCATAAAGTACGTCACGCTCCAGAGGGGGGAGGGGGTGTAAGAAAGTGTGACAGTTTGTGGGAGGGGATCCGGCCATGTGTGACGTCACGCTGTTTTATATTAAATTTTGATTATTTTGTTAATAAAAAACAACATTTTTGTTCGAAAGTGTGACGTACTTTGGGGGGGGGGCGAGATGTGTGACAGTTAGTGACAGGGGGGGGGGAGTTAAAAATGGTCAAAAATAGCGGGACGTACTTTATGGACGGCCCCATAATACGCATTGCCCGACAAATATTTACAGACTGGAAATGACTAATCTCCCTTGATGTTAAACATGGTTTTTGTGGTCGGGGTTGGTGTGAACTCGGCACGTGTATTGTAATGTAAACAAGGGAAGACGGATAATACATATGCTTATATATAGATAAACTAAAAAGTTCAATAATGTAATAACGGTACATTCGATCGATCTTAAATTTTGATACAATGCATTGTCATCCAAGATCTATCTGTGGTAAAATTTTGAGATCTCTAGGACCATCAGGAGTGATTTAATTTTACGTTGGCAGATTTGAAAAATTGTGGACAGACAAACCAACAAACAGGAACGAAAGTGAGTTAATAAAAACGTGTTAATAAACCATGTTTGTCGGCAAGGATTTTATGACGCCGTCTTACACAAAGAGGAACATATTACAGATGATAAGCTCTCTTTCAGTATAATATGGGTTATTGCTAGGAGTAAATGGAGTAACAACTCAACCAACAGTGGAGTGGATATGGGGTCTAAAAAAACCAGCACGATGTTGGTTTCGATTTCAGAATATCACTTTTGACCCCATTTTCTGTAACATGTCAAAGCGTGAACTCAAAGAATATAGTGACAAAGACAGGAGCTATGAGGATTTGGTTGAAGTCGGGACTGGCAGTGTACAAGCAAATTTATTCCACTGTCAAGCGACGTGTTACTAACATTGTGCATCGAACAAAGTCATCGTGTTATAGTAATAAGATGATCAAAATTAGCACTAGTAGGCCACTATTTAATGTATGTTAACAACAGAGCATGGAATTTATCTTAGAAAACAGTGCAGTCATTTGGATGTTGTCATTAGCGTTTAACTTTTATAGCAAGTAATTAAATGTTCTATGGATTGTGGCTTTAGGACTTGGACATCTTTATTTACTTTTAAAATTCAAAATAAATCAAATGTTTTAATTTCAATTAGAATGTCAAAGTTGTGTCCTTTTTAAAAATGTTATGTTTAAACTGAATTTCCTCTTTTTTAGCAATTAAATTTATAGTGTTTGGAATTTCAAAATGTAAGTGCAATACTTTTTAAATCAGCTTCCTTCACAATGCTAAGCACTTCACAAATGTCGAAAAACTTAGTATCTCAAAGTTTAATTTCTCTTAACTGATGAAACAAGGTGGGCATGTCTGGCCTTTGAAAAAAAAAGTGACCATCTTATCAGCAATCGTAATATAAGTAATTTATTATTATAGTTTTTAAAAACAATTATTACTACTTTAAGAAATGAGTTTAACTTCTCTGACAAAGCTAAAACACTAATAAAATGTCTAAATGATTAGGCATTGATTAATGTATTACTGTATAATCATGTTTGTCCAAGGGGTATATTCCGGAGAGGGGTTTTAATCTGGCCTGTACTCTTTTTGAAGAAATCCTTTTACAAACTACTCGCCTACACATACACTGAATTGCTAAATGTATAGTTTTTTTTTAAGTATATCTATAAATAATTTATTTACACATTCATGCTTTCTCTCTAAGATACCATTAAAAACAATTACAAAATAATAAGTGTACATATGAAATTTATTACTCTAACTTCCACATGTATTAAAAAAAAATTGCAATATTATTTAATTTTTACTTCAAAAATTCAAAAAAAAATTAAAATACAAATACAATTTGTGTCATAGTGACAGTTGGTAGTCGAGCAGTTAGAAGAATGATGTTGTTGTGTGTGGAAGCACATTGTTAAAGAGTTGGATGATAAACATTTAGAATCTTCTGATGGTATTGGGTTGGGTCGAGTTTTAGCCTCTTGGTCATACAATTACCAGAACAGAGAACGTAACACTGTTCTTTTTATACAATGCTTAGCCTCTGAATTTGAAAAGATATTCAAAAAATTTGAAAAGTCATGTAAACATTTTCTAAAATATAATTTTTTTAAAAATGTTTCTTAATTTCCTGGCAATCAG
Source organism: Ampullaceana balthica (assembly GCA_944989445.1). Lineage (NCBI taxonomy): Eukaryota > Metazoa > Mollusca > Gastropoda > Lymnaeidae > Ampullaceana > Ampullaceana balthica. The sequence continues at coordinate 376,253 of CALYLW010000092.1, read as the reverse complement.
AGTATTAATAAATAATTATTTTCTATTTTTACATAAATATGACACATTATCAATTGTATTTTACAAATCCCGTAAACTAAAGACATATAAATATATATTAAGCTGAATTCAAATTTGATGCTTACTTTTTTTTTAAATGTCACATAATTGGTTCTTCAATTGATAGTCTGACGATACAGTATGAAGAGGAGTATTCTCCCACAAAAGGAAGTTCCATTGTCAAGAAAAGCTCACTTGGTGCCACCTGAACCTACCACTGTATGGAAAGTGCTTCAGTCTTACACTCAGTTAAGTCTTCTGAAATATTCCAGCTGCCAACATCATAACACATTTCTCCTTTTTTGGGAGACTAATGCACTTGGACTCTTAACTATAAATACAATTTGTAGTCTGACAACACTGTATGAAAAGGAGTATTATTCTACAGAAGCAAGCACCCTTATCCAGAAATGCTCTTAAAGTACACTTTGTCTATTAAATTTTAATTCAAAACCCATGGAAGCTGGTATCAATAAGCTTCCTTGTTGTTTGTTTTTCTTTGAAAGTGTATTGTCACAAAATTGTCCATGGGGTTACAAAATGTAAGAAGCTCTATCTGATTGTCATGCTAAAACTCCACAAAAAATGCAATGTGAAATTATAAAATAAAAAGGCATTTAGTTTTCTTCATAAAGACATTGTAATAAAGACATTCTGGTAAAAGACATACAATATAATAATTATAAGCACATTTTAATTGCAATGTATAGATAACAAATATATAAATTATAAATTAATTATAATGTAAAAAAGCAAACATATCCAATTCTTTACTTTTTTAGAACTATCAAAGCAGAAAAAAGAAATGAAGAACAAAGGTAATGAGTTAACAATAGCTCTGCAAACAACAAACAATATTGAACAGTGGATTTGTCTCTGTGGTAACTACATGAATATGAATTGACAATCCATGAAAGATTTTGTCGCAACACAGAAATAATATTCACATTGTCAACTATATAATTCAAGTCATCTGCACATGAATATAATCCAGTCAAGAATACAACACTGCATCACTTCCAAGCAATGCATTTTATACATAGTTGAACATAAGCATAGTTGTTACTCAATCTCAAATCCATTATGACTGGCAGATCTGTTATCAAATTTAAATATAAGCCCAAAGACTATCGTCAGTAGTGAAAGACTAAAAAGTAGTGAACAGTTCATATTCTTTGGATCACATTTTGTCAGGCTGATTGTAGAAAACAATACCAACAATAAAGGAAGTAATCTGATCAGCTAACTGTTGGTCAAAAATACAATACTGCATCACTTCCAAAGAATCCATTTTGTAGATTGTGGGAACATTACTGTGGCCACTCTCGATCTCATACCCGTTTTGACAGATGGGTCCTTTGATAAATTTGAGCTCCCTTGATATAACAGAATCTGGGACATGTGTGTCCACGTCTTCATCTGTTCTGTTGTAAGTTACAACAGCTGGCCACAGAGCTGTGTCCATACTCAAATCCAGGGCAGCATTGTCCTCTATTACAAGGAGATGTTTTGGAACACGAAAGATGATAACAGCACTGTGACGATTATGTCTCCCCAGAGCCCATTCTTTGGAGTAATTAAATTCATCAGACAGGTAAAACCCACATCGACTTGAAAAGTCCAGTTGTGCTGCCCCATAATTTACATTTATTCCTACACCTATTATGCAGCGAACACTCTTAGCATGTTTTGCTCCGTGAAACAACAGCTGGTGATCTGGCAAGTCAAATTTGTCTCTTAATGAATCTGAGGTGACAAAATGTTTTGGATCATCCGATGCGAACATAATCACCTGATAATTAAATTTAGGCATTCTTTTCTGACCCCTTATTGTGGGATCAGCCTGAGCCGTGAACCACTCTTCCAATGGTTGTTGTGGGTATTTGTCAACCTTAGGCATCATGTCTAATAGGGGGTGAGTTAAAAATGCATCCTCTAAATATTCTTTAGCCCAATAGATGGGAGAATACATTTGGTGGAATTTAGAGTTTATGCTGTCTGCGATTTCCTGGGACTTCTCTGTTGATAGACCCAACAAATGCAAAGCAGCAGCTAGGTTCTCTGATGGACCATAACCCATTGCAATCGCATTCTCTTCAAAGGCACATTCAAAATAATATTCTGGCATTCCGTGTAAGACCATCATGTGATCAATGTCAATCACCTTGTCTGCAAATTCAGGGTCCAGGCCTAATATTCTACACAGCAGGTCAGTTTCTGTTACGGTCAGAGTGGATTTTGATGTACTATGATTTAAAGGTGAACAGTGAAACAGTTTTTCAGCAAGGTCTTCGAGCTTTGAAAGATTTTCAGCAAATTGTCCAGTTGTACTAGATGACTTTACAAAGTCCAGATATTTCCATAATGTTTTCAGCAAAGTAAATAATTCATTCAATATAGTTTTAAGTCCTTTTGCCTGAAATAAAACAATTTATAAGGTTATTTTTCAAACAAGAAATATTGTCATAAGCATGTATACATATAAAGAAAGATATTAATAAAAACAAAGATTACAAACTAAATATATTATAATTAATAAATATACTGATAACAAATGATATATGTAAGATGCATGAATTAATTGGTGGATGTATGTGTATAGTTATAATTAAGTCTTATAACTTACATCATTAGCTTCCAAATGTTTCAATACCCTGTGCACATATTCTGTCATTAAAAGAACTGCTGTCAAAGTATCATTTTTAATGTTCAACAATGTTTGACGCTCAACAATTTCTTCAACTATTCTCCCTTGCACTGATACATAGGTAAAAGGTACAACTCCTCTACTTAGTTCTATCCAATGTCCAACTACGTCATCGGGTGAAAGACCAATAGGTGGTATGATGGCAAATTTGAAACCTGTGATCTTATTTACAGCTTGCCAGGCTTGCCTCACGGTACAAAGAATTTTAAGAAAAATACTTGTCATGCCATCCTGAAATGTGTAAAAAAAAATTATAAAATTATATTTATTGTATATACTCGTTCTATAGCCCGCTCGTACATAAGCCGACCCCCCCTCTTTCGGAAGAGAAACGTATTAAAAGTGTGTAAACCGCTCGCAAGCCGACCCCCCAAAAATAATAGGACATCTTAAACAAAATGGTACACATTTTTTTAAAAAAAGCTAAATCGGTCATTATGATTGTTTATTCTGTACTACCTATCTTTGTCCTCTTTGTTAGACAAGAGTTACCGGTATTTAAAAATTAATTCTTTGGTAAACAGTGGCGAAAGCGTGTACATTAAAATTCGTTATTGAAAACAAAATTTTTAATAGGGGTGTGCCGGAATCCGGTTACGCCGGATTTTGCACTATCCTGTGAAATCCGGTTCCGCCGGGTTTACATCTATGGAATCCGGAATATACCGGATTTCGGAATTTGCCAGATTTCGTGACTCACCGGATCATAATCTGAAATAAAAGTAATTCTCTTTCCCGAATTCCACACGATCACAATACATTAATCGATTGTTTCGAGCGTTGAGCTTGTTTAATGTTTAATATTCCGAACATACCAGAGGCTAGAGTCAGCACCGCTAATAGTGGCCAATCAGCCCGATCCCATACATGATAGTGCGGGGATGAGTAATTATTATTCGTGACGTCATCTTAACCGCAATCACCAATGACGTTGTAACAGAAATAATAAGCAACTATACTGCCCAAGCGCCTGGCCGCCAGCCCGCCACCTTACCGAGCACGGCAGACGACCATTAAATTGCGTCAAGCCAGCAGGCCTGTGCTGACCTAGCCTATCTTTGAATACTTTTAGGGACACACACTGATCGACCTGACGTCAGTCTGCTTAGCAATTAGTCATTGGTGCAGAGATATAGATTACCCGTACTGCCCTGCGGAGCTGTCTCCGCACTAAGCATAATAATAATAACAACAACATAGAAACTTATTATGCGCCAAATTACAGTGAAACAATTAAGTGATTTCCAACGAGGTATAAATTTATACTAGTGCTCGTCTAAACAAAAACAAAAAGTGATAGCGCGCGCTATCTCTGATTGGCTGGTCGGTTACCACTTTTGACTCATAATTATTAATTCTAACCAATAGTTTAATGGCTTTTGAACATGGCCACCTTTTATTAATGAAACAATGAGAACAAAGCAATAGTAATAGTGAAATGAGGTTGAAGGATAAATGGTTGCCCATGACAACAAGTCTGCACACGGTACATTTTGTTATTCCATACGAAACGAAATGTTTTAGACATCTGCGATTCTGCGTGCATCTTTGCTATTAGAGCAATTACATGAACATAATGTTCACATGTTATCATCCAATGAGCCAATGACAAGACGAGATGAACTCAGATGATGAGTCTGACTTTCTCCTCAGATTCAAAACAATTAGTGCACTACAATAGTTAAAAATTACACTGCCAAGTGGCAAGTGCCAAAGTAAAGAAAGTAATGGACTAATAGTAAAGTTGTTTTCCTTTGACCTTGCAGCGAGTTAGAACTTAACAGCGAGTTTAGTTACTTATGGATAATAACTTATTATCAATCTGCGTTTTATTCTGATTTCAGTGATTTCTGAATAATTTCTATTTTCTAATTTATTTCAAAGTTCTTCACTTCCAACTTCCAATCAGCCAATTTCATTTAGCCATTTAGGCCAACTGTTCAGAAGGCATCCAACCCCTCAGATTTACCGGTATCTGCAAAGTACCGGAATCCGGGAGGAACAGGAATCCGGAATCCGGATTATTCCGGATCCGGTACCGGATCCGGCGGATTTCGCATAAGAAAATCCAGATCCGGTTGGAAAAATGGATCCGGCACACCCCTAATTTTTAAAACAATTTATTAAAACATTCACAAAAATAAATAAAATGATTAAATAAGGTAAGTGCAGATGTTTAATAATATATTATAGCTTCTGGTAGAGCAGTCGAATCTTGTAGAATAGGACCTTGATGATATACAATAACAACAACGATATTCAATGTACATGAAGAAATCACCTATGACCAGCTTATAAGCCGACCCTCCCCTCCCCCCCAAACTTTTCCCCCCTTGGTTTTGTCCAAAAAAGGTCGGCTTTAGAACGAGTATATATGGTAATACTTCTGTATTAAATTTAAAAATACATATATATTCATGAGTTAATTTATTTTGTTTCACAGACAGTATTCTATGTAAATAATTGCTGTGTTCTGAAAATTACATACAGTGTTTTCTTGTTCATTTGTGTGTCTCATTACATCTGTCAAGCTGTAAGTTTTGGTTTCTCTGGGCAATTCTGAAAATAATACAATTGTTTATGAAAGGTTGTTGTTTTTTTTTAAAAAAAAGCTTAATTCAATATTAAACGAAACCGCATTTTGTTTCAATATCCGGTTGTTTCATATTCACTATATTTTTTATTGTTTTGAGTATTTCTTTAACTTTAATGCTGTGCTTCAAATTAAATTCTTCCATTTCTCTTGATCTTATTTATGGAAGCTGAGATACCACTGCAATAGGACATACATTATGCAATTAAATTTTTCTTATTAGAACTGACTTGAATACCAATGTGGGGTATTTACATATTTATAGAATAGGTAGCAAAAAAAATTAATTCCATTCAAGAAAATTGTAAAGAAAAATATAGAAATTACTCTTGGTTAATTTGAAAAATAAATATAAAATAGCTCCAAAAAATTGTCTCATACCTGATGAGATAGATTCTGTTCCTGAGTTTAACAAAGACTTGGGATGTTTGTTGGCTGTAGGGTTCTCAGAGGTCAACAATTGTGACATGGTTTCTGGGAGCTTGAGTTCAGGAAATGGAGGTGAAAACCTGGACACCAAACAGCTTTATCAACACTATTGAGAGAATTTTTAATATAATTACTAATATTTTATAAAAAAATGACTTTATGTCATGATGACATTAAGAAAATATTAATTGATATTGGAAATCAAGAATCTACTAACATTTCGTGGATTGAATAAGTCAATAAAAAATATACTATGTATACACATAATCTATATATATATAAATCAAAGTATGTATGTATGTATGTCCTTTATAGCTGACTAAACCATTCATCCGATCGCCATGAAACTTTGGGAGACTTTTAAGTACGCTCCTGGAATGGTCACTGGCTACTTTTTTGCAAAATTTAACACTCATGGGGCGCCGGGGGCCCATAATATGATTTTTTTCTTATATGAGCTATATAAAAATTAGTTTAAGCGTTATCTGTTACGCAAATTGGTGGATCTTAACCAAACTTTGTATATTACAACTTGGTAGCCAATATTGAAATACTATAGGGCACTAATTTCCTAATGTTCATTTCTTCAGGGCTGGGGGCCCAAAATGTCTTTTTTCATAAACATTTAAGACTTTATTCCCCATTCAATTATTAAATATCTTGAGAAATATAAATAAATATATCCATTATGAAATTGATTGAATAAACAGGTGTTTTGAACTTGACATCTTGCACTAAATGGGCCCTGGGGGCCCTTAATGTCATTTTTTGCTAATATGAGCTATATAAAAATTAGTTTATGCGTTAGCTAGTGAGTAAATGAATGGATCTTAACTAAACTTTGTATATGAAAACTTGGTAGCCCATATTAAAATAACAAAGGTCAATGCACTTCAAATGTCCAACTGTTCAGGGCCGGGGGCCTCCAATGTCTTTTTTCTTATATGTTTGAAACATTATTTGTCATTCTACTTTTAACGATCTTGAGAAATATATCCATGATAAAACTGAATTAAAATGAACAGCATTTTGAAATTTACATCTTACATCTAATCGGCTGGTTGCCCCAAATGTCTTTTTTTTATATACTCTTAGATATTATGTCAAACTCATTTTTAATGACCTTGAGAAATATATCCATGATTAAACTGAATTTAAATAAACAGGTTTTCAAAAAGTACATCTTGAACCGAATGGGCCCGGGGGCCCCTTAATGTATTTTTTCATTATATTAGCTATATAACGTTAGTTTAAGTTTAAGTGTTAGATAATGAGAAAATAACTGGATTTTGACCAAACTCGGTATATAAAAACTTAAGAGCCTATATTAAATTACTATAGGGCACTGAACTCCTAATGTCCATTTCCTTGGGGCCCTAAATGTGTTTTTTACTAAACTTTTAATATTGTATTCCTTATTCAATTTTACACGATATAGAGAAATATAGCTTGAGTACAATGGCAATAAAAAACTAAATTATCACTCATTTTGGGGCCGGGGCCCTTAATATCGTTTCTTCTTTTGTAAGCTTTTAAATTATTTATTTATTTATCCGTTTTTTGAACACTTCCACGAAGGTTTCTGGCATAATTGTTTTTAAACATACCACTCATTGGTTTCTTTAAATTTATTCATTTTTACCGAGATCATTGCAACACACGACGGGTCTGCTAGTAAAAAATATAATGAAAGAATGTTAAAAAATTAATTTAATAATTATTTCAACACACCATTAAAAGTTACATTACATTAGACCCTCTTGATCTGAGGAATAGGCAATTTTTTGTAATGTTAAGTTAATATAAAAATCCAGGGCATTTAAAAAGCCTTTTAATTGCAGACAACAGATGATGAAACATGTTGCAGACAATTTTCTCCTTAAGCTGAATGTCCAGCATTGCAGATACCTCAGATGCAAAATAAAAATTTGCATATTTCATGCATATTCTGTTAATTACAGCAGCCTTGTTGCATGTGAATGGAGTATTCTTTTTTCTTCCAAGTTACTTTTGTTATGCCCAATAGTATATTCTGGTTCATTCAAGGGAGTTGTGAAGGCAGAACTTGCATTTGAGCATAATTTAAAATAAAATAAATAAATGATTTTTTAATTTAAATTTTAAAAAAAAAGACCTAATAAAAAAAAATTAATTAATTTTTACATTTAAAAAAGGGTGGTGTTGTATTTTCCAATGCATGATATGTGTTACATTGAAATATGTCAGAGCAGGGTAATAATTAAAATCCAAACCCTTGCTGAAAATTTTATACAGATATTTACTCGGTAGCTCAAAAAGTAACTGGTACATAAAGGATAACATCTTACCTTTAAATTTGAAATACTTTTAAATAGGATAATTCCCATTCAACACTAGTGAAATTTCATTGAAGACTTGTGTCTTTGAGAAATGACAACAATACTGAAACTCTTTTCAATATGACGGAAACAAGTCAGCACTTGATCCAAACTGGCTTTTCAGTGTTTGATTGGCTCTCATCCAAAGATTTTAAATTTGTGTGTGTGTGTTAATAGTGGGTCGTTTAGGTCAAAGAAATTTTTTTCATGGACCACAACAACACAATGAATGAATATACCATTTGTCCAAATTTCTAAACCCAGTTTATCCATCTGTAATTATGTGTGAGTCACTTTGTGTCCTTGGCAAAACATATTGAACTATAATGTTTTCAAGGTTTTCTGCGGTTCTGTTAGAGACTTCCACCAAAAAGCACTTGATTCTCTTTCTATGCAACCAACAACCCAGTGTCATTGATGCCAAGTGCCTCTGTGGTGGTTGCGATGGAAGTACTTGTACTTTGACTCGTCTACTTGATTGTCAAATCCAGAGATCATTGTCGCATGCTGATTGAGATGGCTGTGAGGAAAATTGAACCAGCCAGTGACAGATTTTTCATTTTCAATTTCCATTGCTTATTTCACCAGATCTTGCGGCAATCATTAGCAAAACAGCAAATAAGAATTACTTTACTATTCTAGATAATACTAGAAGATGGCTCCTAGTGAAAAATGAGCAGTCTCATATACTTTAACATAAGCAACAAATTGGACACTGCAATAATTCTTGTCCACTCCTTGGGCATACGCAGCTAGCATGCAATTCACATTGCAGTTGTTGCATACTAGTGAGGTTTTTTAATAGTGATCGTTTAGCTAGGAATTCAATTGTTTTAAAGACATCATTTGTTGCCTCGCATAGACCTAGAGTGCGCATTATCCAACACTCAGCTCACATGGCTGCAATCATTAATAACTTCCATAGGAACTCGTGAATGTTCATTCTCTTTTGGGTCGAGCCGCTAGGCTCTTAAGACCCGGTTCATTTTATCGCAGGCGAGCCTCATCAAGCGGGCATCGCCGTAGAGGTAACCCTCTGCAGGTACCGTTACTTCATTTTCCAAACTCCCCGCACAGCTCGGGGCACTCTTCGAGTACGTGGGCCACCGTCTCTTCTGGGTGGCCACACAGCCGACAGGCCAGTTCCCTTCTGGTGTTAAACTTGTACAGGTAGCTTCGTGTGGGACAATGCTCAGTTCTCATTCTAGTTATGAGCGTCTGATTGCTACGTCCAATTTTCCACCAGGAATCGCTTTTGCTCGGTAGCGGCATGTACTGGAATACTTTTCTGGCCGTGCTTCCAGATGCCCAGCTCTGAAGCCATTTCTCTCGGAAATGGTCCTTAAGCCACGATCTGACCCCCAGCTGGGTCATCGGGCGATCGGGTTGGGGCTGAGCTGAACCTTCTCTCGCTAACTCATCGACCCTGTCTGAATGAGGCTCGCCACTGTGCCCAGTGATGTACTGAAGGACTACTTTTCCGCCTCGTGCTAGGATTTCACCTACTGTCTCCAAAATGACACTGACCGTTTTCGTCTCCAGAGAGCATTGACCCACGGTCTCGAGCGAAAACCGTGAGTCGGTGAAAACTACGACGGTCGGGAAAACCTTTCTTCTTGCTAGACGTCGGCGCACTTCCTTCAAACCCTTGCAAATCGCCTCCAGTTCGGCGTCGTGACTACTGTATGCGGATCCGCACGGTCCTGACAGTTCGATACTGTCAGGTCCAGGTTGAGGGTATTGAATTAGCACTCCGTATCCACTTCTGCCATCCTTGAAGCGCGAGCCGTCCGTAAAGACTTTTACCACGCTGTCGCCATAAGCTTCGATCGTCTTCAGAGTCTCGTCTCGCTGGAGCTCGACGGGACTGGCTTTCGTCACCGCTGTATTTGCCAGTGTCATACGTAGTTCAGGCAAGTCAGAGCTTTCATGTGGTCCTCGAGCAGGGACCAGTCGCATGCGTTCCCTGTGCTTGGGTATGGGGACTGAGTCTTCTAGTTCGTAGACCGTATCCATGAAGGATGGTCTTTTCAGTCGGGTCCTCTTTACCCATCGGTCTTGTAATTGGAAGCAGGGTTCGTCATGCTCCAACCTACGGTATCGTTCCACCGTGGTCATGATCGCCTTTTCTCGCCTTATCGCCAGGGGTTCTACGTTAGACATAATTTCTACAGCGGCTGTGGGTGTCGTACGTAACGCCCCGCATACGAACCGTAGAGCTTGGTTCTGTATTCGATCCAGACCCTCTAGAGCCGTACGGCTCGCAAAGGCCTGGACCGGGAGGCTGTAGTCAATGGCACCCCTCACACTACCGAGATAGAGAGCCCTCAGTAGTCTTGCATCCGCACCCCAACTAGTGCTAGCCAGTTTCTTCACCAGGGACAGTTTAGCTGTAGCTTTGGCACACAATTCACGCACATGGTTATGTAGCTGGACCTTCTGGTCCAGCTTGATTCCCAAGTACGTTGGTGTCCGATCCCAATTCAATCTTTTCCCACATATCTGAAGCACCACCTCGTGCTTCAGTGCATTCCGTCCATTTGTGAAAATGGAGTGGACCGTTTTCTCCGTATTGACTACTAGGCGCCAGCGATTGGCGTAGTCTTCGATTCGATTCAGATCTTCCTGCAGCCTGTTCTGCAGGGTAGCAACGTCCTTTCCGGAACTCCATATAGCCAGATCGTCAGCAAACATGGCATTCTGTGACCCCAGAATACCTTGTAGGTCGTGGACGTAGGCTAGGAACAATGTACAACTAAGGGCGGATCCCTGTGGGAGTCCGTCCTCTAGGCGCTCTTCGTTGGATAATGACTCCCCCACGCGAGTCTTGATCGTTCTGTCCGTAAGGAACGATTTTATCCAACTGTACATGTTCGCAGTGACACCCAACTGCTGCAACTTATAAAGTAGCCCTCCACGCCACACCTTGTCGTATGCCTGCTTTAGATCGAAGAACACCGCAACGGTGTGATTCCTCGACTGGAGTTCGTTTGTGATTGTCTGAATTAGTCGGAGAGCCTGGTCCATCGGTTGGCGTCCCTTTCGGAACCCACCTTGCGTCATTGGAATGCATTTGGACTTTTCGAGGAACCAGTAGAGTCGTGCGTTCACTAACCGTTCAGCTACCTTCCCCACACACGACGTGAGGGAAATTGGCCGGTAGCTAGACGGGTGTTCGCCTGGTTTCCCCTCTTTGGGAATTGGGGTTATTGTGGCCTTTTTCCACAGCTTCGGCAGCGTGCCTGTTGTCCAAGTTCTATTTATGAAACCCAGCAGTTTCATTCGGCCTGTCTTGCCCAGATGTTTGAGCATTTCATTGTGAACTTTATCTGGTCCTGGTGCTTTGCCAGCTTGGCACTTGTTGAGTGCGGTTTGCAACTCTGTCATTGTGAAGGGGGCCGCGAAAACCTCTAGTTGAGGGCCCTTGCTTTGTCTCCGTGAGCCCTCTTTGCGCATTCGGTCGATTGTTCGGCTAAAATCAGATCTGGCGCCTTTCTTGTTAACCTGGGCAAAGTGTTTGTTTAGCGCTCGTGCGCGCTTAACTTCACTAGCCCTTTGGCCCTTTGGTGTCGTCAAAGGGTTGGAATTCTTTGCCTTCCCCGCGCCAGATAATGCATCCAGGAGCCGCCAAACTTTTCTTCCGTCTACGAGATCGAGTTTTTCGCACGTATTTACCCATTTCGCCTTCTTCGCTTTGTCGACAGCTGCTCGGACTTCAGCCGTCAGTCTGTTGTACGCCCTACGAGCTTCGGGCGTCTTCAGCCTGGCTGCCTTTTTCCGTGCTTTTGCTCTTTGCTTCACCAATTCTGCCAGACTCTTGTCCCAGTAAGGTCTGAACTTCTGTTTTCCGTTTGTCCTTGGGATCGTTCGCCTCGCAACCCCAAGGATTGTGTCAATAAACTGCCCGTAGGTGGCATCCATGTTGTCTCCTGCAACATCCAGCAGAGCGAGCTTGGTCTCGCTCTCGGCCTCGTACTTTCGCCAATCGGCCTTACGGAACTGCCAATGCCTTCTTTCAAATCGAGGTTTGCCTGCACCAAGTCCAAATTCAATCAGGATTGGCAAGTGATCGCTGCCTACTTCCTTTAATACTTCCAGTCTATGCTTCGACTCTAGGTCAGCGGAAATAAGCGTTAGATCTGGTCGGGACTCCGTGCTGTGCCCCGTGTGCAGTAGTGTCGGTTCACTGTCTGCATTCTGTAGCCTGATGAGATTCGTATTAATACAGACATCCTCGATGTAGCGGCCTGACGCGTTCCGTTCGGCATAGCCCCAGTCAGGAGACTGTGCATTAAAGTCTCCTGCTATTATCGTTTTGCCAAAGATGACATCTTCCCCAACTGGAAGTGCGATAGGATTTCTGGGCGTATTATAGACGTTCGTGATTGTAAAGCCAACGTCGCCTTTGAAAACTCTCACGGTGAGAGTATCAGTGTTGCTGTAACACTTAACTTCGAGCAGCTCCATCGTTAAATCATTCCGGACCGCTGTGGCAAGACCTCGACATCGCCGGTCACACTTGCAATGGTATAGCGAGTAACCAGTGATATGGAACGGCTTCCCCTTGAGGAGCGTTTCTTGGAACAGTGCCACATCCACTTTCCGTTCGAGGAGTATTTTGGTTACTTCGTGTGCCTTTTGCCTTATGCCACAGACATTCAACTGTAAAACTACCAGGGCTTGTTCAGGATGGCCCTTCGCACCCATACAAGGACGGCCAGTCACCGATTGACCGCTTGGACATGGCCTGTCGTTCGTCACCATGCCTCTAAGAAGGGGGGTAGCCAACCGACTCGACGTACCACCATCCGCCGAGACGGGGTTTAGAAGGTCCATTCCATAGGAACTACAATATGCATTCTTACTAAACAGGTTGTCCTGCCATTCTGAAAACTTTTAAGCAATATAATATAAAAGTTGGGTCAGTTGAGATTACCACAACATCACTTAAATTACCACTGTTATGACTAGTCGTAGCACTAGCAACATCCTTTAATTTAACAATTAACGATTAAAATTTACAATAATTTAAAATGCATTACAAAAGATGATATATATTTAATATATCATATATGATATTGGTTAGTTATTAACAGACATTTTAATTTTAATAAAACTTTTTATCTTGACTGGGTGATTTCACAAGTGATAATTTGTATAAGTCTGAGGCTGAGGAGGAGGTGCCCAGGTGGGGGTCTCGGAAATACTGAAACTGAACTTTATCGTAAATGACTTTTCTGTGAGCTGACACCTCTAACTCTAAATCTGATTTTTATTTTTATTTAGCATCATCGACACACAAGGAGGGACAGACGCCGATGTAAGAGTGAGAATCGGCAAAGCAAGATCATCATTTAAACAGCTAAAAAAAGTTTGGAACTGCAACAACTTGACTCTTCATACCAAGGTCAGGATATTCAACACCACAGTAAAGCCTGTCCTACTGTATGGAGCAGAAACATGGCGAATAACAGCAGCCATTTCTAAAAAGCTTCAAGCCTTTATAAATACATGTCTCCGAGCAATTCTCCGAATCCGCTGGCCAAATGTCATCACCAATGAGGACCTCTGGCAACGCACACAACAAGAGCCAGTGGAAGAGCTAATACGCCAGCGCAGATGGAGATGGATTGGCCACACTCTCAGAAAGCCTGCATCCAGCATTGTGAGACAAGCCCTCACATGGAACCCCCAAGGCAAGAGGAAAAGAGGTCGTCCCAAAATGACCTGGAGAAGAGAACTGGAGGCAGACACAAAAATGAGCGGGCACAGCTGGGGGCAGATTGAAAGACTGGCGCAGGACCGGGATGCCTGGAGACTGGAGAGACTTTGTTCGCGGCCTATGCCCCAGATGGGACGAAGGGCGATGATGATGATTTAGCTAACTGATTAACTGCTAACACGAAACTTTCGTTCATCTCAGGCTAAGGTGGTAAAAGAAATGAAATTATTTGGCAAAATGTGGTTAAAAATATTGGCTGGTTCAGGGTACTCGGACCGTGACGTCACAGCGACTTTTTACCAAAATATTTACTAATAATTACTAATAATAATAGTAATACTAATACTACTAAACTTCTAAACTAAACTACTTCTAATAACGATTTTTTGGCCTGCAGTCTGATTTAAAAACACTTATTTAAAGTTACCCCCTTTTTTAAATAGTTAAACTTAAACATTTTTCTCTTTAATAAAGAAAAAAAAAGGAAGATGCGTCAGTAATTACCAAAAGTAATTTAAAATTAAATCAAAACTTACATTTATTGATTTGAGAACTTCAATAAATACTTGTGACTTTGGATTCGAAGTTTGAATTAAAATTAGATTTACCCATAAAGGAAACAAAAATACCGAAAAAAAAATCGACTTTCGACTGATCTGCCTCTCAGATTTTGACATTTTGCGAGATTGTAGGGTTGCCAGATGAAAATATTATTAGTTTAAAAAAAAATAATAAAAAAATAATTTTAAAAGCCACACGTAGATGTGATTTGATATTATGTCATTCGGCAAAATTTAGTGCAAATTAAGGTTGAAAGAAGTGAGATACAAAATTAAAGATAATATTAACTATTTACAACATCATATGTTAGTAACTCATCTCTTGTACTTGCAGTCATGATTTTTCTCGATTTGGTTTGCATCTTTATTAAAAAGCCAAACTTATATTTGGTATTAATTAAATGTTGTCAATCGTCGAGATTTATTGATTTAGTTTTTAAAAAGTTAAGTTGCAAGAAGAAAAAATAATTTTAAAATTATTGGCTTTATTAAATCATTAAAATATTTATTTACTAGTGAAAATTCAACCCTAACTCTCTCAAAAGCGTACAGAGGTTTGAAAAGCATTTAATTACTCGTCTTTTTTTTTCTCTATTATTATTTTTTTTTATTATTTTTTTTTGTTTTGATAATGCAAGTTAGAATATTATTTATTTATTTATACTATATTCCACGACCAGATCATTTACCCCAAATACCACTTTTACTTTTCCCCTCGTTTAAATAAATTGTCGTCACCAGGACTTTTTTTTTCAAAGCCATATTTTGAACATTTCATTTCGAGTGGCATGCGCTCTTGGCTGGTGTACCGAGAGTTACGAGTTCAAATCTCTGTGAAGGCAGGAATTTGTTCATGGGGCTAAGGGTGTCACTGGGTCCACCCAGCTCCGAATGGGAACCTGAGATTAGTTAGGGAAACAAAGGCGGCTGGGAATTGTGCCACACAATCCCTTCATAGTCATGGCCTGTGAACGCTGCATCACTTGCCAACAGACAAGCATGGTCTGTGCCTCTGTGCGTTCTTATCAGAACGTAGACGTAGAACTAAAAAAATCTTCTTTAATCTCATTTAAAAAAAAATCAAGCCAATCTGACGATCATATAGAAGTCACGCAATAATTTATGGGATCTCATAATTTATAACCCATGACCATAATTCTTTCGAATAAGAACGTTTATTGCTTTAATTTTATAGATTTATTATAAATTTTTGACGCATAGGAATAGCCTACAATAGTTTTCGACACATACACAGAGTCTTAGTTACTCTAAAATAATATTTAAAAAAGTTTACACTCATAAGCACAAAAGAACAAATAAATCAGAACTGCAGTGTATGCCAGTGGCGGATTTAGGTTTGTCTGCGTGGGGGGGGCCAGGAGAATTTCAAGGGGCGCCGCAATTTTTTTTTATTCAATCACTTTGTACAAATATTTCTAGGAGCTGAAATTGAAATAAAATTCATTTGTTTAAATTGCTCGTTCTGCAATGAAGATTAGAAATTTGATATGAGATTCACTCTTATTGCTATATTTTATGTTGAAAAAAAAACAAAACATTTCTGCTCACTTGAGATTTACTTTATAAGTTTTCATCTTAAGAGACTGTTGCCACTGTTGCATTCTCAAATATGAAATCTAAGGTGTGTTGTTTATGTGACATACATTTTCAGAGTTGCCCTGTGGCAACTTGCTAGACAAAAAGAAACATCTAGTCTTACGTAGATTTGGTTAATCAATTGAATTTATGAAAATGGAAGTTAATTTGGGAGCTGTTATTTGTGACAAAATCTAAATTTTTAATAATCCTTTATGTTGACTTTCAATTGCTGAATATCGTAGCAGACTTTAACGTAGAAAACTCAGCATAATAAGTTCATAGCCCAAAGACTATAAACTTATTATGTTTTGATAATGAGGTAGAGTTTGATTAAAGTTTTTATATGCCTCCAATAGTTTGTTGTACCATCTGCAAGATGACCCATCAGTTTGTTCAGCTTGACATAAATAGCAGTGACAGTAACTCAAACAAATAACTAAGTGTTAAATAATAAATTCTGCGTTGATCATTCAAAATACATTATTTAATATTCTTTTTGTTTACATCAAACCATTGCAATGAATCTCTTCAATATACAAACAATTGCTTTATATTCAGGTCAAAAATGAAAACAAAAATAATTTATTTTAACAAATGTTAATAATTAATAAAAATCCTAAATAATTAAAGAAATAATTTATCATATACATATTATATGCATATATCATATGTAGGATAAAAAGATGACAGTATATTATGAACTTAGTTGCAAAGAGAACAACTTATTTTTAAATCCTTTATATTAACTCGTGGTGTCTGCTTGCTTGCGCCCTTGTCGCCAAAACTTTGGATCGATTTTTAACCCACTTGCTCGTAAGCTAGCGAGCTGAAATTTAGCAGGCAGTTTCGTGCCGATGATAAAAACGGTGTAGTTGGATCATCGGATCATCAGCCATTTTATCTCTACTAAGTTCGCCTGCCATACTTTTCTTTTTTGCAATTCGTTTTTCTTTAAATTCTGTTTTAACATCCAGTTTGGAACAATTTTCGTTAATAAATGAGTTGACACCTACATTCAGAATTTCAAAAGCTTCATCGATTCTCATTCAAACAAAATTGTTTCTTCCAAAATTGATCAATTGTTTTGCAAAGGCGTTGCAAGTAGTTTGATAACATGAAGATAATTTTTGTACAAATAGTATCAGAAAAACAAAAGAATATTTTATTATTAAAACAGATTTTCCCATAGCTTCTGCTCTGACACTTCCTTTATATTCTGTTGATTCCCCTGAATCAAGTGTGCCTAGAATAGCAAAGAATGATTCAACAACTGAATGAACTGCATGCTTACGACTTGCACATCTTGTATCAGCAAGTCGTTTCAGAGTAACTTCTTTTGATTCATATTGAGATTTCTGGTGTTCTTTAAGAGTATTTAGACGTGGTAAACTAGACGTAAGGAATGCATACAACTTTTCAGCTGTGCCGAAAAACAACTGTACATCAGTGTTTACAGACATTGCTTCGATAGTAACCAAATTCAAAACACGGGCACAACAATTGGGTGACAGTTTCTTATTTGTATTTGAAGGGCACTTTTAATTCCAGAGTATGCATGTCCTCGACATAGTGTGAAATCAATGTTTCGCTTTTGTAGTTCCGTTAAAATCTTCTCAGCAAATGCGGCAGCTTTTTAAAAAACTATTTACTTAAGTCCCATAACCGGTGGTCGTAGGGGGTCCTAATGTTTCCATTAGAACCTACTAGGGGCGGGGCTTGGTAAACCTAGGTGGGCGCCCCCTCTCCCTTCCAGGTCAGTGGAGGATTTTCTTAGCGTTAATCACTCCATTTTTATTGTGGCTTTAACGTGGGCTAGATCCCACTCCCATCAGTTTGTGAGGCGAGCGCACTATTGACTTCACTACCCAACCGCTGTTTACTAAAGTATAAAAGGCTATAAATTATAAATCTTTCCACAACATGTCCTGATTTTAAAAAAATTAACGTAAATAAACTGACATCTGATCAATTCTAGATATATTAATGGTTGAATCAATAATTAAATAAAATAATTATGGAGACTTAACTTCCTTATCAATTGTCGCCGATAATTCAAATGCGAGATTTAAACCAGATATTACAGTTTCATCATTTGAGATACGATATTTAGCAAGTGGTTTGATTTTGATTAGAAGTTTCGTGTTTAGCAATCTTTTTTTTCTGCTCTAGTGACACCTTTTTAGTGTTCATCGAGGGCGTCTTTAGGGGGCGCCATTTTAGACCCAACAGGGGCGCCATTTTAGACCCAACAGGGGCGTGGGGGGGGGGCAAGCCGACCCCCCTGCCCTATAGCTAAATCCGCCACTGGTGTATGCTAATTATTGAATCTTATTTTCCAAACATCATGGGCTACTAGATATTATTATCTCAAGGAAATAACATCACTTTTTTAACTAGACACTTTTCTTTCTGAATTTGAATTTTTAACGATATCATTTCTATTATTTTTAATCATTTTTGCACATGCAAGTCCTCCTGAACCATACCAGATAGAGGGTTCGGGTCTTTTGCAAATATGTTAAGGGGCCGTCCATAAAGTACGTCACGCTCCGAGGGGGGAGGGGGTGTAAGAAAGTGTGACACTCTGTGACAGGGGGAGGGGGGTAAGGCCATGTGTGATGTCACACATTTATTTTTTAAATTATTTTTTTTCTAATTTATTTAGATTTTTATAGTATAATTTAAATGGCTTTAAAAATAATTTTCAAAAATTGTGTGAAACATTATAATTTGTTTTATGTCAAAATAGCATGAAATGTGTATCTCCTGAATGTGTTCATAAATCTGAATTCGATGCAACAGGACTGATATCAGGAATGGTTTGACAATCATCTTCGCACCAGTCAATATTACACTCAAATTGTGAAATATCAGGACATAAAATGTTGCGACAAAGCACGAAGCTCATATTTCAACGTTTTACCTTCAAGATTCTTCCCTCCTCCAATACCAATCAACCAAACAATTGATGGACTCAAAGCTTCAGAAAGAGCAGATGCAGATTCTCATAAATTTCCTTCCTTGTTTGAAGCACAAACTCTCAAATTTGAGGACATTATGCCAAGATCAGCAGGAGTTTTCAAAGTACAACAATATGATTACCAGTTTATTTGATCGACTTTGCAAAGTATGTCACTTATATTTTGCCTCACAAACAATGTTGAAGAAACATACAGGATAACACAGAGCTCGGGCTCAGGAGAATGTGCCCACCCAAACAGTTCAAGAATCAACTCAGATAAAACGCATCCGTCCTTTGAGAATCACTTCTAGAAGGCAAAGAGAACCCATGGCAGTTATTGCCAGAAGAGAAAATGCACTTACAGACAGGCCCGGACTTAACAGACTCGGGGCCCCTAGGCACTTGACATTCTGGGCCCCCCCAAACCATCTCAAGGCTATTTTGGAAAGTTTGCAATATAAATTCACTAGTAAAGAACATACAATTATAATTGACTTTAATTAATAACTTTAATTAACATCAGAATAATACAGTCTAAGCTACTATACTTACGTTATTGAATAAAATTTATAGAATCCTACGACGAACTTTCTTTTGTGCAAAAGAACGAATGACGTCATCATAGTCAATTGACTTCATTATTTCTGACTCGATGTACATTACAGAGAGTAAATTGAGCTTCTTTTCTCCTACGTTTGATCAAAAGTAATTCTTTACTCTCTTTAACGCTGAGAACGACCTTTCTGCTGAGCAGTTTGACGCTGGTGTGCACAACAGTATTCGGAGCGCAATTCCTACGTTTGAATAAATGTCCAAAAAGCCTGGGGCGCAATGAGCCAATGTCGAGGTCGTGTTTCACCATTGCTTAATGTTCGGCTAAAAAGTGACAGCGATAGATACCTGATTTTATCTGCGTACTGACGCCTTGAAGAAGAAAAGTCGGCATCAATATTTTGTTTCACGCCTTTTTTTAACTAGGTACTCCAAGGTAACTTCGTCTAGCATCCACTCAGCAGGATCGTCACTTAAAGAATTAGATTCAGGATTTTCTAAAGAATACTTTTTTGTAGCTGTTACAAAGTTTTCAGAAATAATGTTTTCAGGTAGCTCGTTGCAGTCAGACACGTTTTTTGCAGTTGCCTGTTGACGGTCATCGGCAGCATCGCTGCAACTGCTACTGGCTAATGCACAACTACTGCTAGGATTAGAGCCAGAACTAGGTCTAGACGAAGACGGGGCGAAAAATGTGTTTAGCTTAGGAACTTTGCGAAGAAGCTCTTTGTCTTTTTCAATTTTTTCTTCATTCCGTTTTCTTTTCTGGAATCCGCTTAGATATTTATTGAAGTCAGACATCGTGCGTGACATCGGTTATTTCTTTAAAGAATATAAAAACGAGTGTCATTAAACAATAGACCTTTGTTTAATTATTTGGGATAATGTTTTTATGTTTAAATTTGTTATTTCTCTGTTAATTTGTTCAAAGTTCAAGACAATTTCGGTTTTCCTCAAATTTTCTTAATTCAAGAATTTCTCTTGGTTCAAGTAAATCTTTTTTTCTGTGCATAATTACATATAAACATACAATCATACGATTAATTTAATAAAGCACAAGAATATGAAAAGAAAAGTGTTACCTGGTCCAGCGTGAAGCGTCTCTGTTCCGTACTGCGTCTCTCGACACACTGGCTCCCTATTCGGTGGCTCCCCGGTTTCGACTCGTGGCACCCTGTCTTCTCTCTTGCCTCCCTGGTTTCCTATTTCCCGATCTAACATTTTCCCTGTCACTACATTGCTGACCAAAGGTATGCAGGTGAAATTGTAGAAGGCCATCTAGTTCAAGGCATTAAAACGAACTTCATTGAAACCTTTGGCAGGTCCCCATAAACTACCTGTGACATCTCCCTGGCCTCTGGTCACTGGTCAAGTCTTTCGACTTAAAAAAAAATGTTCTCCCGGTCCTTGTCAATTATCTGTAATCGGAAACCCAAATCTCGGCTCGGGCGGTGTCTTGTCCTGCGTGTGGTATGGGGAGGGGGGAAAGTCAGGGTCGTGCAGTTTTTTTACTGGTGGTGCAATCTGTCACACCCCCCCCCCTATGCCTTCTCCACAATATCGCAACAGCAGCTCAGAACGCGGCTTACAACGACAAACCAACACAAATGAACCCCGTGCACTTGACTACTGGGCAGTGTATGCAAAATGTAGTAAAAATATTTATTATACTATTATTTTCGATAAAGCTTTTTGATAATGAAGCCAGGCTTTTGGGCTTATGTAAAGATTCCACGACCGGGGCCCCTTGGCTGGCTGGGGCCCTAGGCACGGGCCTTGTGGGCCTAGGCGGAAATCCGGCCCTGCTTACAGAGGCTGTTGAGTAGCTAGATGAGGACGAGTTGATCTGTCTGCAATTATCCTTCCAGGATTCGATGATGGTGAAAGATTGATGTCAGTCGTAACTATAGATGAGCACTTCACTTCACCGTTGTAAGATGATGTCCAGTGAATATTTTTTAATGAAATATAATTCATAGGACCATAATAAACAGATTCAATATAGCACAAGAGTTGGTCACATAATTTGTCAATCTAGTCTTTTTTTTTAGTCAAATTGTTTTGTTTCCCTATTTAATCACTGGTTGAGGTCAAGTTTCACTAATCTACTTCTTATCATGTGTCAATAGAATGCATAATCGGAAGATTATCTAAAACTTGACCTCACCCATTGTAAATGAAAAGGTGGCAGATAAATAATGTGTATTATATAATTGTCAAGTATAATTTTTGAAATTTTTGTTTTCAAATTCGATATAGATTGAGTTATTGTTTCATTTAATAGCTGTGACAACAGTTGATAATGAACTATTCTACTATAGCTATTAAAGTCATTTTAATAATCCGATAGTTCTTTTAAGTGGAAGTGTACGGAATTTCGGCTCCAGCTCCGGCAAATCCAGCTATTTTTAAAAATACGGCTTCGGCAGAATTTCACTTCATAAATCCGGCTGGCCGGTAGTTCCCTAATTTATATACATGTATATATATTCATAATGGCTCCGGCAAATCCGACATCCGGCCATTTTAACAAATTTGATTCTGGCTCCAGCCGGATTTCACTTCATAAATCCGGCCAAATTCAGCTCCGGCCGGATTTCAAAATTTTGAATCCGGTAGATCCCTACTTTTTAAGTGGAAATTGTATATTTTAATGCAATTTAATCATCATCATCATTTGTCCTTTGAGTTCCTTGTGGAACATAGGGCCTCTGTCAAAGCTCGCCACTCTACACGGTCCCTTGCCAGTCGCTTCAATTCTTCCCAGCTCTTCCCAGTCCTTCCAGCCTCGTCCAACATGCTCCGTCTCCATGTACGCTTGGGTCTTCCTCGTTGTCGTTTGCCCTGGGGGTTCCAATCTAATGCAATTTAATAGTGAAGTGTATTTTAAGTATTAAATTAAATATTTTAATTAAGTGTTAATTTTTTAAAAATCGAAAGAAAATGTGACGTATTTTAGGGGGGGGGGAGATTTGTGACAGGGAGAGGGGGGTCAAAAATTGTCAAAAATGGCGTGACGTACTTTATGGACGGCCCCTAAGGAGGTCTCAAGGATGTGCTACGGCCAAAAAAATACCAAAAAAGCTTACTGGATTTCCTGGAAAATAAAAATAAAAACACAAAAAACAAACAAACAAAAAAATCTCAGTATTTTGTCAATTTCTCGCCAACCATAATAATAATAATACATGTAATAACATCTATCGGGTTGAAATAAAC
Source organism: Ampullaceana balthica (assembly GCA_944989445.1). NCBI lineage: Eukaryota > Metazoa > Mollusca > Gastropoda > Lymnaeidae > Ampullaceana > Ampullaceana balthica. The sequence continues at coordinate 353,514 of CALYLW010000092.1, read as the reverse complement.
GCAGAACGATAGCCAATAATATCTAGAACAATGTTGAAGAAGGAATTTTTGAAAAATGTCTTTTCGTTCGACTCCCGTAATTTAGCAGCAATTTTTGAAAGCAATTGTTTTGTTTAGTTTCAAAATTATTGATTTGAAATGGCTTTTAATTTAATATAGAATTACAGTTTATGGGGTTTTTCCCGCTTTGTGAATGCTAATGTTAGACTGTTGCGTGGTGCGCATTAATAGTGACACATTCTTGGTGTGATGTAGCGTGAGGGGATATGACGTCATATTTTGTTTAGTTTCTGATTTGAAATGACTTTTAATCTAATCTAGAATGATTTCACTTGAATAAAAAAAAATCGGAAAAGTTCTTTTTGGAAATTGCGTTTAAATACTCAATCGAGTTTTTATTACTTGTTTGTTTTTTTTAGCTGTTATATTCATAGTGTTGAGAATTTCAAAATGGGGCCGTCCATAAATGAAGTCATGCGATTTAGGCCTATTTTTAACCCCTCCCCCTTTGTCACACGTCGTCAATAAAATGTAGCCCCCCCCTAAATATGACGTCACAAAGCGTTGCCCCCCCCCATTAAAGTGGTATTTTCTTTTTGAAAATGAGCATGTTTTAAATGACTCTCTTGTCATTTAATTTTAAATATGTATTTATTGTCAGCCTGAACTTTAATATCGTAACACGTGTGAAGCCATGTAAAAAGTCAATTAATAAATTGTAAGCAATCAAATATTTAAGTGGAACTTTAATTTAAAGTTGCGCGTTTTTTTTATGAGACGTCATATTTCTTAAACACTCCTCTCCCCCCTCGTCAAACATCGTCACAAATGCGTGACCCCATCCCCCTCCTTAGGCGTGTAATGTCATTTATGGGCGGCCCCTAAATGTAAGTTCAATACTTTCTAAATCAGCTTCCCTCACAATGCTTAACACTGCACGACAAATGTCGAAAAACTAAGTACATGTAATGTAATTCAAAGTTAAATTTCTCTTAACTGACGAAATAAGGTGGGCATGTCTGGCCTTTTGAAATAAAAAGTGACCATCTTATCAGCCATCGCAATATAATTAGTTTATTATTATATTTTTAAAAACAACAATTATTAATTACTACTTTAAGAAATGAGTTTAACTTCTCTGACAAAACTGAAACTACAAATCTACAATAGAATTTCTAAATAATTAGGCATTAATTAATTTATTACTGTATAATCATGTTTGTCAAAGGGGTATTTTCCGGACAGGGGTTCTATCTGGCCTGTTACATCGGGTCTTAGATATAAGGCTCATGCCCACCAGAAATATTGGTGCACTCAGTATTTAAATACTACTCATAAAAATAGCTTGCCAAAAAAGTAACCAACTAAATCTAGGAATAATAATTTTTATTGTTAATGCAGAAATCGTTTTACAAACTACACTCGCCAACACATACAATAAATAGCTAAATGTATATGTATAGTTTTTAAAAAATAAAAAGTATATCTATAAATAATTTATTTACAGCATTTATGATTTCTCTCTGAAATAGAATACCATTAAAAAATAATAATAAATAAGTGTACGGATGAAATTTATTGCCCTAGCTTTCACGTATATTTAAATATAGCAATATTTAAAAAAAAACACACAACCTTATGATTTAGTTTTTATTTCAACAATTAAAAACAAAACATTACAATACAATTTAGTTATGGTCTCATAAAAGATATACAATAAAGTAATTAAAAGTAATGTCTGAAAAAATGTAAGATTTGGCTTGGAATGTGAAGGAAGTTCTGAGCTGATAACAGATTTTGATCTTAAATTTAAATAGTATTATCACAATTATTTGCTTTTACATTTACATTTATACATAGTACATGTCTTTACATTCATTTGAAAAACCTGCTTTAGTTTTAAAAGATTAAATAACTATTTTACATTGAAAATCATCTTACCATTTTCATTAATACATATAATCAATTAAATGACATTCTTACTGTCATGTCATCAAAGCTTGTAAATGCTAAACTTTTGTACACCTTGTGTATAACAACTCTTCCTTCAAGCTAATTAAAATATTTATTCCAGAGTCCCCATGAAAAAAAGCAATATATCAACTCTAAAGCAGCTTAGAGATAGTAAGTTATCCATTACCAAACTAAGGTAATACTGTTTTTTCTGATTCTTATACAATGCTTAGCCTCTGACTTAGAAAAGATATGCAAAAAATATTTTTTTTAAAAAATGTAAATATTTTCTCAAAAATTTTTTTGTTAAATGTTCCTAAATTTCTTGGCAATCAGAGTATTATTTTCTATACAGTATTTAGATAAATAATGACATATTGTCTTGTAAACTAAAGAAATATAAATAAATTAAGCTGAATTTCAAATATAATGCATACTTTTTTAAAATTTAAATATTTTAAAAATTATTTTTGTAAAAGGAAATATAGATTTTTTTTAGGACTGCGGAAATTAACGATTAATTTCTCGATTAATCGTTAAAGCTTTTTTATCGATTAAAATTATTTTAATCGATAAAAATTCAATTAAAATTTAAGAAAATATTTATATTTTAAATTTTAAAAATTAATAAATAATTAATTATTAATCCTATATAATAAGTCCATCAAACACATATGACTCCTACAGCCAATCATATTGAACACGTTTACACCATTTACGCGGACGTTCAAAACGAGTTATTTTTGTTGCAGTATCTCTTTCAAGACTTTATTTTGAGTTATGCGCGTTGGGATTTATAGCAAAAAGCTCTGTTTTTACGAGTTATTTATTTTAACTATAATGAATAGTATTTTTGACGCGATGCACATGTAATGCCGGTCGAGACGGCTGTTGGAGGGGAGTTACAACATGCCACCGAACGGTGGCGGAACGTCCTTGGACGGGCTTTGTTGCTTGTAATTAATAATAATTTATATATTTTTTTACGTACAAACGTCTCCCGTGTAATATTATAATTTATTTTATTACCTTATGAGGACCGGCAGACGTCAACTAAAAAATGGTTGACAGCATCAGCGCAGCTAAATTTAAACATATAACTAGAAAGTTGAACAAAAATATTGTTTTTAAGCTAACTGCGGATGGCAAAGTCGAAGATGGTGAAAAGGTTTACTGTGTTCACAACCATAAACAATTCTCTTTTAAAGGATCAAATACATCGCTGACGTACCACCTTCAGCATAAACATCCGATCAAGTATCAACACATTGTCATAAAATTTAGTTCAAAATATTCTTAATTCTCAATGTCCGTGAGAAATGTTCAGTTTAATGGCATAAATTTCTATTTTTGGCTTTAATCGAAATTATCGATTAATTAATCGATAATTTTTCAAAAGTGATTAAATTTAAATTATTTGATAACAGCCCTAATTTTTTTATTATTAACAGTAAGCTTATAAATATGACAACCTCATTATAACATTTGATACATTTGGCTTTAAACAGAAAAATTTTAGTCATTTTTTAAAGTATTATTTCAAAAATCTTAATCACGTCTTTTTTTACCCAAATTTGGTTCATATGATTGATTAACCTTAATCTTTTATTGCATATATATTACAGACACTCCTTCTTTACAGAAGATTATTGTGTCCTACAATAGAGGAGGTACTAAACTTTAAATAACTAGGAACCATTATATCTGGAGATGGTACCTGTGAAGCTCAAATTCGAGCTAGAATTGGGTCGGCAATGGCAGCAATGACAAAGTTAATCAAAATATGGAACAGCAAAAACATTGGCCTGCCAACAAAGCTCAAGCAATACGGTACTCTCGTTAAAACTATTGTCCTTTATGGATGTGAGACCTGGACTCTACTGGTAATCACTGCAGGCTGAAAGCTGCAGGCATTTGAAAACAAATGCACGGGAAAAATTCTCCAGATCTCTTATCTAGAACACAAGACCAATGAATATGTGTGGGACAGAATAAACTCTGTTGCGGGTCGTCAAGAAATCATTATAACAACAACATAAGATTGCATGGTTTGGTCATGTGCTGCGACATGATACCTTGACAAAAATCATCCTTTAAGGCACTGTAGAAGGGGCCGGTGAAGAGGTTGACAGCGGAAAAGTTGGCTTGACAACATAAAGAAATGGACAGGGATGAGCCGCCGCTCAAGATAGGCAAATGTGGAGATCGTTGTCTGTTGATGTGTCCATGCGCTCCCCCCAACGACCGCAACGGTCACGGGACTGAGGATGACGATGATTGTGTCCTACTATTATCCATAGTTTGTGTCCAGTCTTGACTTTTTGTTAGAGTTCTAATTTTGACTTGTTCAGGCAATCCATTACAATGCCATTTTATAGAATATATTAACTAATTAATGATAATCAATTAACTTATCAACTTTATTTAAATATTACATTACAATGTACTTTTAATTATTTTCATTCCATAGGTAACATTTACCTTTACAGATATTATATTTAAGAAAAGCAAAAAACTTAAGTCAAATATATATTTGGTGGCATTTGTTTGGAAATTGGACAGAGTAACTTTTTTAATAAAATTATGAATTTATTATTCCTATAAGAGACATGATATAAGTACATGTATATGAGAAATTATTGTTTCACAGACAGGCAAACAATTTGAGCCAGTGCCAAAATAAAAAAATGCAACACAGAAATGAAATGATGACATTTTCCTCAGAATAAAAAAAATTACTCTGACTTTTCTGACTCTTAAGTATAAGAAAAGAATAAACTATATCAATAAGTAATTAATGGTTCATTTTGATGCTCTAGCTATAAGCCTACAACAAAAAAGAGTCAATTGCGGGTTTTATGCATACCTTTCTTTAACAATATGTATGTTTTAAATTGGTGTATATAAATAAAATAAGTACATTTATTAACAGTGTAAAAAAACTGAGTTTTTTTAGCTTAAAGTTGAAGAATCTGAAAATGTAGATAAACTTATTTTTAAAAAAGAATCAGTATATTAATTTTAAAAGATCAAACACTCATAACTTCCTCATCCAACAGTCTATTTGTGAAACCGGGTGATTAACTTGTCTTGTCTTATCTATACAGACGCTCCTTCTATACAGAAGATTAATGCGTCCACAGACTATGCCGGTCTGTTGGCAAGTGATGCAGCGTTCACAGGCCACGGCTATAAGGGTTCCACACATTACCCAGCCGCCTTTATTTCCTTAACTAGTGTTAGGTACCCTTTCGGAGCTGGGTGGACTCAGGGACTCCCTAGGCCCCGGGAACACATGCGACGCGACCACCATGCCCCTACTTGGATGATCGTTGTCTGCAACAACAAAAAGAAAGTCCATTTTTCAATTGTAGTTATATAAATTGATGGGAAAGATTAACTTATAATTATTTTTTTTCAATTAAAGGGGAGTGTAATTTTTTTTAATTAAAAGAAAGTATAGTTTAAATTATTATATTATTATTTTTAAAAAAAGATTTTATATTTATAATTAATTCAATGTTAGCAGAAATAAATGCAATGAATATCCATGAGCTGATTTTGGACAAAAAATATACAGGGGTTATGAGATGTTAACTTTTCATGGTACACCTAATTATGATTGGTCCTTTACTTGTATTTCAAAAGTTTAGCATAATTTTTTAAAAATTGACAATATCTATTTTACTAAGTATTATTCATTTTTTAAATATGTTGCTTCAATTTTAATGTTATTTTACCTGTGAAATTTAAGTTAACATGTTAAACCTTGACATTGAAAAGTTAAATTTGTTTTGTTTGAAAAGGTACAATAGGTTGATATAGGAAATCTGGTATAAGGAAAATTCTCTGACTAACTTCTTTTTGCATGTCTTTTAAAACAATAAATGCTGGGTGGGGGGTATTGAAAATAAATTGTATTAATACAGCTACCTACATTTTATAAATGTATCCTTTTACAATCATGACACAAAATGTATCACTTAATAATATTAATGTAATAACTGTTCGTGCTTTTTGGTAACTATTTATTTATCTATTTATCAATTTGTTTTTGCTCTCCTTAATATTACTTTTAAGGTCCAAAATACTCAAGAACAATCATCCAAGCTCCAGTGTTTATAATATAGACTAAAAATACATGTCATGTAAGAGTAATGTTTTTAACAACAAACACAGTTACTACAATGGGGTCACAGGTTTCCGTGAGCACTTGCAATGATCGGAACTCAGGGGATTTTTAGGAGTATTTTTATCGTGTTCCGCGTCTATCAGTGCCTAAGCAGAAACCTTCTCAACGTAATCGGTGCCAATTCTGACACACTACTCAGCTCGTTTTATCCAGATCCCCTGAACGAAGAGCAGATGCCCGATCATGCTCAGTGGTGTGTTGACTTCCTGAGGTATTTAAAAAATGGGAAGGTTCCCTCCTTCAAGCTTCTGACCACTGGGGATAAAGCCTGGATCTTCAACCTGGATCCAGAAATGAAGAAACAGTCCAGGGTCTGGAAAGAAAAGTGGAGCCTGGCCCCTTGAATGCCAGACATTCCATGTTCACCTTCTTCTTCAGCCAAAAAGGTATGGCTGCTGCTCTTTCACTGGAGCAAAATGAGACTGTGAATGGCTCCTGGTATCATGACAAGGGCCTGCCAGAAGTCTTCGATAAAATGTGACGGTTGAACCCACGTGTGCCCTTCAAATGGCCTTTCAACGCCCCGGCTTATAAGGTGAAGCCGACAGTCGAGCCCATGGAGGAAACAGGTCTCAACATCTTGACCCCACCACCCCATTCCCCCCAACCTGGCACCCTGTGACTTTTGGCTTTTCCCGAAGCTGAAGGATCCTCTGAGAGGCCACCACTTCGAAACCAGGGATCATCTTGTTGCTGCTGTCTTGGGAGAGCTTGACAACTTGAAAAGCAAAGATTTTCAGGGCTGTTTTTGCCACATGGGTAAAATGAGCTGAGAAGTGTGTCAGAATTGGTGGTGATTACGTTGAGAAGGTATCTGCCTAGGCTCTGATAGACGAGGAACATGATAAAAAGATTTGAAAAAATCCTCAGAGTTCCGATCATTTCAAGTGCGGAAACCTGTGACCCCTCGTACATAGCTGTTGTTGCTGCACACAATCTTATCCTCAAGATTTTCAATACCTTTTTCGATTTTTATTCTCAGTAATTGAATTTGCTTCATCATCTCAGGGATATTGGACGTTTCTGATATAAATTTTTGATAACTTACCATCAGTTCTATAGAAACATAAAAGAATAAAAAGAATGTTAAATTAGGATTGAAGAAAGAAAAGCTGATGTTTTCAAAAAAATTTTTTTTATGTTCCTTCAATTTGTATTTAACAAATTAATTTTAGCTTATAGTGTTGTAATTTCTAATTTAAAACAGTGTCGCAGCGTGTGCTTCTAGTATTTTGGGCAAGGTGAGGATGAAGAAACCCTATCTTGTGGACTATGTACAGATAGTAGACCCTTTCTCCAGGCTTCTACAAATCACAAGTGCAATATTGGACCCCTCACATAACAACTGAAGTTATTTATTATCGTTAATTAAGTAGTGAGAATTAAATTACTGAAGTTATTAAAGTAATGTGCAAGGCATAAAATGCCTAAAGTATTCAAATCATTTAAAATACCTGGAATTTTCATTGCCATTTCCCCACTGAGTCTGGATAATTCCTGATTTTGGGGCCCTCCAATGGGGTAAAATGAAAGCATTGATCTTGCATTTATCTATCTCAAAATTGCGCATCCATTCCTAAACATCTTCACAGAAGCTTCCACAACATCCCTCCATTGTCTGGAGAACAGCCGCTTTCTGCACATGTTCATGGCTGCCCTTTGTCACTGCCGTGTCGATCAATGGCAAATAGTGTAATGGGATGATTCAGTTTCAAATGGTATGGTTTAACTTAGGCGTCGATTATATGCATGTCATTCTTTCTGGATTTGTTCGGTCCTATCAAGCTCCACTACTTGATGCTTAAAGAAGGAACTTTCAACCTCCCACCGTGGCTGAATTCTTATGCATTTGATTACATGGGCGTTCCTGTCCATACAGTGGTACCATTCTAAAAATGGTTAAAATCACATTTTCCCTTCTAATGAAATACTGGTCAGGGATGATGTAATCATACACTGACCTTACACTGCACATGAATAGCGTACTGACTCGAGTGTACTTGCACCAGAGCCCCATTATGTTGCGTGCACGCATGTCTTGAAATAATTTTTTTTTCAGGTTCGCATGTTGTACTTGTTTATTGATTTTTACATCCTAATAAACTGGTTCCTCTTACCTTTGACCCCTGAACAGTTCCAAACAAAATTGTTTTCAACTTTTGCACACATTGATCATGCGCAAGGCTTTTGTTAGTATTGGACTTAAAAAATTAAACAATATGACAACAACAATAAAATAAATAACCATGATGCAAGAGAAAACTTTTTTATTTTGGTGGGAAGGGTGTGTGTGTGTGTGTGGGGGGGGGGAGAGTGTTCCCATATATAAACATTTCCAAATTTTACACATTTCCTCGTTAGGCTCAGCAAGTGAGTGTAGAGCTGTTTTTTTTAGACTCCAACTTGTTTCTAAAGCTCGTTTTAAGTTAATTGAAAATTTCTTTTTAAGATAATCCTACCATGGGTGAAGCTTGAAAAGAATAAATTGTATGCTGGCAAACATTACCCAAAATGCAATAGGTTGCGAGTCATTAGTTTTGTTTAAAAAAATTCTTTGTGACGAGTTGGAAGTGAGGAACTTGATGAGTGTCTGACTATTTTATTTTGGTTGCAGATTTTATCTTTCTATTATGTGCTCCCCGAGAAATTTCGTGACAGGGAAAATCACCCCCTCGCCACTCCACACCCCGTACGCTACGCCACTGATTGAAAATCATGTTATCTTAGTTCTAAATAATTATTTTATTTCAACTTAAATGGAGAGATAAGTTCTTAATTATTTGCATAGAAAGAAATAAGAGTCTCAATTGGAATTTAAAAAAAAAGATCTTTTCTCAATTTTATATTACATGTATTTTAAAAGTAAAATCCTATAAATGCTATTATGGCAGCTGTTATAGTAGTTGATTTGGTACCTTTCATTTTCGTTTGAGACAGAGTTTGTTGCTGGATAAGGTCCTTTATCTGCCTTTCAAGATCTGAAAAATTAAAAAGACATTAATATTTTGGGTAAATATGAACAGATTATATTCTCTACTTTAAATAACACATTCTATGAGTTTACTAATTTATGACTAATTTATCTTTATGTCTCACAAACTTATATCAATGATTTATTAATAGAAACATAAACATTGAACGTTAAAACAATTTTTAAAGGCAAAATATTAATCTTAATTTTGTTTCTATTTCTTTTTAAAACATAAATTAATAGGCTATATTAAATGTGTCTTATTTCTTAATGGAGCAAAATATTAACATTTTTATCATTAAAACATAAAAAGTAACCTAATATTTTCTTTAAAAAATTTTGTTAAATAATCTCTACCTTTATAATCTGGATAAAAGCTAAGATTTGAAACTAATGTTATTTTTGGGTACCTGCAATCTTTTCCTTGATAAAATTATCCTCATTTCTAACTGGATTGTAAAGATGCCTCTTCTGCAAATACCTATACACTAGGTAGATACTAACTCCAAGAACCAAAAGTATAACTATGCTGATGCCTAAAGCCCACTTAGCTGAAATTTAAATATAAAAAAAAACAAAAAAAAACACACATGCAAACAATAAAATGCTCATCAACACATCAAAGTTCTATATCAATTTTAAAATGTAATAGGTGCTTAGGTAAGTTTTAATTGTTAATATAATTATGCAAAAAATTGTTCAGTACTTGGACAAGGCACCTATTTATTTTCATTATAACAGCAGAAAAGCTACTTTTGGATGAAAATTATGATGAATGAAATTTGGAGCACAGTGACAATGATTGGAAATAAATTTAAAATTTGGTTGTTTTTTTTATATTAAAATTGAAACAGCCATAGCTCTGATTGTGATAATTTCAACAGGTATAGAGAGGAAGAAATGTGGTTGTGTCAGCATAGTCGTGTGCGCGGCGAAATTCAATAATTCTGGCAAGTTGACGAGTGAAACATAATATGGTATTTAAATAAATTCCATCTTATTATAACTGTTTACTCCATTTTATCAGGACTTAGTCGGTATATTAGCTTATTACCCGGAGTTAATTTTTTGTTGTGTTACGGCAGAATACCAGAGCCAACACGCGAGCGAACGTGACATCAAAATCAAAGCGTTTTCTTAATAATAATAATAATATTCTGGTCTATAAATATAAAAATACACGTCATCACTGTTTGTGGAGTTCGCTAGTGACCGATTTTTAAAAAAAAATTAATTCGCTTAGTTACCGAAGCATAGTACCAGAAGTGAACAGCGCTGAACAAGCGGGCTGTGACATCACCAGCTGACCCCGGTGAGGCAGAAAATTGGTCCCTTCCCTTGGTTATAAAAAAATCATAGCTAACATTTTCAAAAGCTTGCGATTGGTCATGGGGATCGAGATAACCAACGTTAAGTGGCAAAATTTGACCCTTTTTTGTACTCGTGTTATGAGGTTTCGGCGACTTAAAAAAATCGAATTAAACGACGAGAAAATGCTAAGACAAAGAGAGAATTTGGCAGTTCCAATAAAAAACGTCGTCATAATGACGTGGGCGAGTTAACCGAGCTCGAGTTAAGTGGGTTCGACTGTAATTGGTTTAAAATCGGATTTACATAACTGATAATCGGTTTCCCATAAACAACCCTAATCCTGAGTTATAATTTAATCTAATTTTTACATTGTACAGTGGTACCTCAAGATACGAGTGCCCTAACATACGAGTTATTTGAGATACGATCTCTCGAGCGAGCTAAGTTTTGTTTTGAAATACGAGCGACATTTGAGATACGAGGAACGGCCAGCGTCGACGCTGCACACGGCCCACCCAGTTTTCTGCACCTGCGCCTCATGCATATTCCACGTATTCCCACAGTGTACTTGTTTACCTCGCTGTCGAAGAATCTTTGCTAAGTTTTTCTAGGGCTTTGCACTTTTTTTGCATTTGCATCCTTAATCACATTTCTTTCTATAACCATAGGTCCGAAGAAAGTAAGTAAAAAGGTCAGTGCTCAGAAGAAGATGATGTCTATTGAATTAAATCGTGTTATAGAAAAAAATGAAATGTAGGAAGAAACAAACCTCCTTGGACAGTTTTTTTTAAAATCCGGCAAAAAAGGCAAAGACCCGTGAAAAGAGAAGCAATGACTAAAATTAAGCATACAGTAGCATTTAAGTTGTGTGTAAGTTACATTTAATTGACTAAAATACAAATATGTATGTAAACTTTATAAAAACAGTTGCTTTACATTCTCTTTTATTATGTTTTATACAATATTTGCCATTTGCCATGGGACGCGGTGGTCGAGTGGCAGCGCGCTCGACTGGCGCACCGATGGTCACAAATCAAGTATCAACACATTGTCATCAAATTTAGTTCAAAATATTCTTAATTTTCAATGTCCGTGAGAAATGTTCAGTTTAATGACGTCATAAATTTCTATTTTTGGTTTTAATCGAAATTATCGATTAATTAATCAATCATTTTTCAAAAGTTAACGATTAAATTTAAATTAATCGATAACAGCCCTATTGCCAACAGATCATCTGTCATGGTCTGTGGACGCAATTATCTTCTGCATAGAAGGAGCGTCTGTATAGATAAGATAAGATTTATAAATACATTTTTCTTATTCAAAAACATGTAACAAAAACAATTAGGGGTAGCATTTTTGGGGCTGGAATGGATTAATGGCATTTCAATTAATTTCAATGGGGAAAATTGCTTTGAGATACGAGAAAATTGACATACTAGCAAGGTTACGGAATGAATTAAACTCGTATCTCGAGGTATCACTGTATATTGAAACCCTTTCTTATAAAATTATTAACTTTCGTAAGGCTATTTCTTAATTTTCAGGATAATTTTTACACATACCTATTGCAGCAGTACTATCTTTGTCTGCGTCATCTGCAGTGTTGCTTTTTTCTTTAGCAAGGTCCACATTATATTCTGTTGTTGTTCTGAAATTCCTATCATAGTCCCGAGATTCTTGAGAATAAGAAATAAGATCACTTTGAGACAGAATATCAAGATAAAAAGTTTTAAGACAACTACAGTCTATTTCTTCAAATGCCAATAATAAATTTCCATTTGCTATAGTTGTTTAAGAAACCTATTTTCAATATGTTCAAGAACAAAAAAAGTGAATGAATTGATCTCAGAACCCTTGATAAAGGAAAAATAGCTTTTGTGATTTCAAAGGCATAAATATGCATCTGATATTGATGAGAGATAAAAGCAAACAATATATTAATTATATTTGTGGCACATTTAAAGAGCCATTAACTAAAACTTTAAATTAGTTATATAGCTTATGTGTTGGATTTTCTGTTTCTTTCTAAGCACAAAAAATTGAGTTCGTGTACTCATATTTTAAAAATAGTGTTTGGCTAACACAAAAATATTTTTTTTCATATCAAAAGTTGTAACCCATCATTCTACACCCCTCCCCAAATCTATTTAGAAAAAAAAAGAAGAGTTTCTACTTGAACTTCAAACTGATTGTTCAAATAGTTTTAAAATTTTGACTTATTTCTAAAAACAGATATAGGTGAATAGCAAAAAAAGAGTGCCATAACTTTATAAATTAAAAAAAAATTAATTGTACTAAAATTCATAATAATTTTGTCATATTTCTCGGATTATAAAACTTACTACTTATACAAGTAGTATTAGGTAATAGACATAACCCATGGATAATTGTAGGACGCAATAATCTTCCATATAGAAGAAGCGTCTGTGAAAGATAAGATAAGATAAACATTCTTTTATAATACTTAACAAGTATATTTTTGAAAATGTATCGGTAAAGCATAAAATTAAAACAAAAATAACATCAAAAATATTTCAGATGAGTAAACTAAGCACCTAAATTATAAATTATTTATTTGTCAAAAAAAATATGGAGATAAATTGACTTTAAGAGGTAAAATATGATATGAAAGCCTGCCAAACACTGAGTGAAAAGTATAGTCAAGAACAGGTTGCAGTAGTCAAATTATGGACAGTTTAGTTTAAAATCTAAATTTAAGTATAGTTTATGCTTTAAACCATATTTTTTATACATGAAATAAGTGCCTCTGAGTAATATTCCACTTAGTTCAAGTCAAAGGAAAATCAGTGTTGGGAAAAAGCAAACATTTTTACATTGCACCTTGTTCTGTCTTTTTTTTATTGTAACGGATTTAGTTTTACAATGGAAAATTATTTTCAAAAGCAGCATGAAATAAATAAATCCAAAAGCAAGAAATAAATGAAGACCTCAAGAGAATAAACGGCTATGTGACATTTTTGAATTTTTTTTAGTTATTCACTCTATCTGATTGAGCGTCAAAAATAGAGTATTTTGAATGTGGTTTTATAAAAAAATAATGTCTCTGATCTATAGTTTTGAACTTAAAAACTTGAATATCTAAAAACTACAAAAATGTCACATAGCCGTTTCTTCCCTTGAGGTCTTAAAAGGCATATTAATGTCTTAAAAATGTTTCCAACTAATACCTGTTTGAATTCTGCAAATAATTTACAAAAAAACTTTCATTATTTTAAGAAAAAATTTAAAGTTTTACATAAACAGCAATTAAAGTATACTCAAATTTTTACTGGAAGATGAATACCTTAATTTATTAAAATAACATCACAATTTGAAGACATATAAAAAGAAAAATTCAAAATCATTCAAATTAAATTTATTTATGATTATGATATACAACGAAGTTATAAATAATAGCTTTTTTAAATTAATTTGTTTCATTTTTGTTGCTTAGTTTTTTTTAATTTACTTTTTGCTCTTCAGTTACTGTTTCCACAAACCTTTTGTATTTCTTGTATCTTCTGCAACAATATTTGGTTCTGTTGTCTCGGTTGACATTTGAACTCTTTCATCACTTTTTTGTCCGATCTTATTGTTAACTGAAACAATCATTATCAAGATATAAATTTTTCTTTGTTAAATTATTAGAATGATGTTGCAAATATCTATATCCATTCTGTTTTCCCAAAGATGCACAAATATCACATTATATTCTGTAAAATAACATCATATTAATTTTAATGTTAATCTTCCTATTTTTGCCTATTTAATTGCACTTGACATGATATTTTATTCTATTTTAAAAAAAAATTTAAAAAAAAGAAAAAGCACATGTAAGCTTTATAAATTATATTTCAACGAGTGTATTACCCTTAAAAAATGACGGAAGTTTTCAAAATAAATATATTTCAGCTGAAATCAATTACATGTAATTAAATAATCAGAAAATGTAGAGCAAAAGAGAGAAAAATTAAATCTCATTTCCATATTGAACAATTTTATGCGGATGTTCAAAAAGAGTTATTTTTGGTGCAGTAATTTTTTTTCAAGGCTTTTTTTTTAGCTCTGAGCTTTCTAAAATAACATAGCGTTAGGAACGAACATGCTTAGCAAATTATATATTTTGATACAGTGAATATGTACAGAATGTTTTAACTTTTAGTTCTAGAAAAAACCGATACTTCTGTGTATTTTATCATTCACTGGTGTTGGTGTTAATACAATAAAACACACAGAATTTTAAAGACCAAACAGTCCAAAATATTAGTTTTGCAAGCATATGAATGTTTGACTGGTTAAAAATAGTAATTTTGAACAATATAACCACTACTATAAATGCTTATTAATTATTATAGTTGCCACTAAATGAAGTTTTAAGCAGTGTTACACATATAAAAAGGACAAAAACATTTTAATTTTAAATTATATTTATATGATTTAGTAAGTGCTTCCGTCGAAAGGGGGTGGCCTCTACGGGGCTCTGCGGATGAGTAAGGTCGTGGGGCACGGACCTGACCGCGACTCAGCGACCTGAAACCAACAACTCCCGGCAGGCAATGCCAAAGTCCGTTATGTTAGGTGTTAGGTGCTAGTCACATATGATTACAGTCGGTGTACGGATCTTAGACAAAGCATCTTAAATGCATTGTCGATGATGAAAACCAAAGTACCCGTTGAGGGTCGGGTAAATCCGAAGCGACCGTTTCGTCCCCCTCAATTTTACTAGCAACGCCATTGAGCGGTTCCGGTTTAGGGCCAGTACGGATTAGCAAAAGGAACCGCGAAGAACGCAGTGGACGCCAGCTCTGAGGAAACCTTCCAGTGGGGGTTGCACCCTAGGTAGGTCATTGATGATCCCCCGCATAGCGGCGATCCTAACCATTGAGACTCGTATGCTTTGCCGGGGTGGCGCCTAAGTGGTAGCGGGTCGTAGTAAGGCAATTCCACCCCTCCTTGTGAGGTCAACTTAGTGGGAGGCATTTTCGACTTTCTGTCCTGGATGCCCAGGTGGCCGCTTCAGAAGCGACCGCTCCGTCCCAGCTGTCACGTCCTTTTCTGGGGGAGGGGGCCAGATAGCTGGGAGGGTCTTCCAGGAAGACCCATGAAGAGCACTAGGCTCGGGGCTTCTAATTTTCTTCCACATGTAGGATAATTAGTAAGTGCTTAATTACTTTTCAAACACAATGGTATTAGGCCAAAGTGGTCTTTGAAACAATAAACTTTGAAAGAACACAATGTTTGACTTCAGAAAAATAAAAATAAATATTTTCTAATGGCTTGTCTAGAGACCTAATAAATGAAGCTTACATTTTCCACTTTTCCACTGCTCATTACTGACCAAATCCTGGCAAGCTGATTTACAATTGTTGGGGTCATAAGTACTTGAAATATTATATTCTGAACTGACGCACCACTTCAAGGGGTCTTTAATTGTGTCAGGAAAGCAATTTTCACAAATTCCTTTAAAGCAGTACTGTGTTAAGTTGCAACATATGAAGACATCACCTTCATGGCAAGGATGAGGTTTTTCACGATCCTTACAATCTGTATAAATATTTAGTGTGTTCTAACATAAAAAATTTTAAAAACAAAATTTATAAGCATCACATAAATTTATAATATTATAGTTTTAAGGAGATTTAAATATGAATATTAAAAATTTTAATTTGAGAGGTCAAAGATTTTTTATCTTAAGCCCAAGGTGCTGAACCTGTTTAGCTTACAGCCAGGTCTGTCATAATATGGCAATAGCAAGTGCTACTTTTCTTCTGATATTTAAAAAAAAATTTTTTCCTAGATGAAACCTTTTTCATTATAATTATGGTTAAATGGAATATTTGTATAGATTGACGTTGATTCACCATAATTATTGTTTCTTTGAAAACATACTCTGGTAAATTTATGATATTTACAAAATTAAAAATATACAATTTGACCTGAAGAAACATAAATAAATTGTACTTCTGTTTTTCTTAACATGATTCTCTTACCTTTTTCTTGTTTGCTTTGGGCTTGTGATGCCAAAATAAGAAATACTAGACAGCAGCATTTTATATCATCACCTAATCCAATAAAGTATAAACAAGCAAACAAAGAGAATATTAATTGAAGCAGATGCCACAAATTATCTCGTGTGAGACTTCAATACAGAGAAAAGTATTACTTGTATTTTCAATACATTTAAAACTTATTCTTAACATTTTATTAGACACTTAAAATTTTATAGTAGTACAATTATAAAGACTTCTTTTTTTAAGTGTCAAGTATAGCATTATTAAAAGTAATGTTTATTTGTAAGAAAATACACCGGTACTTGTCTGTTATCCGATCACAAAAAAGTTTTTTATTTTTTTAGGGGTATTAACTGCTGGAAACCCCGCGAAACTTAGGCTATTACAATTTAGAAATTACTAATTACTACTAAATAAATGTTAGTATAATTTTATATATATAATATGACGCTGAGTCCAGTTGTGGCGTTTATTTGGCACCTTTACTGATTTCCATGGCCGCTCGATTAGTTGGGTGTTAGCAACGGTAATAGGATCAACGAAATGTAGGCTGTGATTAATGGTTTCGTGAGTGTAATCCATGCCGAATTTAAAAAAAATAAATAGTGATATTATATTACAATTGATAATACATAAGGCAGTCGATTGTTTTTAATGGCAACTTTCTTTCATTTATCGTTTAGATTGTTTTTAATCAGTGTTGTTCTCATTCTTGTCAAATTTCAATATAGTTAAATTAATAAAGTGAATATAGTCAATCTTGTTAAGTATAATTTATTTTATACTGTATTAGTATGGCTTATAAATAATATGTATATTATTTACAACGGTTAATACAAAAAATAAAAATAATTTTTAAAATCTTGGTGGTCGGATAACAGACAACTACCAATACACCTCATGACCAATAAAAGAAGAGAAAAAAAGAATTTTACAAAATTTATTAAAATGAAACAATATTAAGCCAATCTATAATTTTACATTCAAAAGCACTGCAGCAATTTTTCCTCATTATGAACGGCTTCTTAATTCCTGATAAAACACTAATCCCAAAAGCTATGGCATTCAAAGATGTTAGTTATCTCATTTAAAATGAGTTATAAGTTCTTTTATACTCCCTTCTATTACTAATTGAAATGTGTCTTTCCATCCAGAAAAGTTTCAACTGTTAAGAGTAACAAAGAAAAAGAGACTAGTAAATGCAAACTATTTCATTCATGGAAAACAAATAATCCAAACTAAAGATGCAAAATACTTAGGACTAATAATCAATGAGAAATTATCATGGAATCCCCATGTCAATGAAATAAAAAAACAAAAATACAACCAAACCTTAGTTATGCCTTCTAAAGATAAACTTTTAAAGATATAATAAGAATATAAACTAAAATGCTACCTCACTTTAGACTTGGTGAGACCTGTACTAGAATATGCATCTTGTGTATGGGACCCATCCACAAAAGAAAACATTGATATGCAAGAACAAATTCAAAACACAGCTGCTAGATTCATTACTGATATAGACATTATTCCGTATGCAAGAACAAATACATACAAATTTTCATTCTTCCTTGTCATAAATTTTAGCGTGGAATGGGTTGCCTGAAGAAACGAGGAAAACCTACACTTTAACTATCAACATTTAAATTTAAAAATATAATAAGAATGCAGAACAAGACACAAACCATTGAATTCATTGAATCATTGATAAGCATAGGACATAGACATAGGATGCAATAATTTTCTGTATCAAAGGAGCGTCTGTAACAGATACGATAAGCAGTGGCGTAGCAACGGGTTGGCATCGGGGCAGTCGCCAAGGGCGCCAGCTCAAAAGGGCGCCACTAAATCTCTAATTTTTATATTAAAATGTATATTGTTTTGTGCTGAAAACAACTTAGCTTTTCGTGGACGACAGATGGAGGTATATTTTTTAATCTGATAAAATTTGTGAGTCAGTTTGATATTGGTTTTAAAAATTCCCTTGAATCGCATATTAAAAATCCCACTAGCTATTTGTCGCCAACAATCCAGAATGAATTTATTAATTTGTTATCAGCGAAACTACAAAATGAAATAATAAAAGAAATTCAAGAAGCTAAATATTATAGTATAATATTTGATAGCACTCCGGGTGTATCTCACAAAGAACAATTAACTGAAATTATTCGGTATTTAAAATTATCAGATAAAGAATATACCATTGAAGAGAGGTTCGTTGGTTTCATAAACAAAACAGAAAAAACAGAAGGAATTGCCTTGGAAATTAAAGCAGCATTAATTCAAAATGGTTTATCACTTGAAGATGTACGTGGCAAAGGTATGATAATGGGGCTAACATGGCAGGGAAGTACAAGGGAATTCAAGCCATACTTGAAAAAGAGAATCCACTTGCTCTGTATATCCCATGTTCTGCACATACATAGTCTTAATTTGGTAGGTGTGCAAGCGGCCAGCATTGATGCAGATGTTGTGACATTTTTCGGAACTATACAGGAATTGTACAATTTTTTTCTCCTCGTAAACTAGTAGATAGGAAAAAATATCCCCAGTCACTGAAATCAGCCTAAAGAAGCATGCGGACACAAGATGGTGTTCCAAAGCAAATGCTGTAAGTGCTTTATATGAGCAACTGGAGCAAATTATTTTAGTATTAATTGAAATGAAGGATAATCACTTAATTGGTGACGCATTATCTGTTGCTAAATCATTGCACCGTAAAATCAATAGTTACAAGTTCATTTCGTTTATAACTATTTAGAGTTTGATATCGGAAAAAATAAACAAAGTCAATTTAGCACTACAAAAAAAAAGACCAGGATATTTATCGACATAGTTGTTAATAAAAGGACTTTTAAATGCCTTTGAAGATCTAAGAAACTAACGAAATCTATAAAAAAAATTGCCAAAATTGAAGAAATGTCTTGTATTAAAATGAAAACTCGAGCCAGTTCAAAAAAGGAAAGCAAAACGAAAACGAATGCCAGAGAGCATGCTGAAGATGAAGGACCTAACTTGGATAAATTCAAAAAAAAATTTTTGTTGCAATCATTGATTCAATAATGATGCAGTTAAAATACAAATTTCTTTCTCAGAAAAATATAGCAGAAGACTTTAACTTTCTGACTGGCAAAGCATTCCAATCTTTTGCAATGGCAGATTTAGAATCTAATGCTATTCTATTATCAGGCAAATATCCTGAAATAAATAAGAGCAATTTATAATTGAAATAATATGCTTTAAACACCAAATGATTTTGAACTATTGCAAAACAAAAAACCCGATGACATGTTTCATTTAGATCTTCTAAATGTTCTCACTACATGGGAATGCCAAGAATCGTAACCGAATATCGAACGAGCTCTAAAAACATTTCTTACAATGCCAACCACAGTAGCCACTGCTGAAAGGAGTTTCAGCAAACTAAAAATGATAAAAAATTACTTGAGATCGACGTCAGGTCAACAACGCACATCATCTCTAGCTCTTCACATCATCTCTAGCTCTTCTTTCAATCGAAAGTGAACTTACCAGTCAAATTAACTTCGATGAAATAATCACCAATTTTGCAAACATTAAAGCAAGAAAAGTTAAGCTTTGAACCTTTGATATAGGACATATGAGTATGAGTGGATCGGTGGAGTGTTACTTAAATTTACTTTTAATTTTGAGTTTCTAACGTTATGTATGAGATAATGAGTTTGACACATTGACACTATTGTTTTTATTTACAATACATGATACTTCAAGTTTTGCAGTATTCTTTATTAACGCAACAATATCCCGTTTTATCCTTCAATTTATTTGGTATTATTTAGTAAATAATAAACTGCAAATTAGTATTGTTCCTGTCTTAAGCATTTTTATATATTCACGTTGTATGACTGTCACTGTCAGACTACGTAATTTTTCTCTAACAAATGAAAAATCGCAAAGCTGAAACTTGTCAATTTATTAAGGGCGCCAAAAATAAATTAGCCAAGGGCGCCAAAAACCTAGTTATGCCTCTGACGATAAGATAAGAATCAAGATTTATAAGAAGATATTACTAATACAACTTCAAAAACTATTACTGAAAGTTTCAGTGAAACATAAATAATTCATTGTGGGCCCTCAGCCTCACTCAAGATAATAATATTAATAATTGGTTTACCGGATAAATTATCAATGATAATAATTTAATAAGACGGGCAAAACTTTGCCTTCCTCGATATGCCATCCAATCCACTAGTCAATAAATAAGTAGTTTGAATTTTGAAGACTTGGACTTGAAGTTAAAGAGTAGGGCAAGTGTATGACTAGTAAGAGTAAGCTAAGACTAAGACTAAGAAATAAGACACTAAGAGACTATCACTAAGTGACTAAGACTAAGACTACTATTACTACTAATACTAATACTAAGACTGACTAAGAGTTTATTAAGAGTAATTATTAAGTAATAAGACAGTTTAGTTTAGACAGACATTGACATTATATTTATAATCATTAATTTAATTCATTATAATGATAAAAGATTAAAACTTTTAATTAAATATAATATAATTATTATATAATAATAATAATATTAATAAAAGTTAAATAAAAGTAAAAGTATTAAAAGCGTGAAATAAACAAAAAAGACTTTTATCTTTACTCGTCTTTACAAATTAAATAGTAAAATAGTTAAATAGCTTACACTACAAATCTGTAGTGTAACCATACCTATGTAAATGTTACAATGGAACTTGAGGAAAACTGTTTTTAAAAGTCTCATCGTCATGTTTTTAGTCTTTTTTGGTTCGGAAGATTCTGTTCTGTTTCTCTTCTTTAATTTTAGACAAATAAGGCATGAACGGGAATGTCCGAATGATGTTCCTATTCCGCAAATTATATTTAGTAATTAAGTCATACTTCCTTTTCTTGAATCCGGTGTAACAGGCCAGATAAAACCCCTGACCAGAATATATCCAGGCCAGAATAACTGAAAATATACCCCCCCCCCTTTTACAGGCCAGAATATACCCCTTTGACTCATGAGGATATATAATAATAATTAGATGCATGACTTTTTAGAAATTCCATTGGTGTTTTAGCTTACATAATTTGTCAGAGAAGTTTAACTTATTTCTTACTTAGGCTTAGGACCTTAGCCTTAGGACTTAGGTAGGAAATATGTGTTTATATTTAAAATAAAATAATAATAACAAATACTTTTTTTTACTACGATCTATGAAAGGACAGTCAATTTTTATTTAAAGTTACAGTCTATAGTCTATACTTACAGTGGTCGAACTGCGGCTCGCGAGCCGCATGCGGCTCTTCTGTGTTCACATAGCGGCTCGTTAACAATTGGTCTGGTGAACTTTTTGTTTGCAATAAATAATATAAAAAATAGGGCTGCGGAAATTAACGATTGATTGATCTATTAATGGTTAAAACTTTTAATCGATTAAAATTAATTTGATCGATTAAAATTTGATTAAATTTTAAGAAAATATTTCTAATATTTTTTTTTCTATTTATTAATAATTTATACTTTTATTTATTTACATACATTTCACTCGTATTATTGTTATTATTTATTTAGACTTGCATAAATAAATACGTAAACAAAAATGTTTTTCTTCCTTATTTCTTGCATAGCAGAACGAATTAGCTGTGTTACGTCACATAATCTGGGAGTCATGGAATTACAGCGACTTAACCAATTTCGCGAAATAATGAATCGTGGCTTAACGGGATAATCTATGGCATCCGTCCATCCTCATGGGATGATGGCGTTTCCTCCTGCTCCTCTACCCCCTTCCCCTTTCTCCTGGCCCTTTTCTCCTCGCTCTTGACTGTAAGGGAAGCTTCCGCGACTTGGATGCCCTCGCGTACTTTAGCCCGCCAGGAGGTGCGCTCCTCAGCAATGGTTTCCCACGTTTTATGGTCTATCTGCGCCAGACTCATGTCTTTCTTGCAGACATCCTTGAAGCGCAAGCAGGGGCGTCCTCTCTTCCGCATACCAGTTGCCAGCTCACCGTAAAGCAGGGCTCTTGGAATGCGCTCCGAGTTCATCCTGCGGACATGTCCCAGCCACCACAGGCGCCTCTCACTCAGGATTGAGTGCATGCTCAGCATATGACTCCTTCTGAGTACCTCGACATTCGTTATCTTGTCCTGCCACTTGATGTGCAGAATCCTGCGCAAGCATCGTAAGTGGAAGCTGTTGAGTTGCTTTGTTTGTTTGGCATAGGTCGTCCAGCACTCGCTGCCATAGAGGAGTGTGCTGAGCACGCAGGCCTGGTACACAGTGATTTTTGTCCTAGCAGTGAGCTGTGCATTGTTCCACACTCTTTTATTCAGCCTAGCCATTAATGATGAAGCCTTGCCGATTCTGGTTTCAATTTCCTTTTCCAGGGAGAGTGTGCTTGTGATGTTACTGCCAAGGTAGGTAAAATCATCGACGACATCCAAGGTGTTTCCCTCAATGGAGATTGCTGGGAAGCAGTCAGTTCCTTGTCTCATAATGTTGGTCTTTTTGAGGCTTATCGTTAGACCAAAATCTTTGCATGCCTCTGAGAACTTGTCGACCAAAAGTTGGAGACCTATCTCTGAATGTGAGGTAAGGGCTGCGTCATCCGCGAAGAGCAGCTCTCTAATTAAAACATTTTCCACTTTTCTCTTTGCACGGAGACGGCTGATGTTGTACAGATTTCCATCCGCCCTGGTATGGATGTTTACACCCTCGAAACAGTCCTCGAATGCATGACGCAGTAGCATCGAGAAAAAGATACCGAAGAGTGTTGGAGCCAGTACACAGCCCTGTTTGACTCCGCTACAGACTGGGAAGGGTTCTGAGGTGGCACCATCGAAGAGCACTGTGCTGTGCATATTGGTGTGGAAGGACTCGATGATGGAGAGAAGCCGCGGCGGGCATCCTATTTTTTCCAATATACGAAGCAGACCCTCGCGGCTGACCAGGTCAAATGCCTTTGTTAGATCTATGAAGGCAACAAAGAGGGCTTTCTGTTGCTCCCAACATTTCTCTTGTAGCTGACGGAGTGAGAAGATCATGTCCATTGTTGACCGGCCAGCCCGAAAACCGCATTGTGATTCTGGGTAGACATTTTGCGCCAGAATTTGCAGGCGTGCAAGGATCACTCTGGCAAAGGCCTTTCCCACAATACTCAGTAAGGAGATACCACGATAGTTATTGCAATCGCTGCGATCTCCTTTGTTCTTATAAAGCGTAACTATTTTGGCGTCACGCATGTCCTGTGGGATGTGACCGCGTTCCCAGCAATCGCATATGAGATAACGGGATAATATATCATAATATATGCGTTATATAAAAATATAATTAATCGAAATTAATTGATTAAATGTTGCCCCGTTTGTCGAACAAATTATTTTAAATCAGTACCTGTCCTAATAAAAAAATAAATGAAAGTTAAAATGTCTCTCAGTTACTATAGGTCTGGCCACTCCTAGTCTACACAAATTAATATAAATGCTATCAGTGTTATTTTTTATTTTAAAATTGACTTAATCAAGCACTAGATCTACATGAAATTATTATTTTTTAAAAAATAGTTTAAGGGCAATAAGGGACTATATTTTTGCCTTTCAAACGCGTTGGAACATCTTTGCTTCCTTGAGCTCGCTTATTAATCGAATCATTATTTTTAAGTATTTTGAGTTTGGCAATACATATTTTTGTCTAAATATTAATTTATTAAATACTGCATGAATGTTTTGTTTTGTTTTGTTGTTGTTGTTGTTTTTTCCTCATACATTTGACATGTTACCGGCGACAACGACACCTTCATTTTTATTTTTTTAAAAACATATCATGGTGCCTTTCGATTTTTGTATCTACCTACTGTTGCGTTCTGGGTTCTGGATAAAAGGAGACAAGTCTCGACTCTTGTCAATGGATCATATAATCTTTATTAGTCAGCAACATATGTACATCAATAGCTTCAGGTACACAAACGTAATCCTTTCACAAGGACCTTACTCCTAAGTGCGTACACTTTGCTGTAACCTCGAGCACACCTCGATGTGTTACCAGCTAGTCGAACTACACTCGATCACTCCATCGCTCCTATACTAAATGTCCAGCCCTAAGAAGGACTATGGACCTCCGCACTCGTCAGTCTTCATACGTCTCTCTCCTCTCTGTCACACACCCACTATTTATCCACAACACGGCTCTCTAACTTGCATACCGGGTGAATACAATTACATCATTATTGACAAGTGAACTCTTGTCACGCCTTGAGCCGACTCACACACTGGCTCACAACAATCTCACAACAATCTCACAACAATCATTCGCAGTGATTCTCATACCCTGACACCTACATCTTTATTGATTTGTACTTAGGGAAAGACTAAACGTGTTGGAAACAGTGGTTGACTTCCCCAATTTTGGTTGTCGTATTTCTGAATCTTTATCTGTAGCGCACTTTGCCTTCGGCAACGCGGCGTCTTAAGACATTAAAAAGTAACCTCTGTTCCTGTAGCGCCAATCATTTTTATATTTAAATCAGCGCAATTCGGTTGTACCTGTTTTACTCAAAAGTAAGGAGAAAGAGGAAGAGTGAGGTCAACCTTGTTGCATTTCGCCCATGTTGGAGAGTCTGCTTTCCATCCCTTCATTTTTTTGTTATGAAGCACCGTTTGTGTGTCCGTGTCGTGGCGTTTAATCCGTATTCAAAAGAACCTCTGAACTCTTTGCGCCATCATTTTAATTCAAACCTGCCGTATTTCATTTTGAGCAGCGTTAATCTAAAAGTGTAGCCAAAATGGTGAATGGTGGCAACTTTGTTTGATTAGGCCAATCTTGACAAAGTCCTCGAATCGTATTGCGCGACTTCAAGAAAACATTTTGGTCACTTGTCGTTTTGGAGGTTATTTTAAGTGACCAAAATAGCTAAAACTTTGTCAAGCATGGAAGACCAACTTTATGATCAGCTTTGACGATTCTACTCTACAACAAATTTTTTTAAGAGCCCCCAGTAGATCTATGACTTACATACAGAGAAACGCATAAATGCCAAGTCACAATATAGATTATGGACAAACAGCAAAACGTTTTCAAGCAAAAGAAGGGATTCTTTACCATGAAAAAATGGAGGTTATAAATTCTAAATAAAAGTCACCTGCGAAATATTCTGAAGGCGTTTAATGACAACCAAAATTCTGTTGGCCATTTTGACAGAGATTAGACATGAGCCAAAATCTCTGAATGTTATTATTGGAAACAGTTTTGACAAATTTATTAATGAAATTAAAATTCTTGAAAGTAAATTAGTATCAATTTTTTTAAAGCATGCCATAAAGTATTCATTTTCTTGGACCCACAAACTCAAACCGGAAACTTTATTACCTAGAGGATAGGGATTCCACTTCGGGATCAATCCAGGGAACTTTATCAAACAGGGAACGGCATTCCTCTAGGATTGGGATCCAACTAGGTAAGTAGACACCAACCCCTTTCCCCCGCATCCCAATTAAACATAATATATAAAACCGCAAAGATCTCCTACGATGGCTGCAATCGCTTCAAAACTCTTTGGCTACTTTAAGAGTCATGAGTTCCGCAAGTAATTTAGTTTTTTTATAATAATGCTAACTGTTACAAGGGAGCGTCCTTTTAATTTTGACAAAAATAGACGTATTCCTATTTGCACCATTATGTAGCGCATTGAGTAATGACACAAAACAAACGATTAGACAGTAACTGACAATGTAGAATTAACGCATAAAAATAAATATCGTTTTTATTTTTAAAAATTGATTATTTGTTAATTAAACATTGCTTATAAGAGAAACAGTAATGCCATTACTGATATAAAGTACTAGCAAACTACTCGCGCAGCGCAGAGGAAAATTAGTATTTCAGTTAGCGCTGAGAACCCGCGTAACACCAATTCAAAACACCAATTGATTTTAATCTGGATCATGATGGATATTCTTGTTTGTCAGTATTATAAAAGATCGGTTAAAGTCAAATGGGAAACGGGAAGTTGAATAATTAGTGAGTGAGTGAGTCAGTTAGAGCTTTGCCTTTTATTAGTATAGGTATAGCTTTATACAGTGTCGCACATTTTTAAAAAAAAGTTACTTAAATGTGATGAAAGGTAATATTTTCCTCCCACACATTGTATAGAAATTTGGATGCCCATTAGTACTGAAATGTGATTCTTGATAAACTTGATATTTAGCACTCGGCAGTAATAAACCCGTAGCATAATAAGACTCTTAAATTGTATTAATGTACAGAATTCATTTCTTATTTCGTCTATCCATTATTTGCGCGGTTCCTAAAAAATGAGCTCTATTTCCAGCCAACACTGCTGACATTCGCGCCATTGAAGTCAACTCCACTGTGAACGTGGTCGGAATACAACCAGACGTCGTCGCACCCTAGTATGTACACGTACGCCCCGCTGCTCCCCGGACATGTACAAGCCGTGTACGTGTACTTAGTGTACTTGATCGATTTTTCGTCGGCCGCGCCGCCGTCGCTGGTCTTTCCATCCCCGCTGCTCACCCTGTCGATCCACTGTCCGACGGAGATCCTCTTTGGGCACCCGTGCGGATGCGACACGATGACGGTCAGCTTGTGCGGTTGACTGGAAGTCTTGTACCTCGTGTGGACCTTCCGCCAGAGATTGAACCATTCCTGGTGCCTCCTTGCGAGTCGGTCGAGCAAATGCGCGTCGCAAGTGACGCACTCCAGCTGGCAGCGATCGTTTACGACGTTCGTTTCTAGAACCCTGCGCCCCTGGACCGTGATCACCGGGCTGTCTTGTCTGTCGTAGAAAATCCTGCAAGTTGTCTCCCGGGCTTCGTCGTCATCGAAAACGACGTGGGCTGCCGTTTCAACCAGAATTTTCCCGTAGACTTTATTGGGTTTTCCCGCACGACGGCACCGTGCGCACGGGCAATCTCCTTGGCTGGGCCCTTCGCTGCTCTGGCTGACGTGACATATCCTCCCAGTGCCGACTTTAGTGATGGTTGACTCGTTCTGGCCGTGGAAGGCGTACGGTATGTAAGTGCCCGGCCAGAATTCGGGCCGATGTACACTGGTGTGCTGGACGTCCACCCTAACGGTCAAGTTGGCAGTGGCTTTGACCAGCTCAAGCAAATCGTCATCGCGGTAGCCGGCAGGTAGGTGCTCCATGCGGAAACCCTGAACTGGGATGAAGTCCCTGTGGTTGGGATTTTTCTTGCACCTGTGAAACATGCTGTGAAGATCGGCGGCCTCTCCACTTTTCGAGATTTCGGTTTCATGCAACACTGTGGAATATTTACACCTGAACATGATGAATCAATGCATTTATCTACTTCTATTTTTTTAAAATTTTATTATATTGGTAGGGCTTATTTTCGTTCCAGTTTTTTTCTTTAAAGAATTTTTATATGTTCAGTAATCCTCAACTTATAATTATTTATAAATTATTTTTGTATTTACTTTTTCAGGTGTGGGGCATCTACATTTTATTTTGTACCCTTACGGGTTCTGCCTCTGTGGGCTCTATCCTTTTGGGTAAAATAATAAACAAACACATTAATAAATTAATTAATTTCTTGGAGGAATCGCAGACGAAGACGATGATCGGTGGATGCCCCTCATGGATGAGAAGATTCAACAACAACAACAACAACATTAAACAGTATCTGAACAAGTCATTTGAAACATTAACTGAACATTAATCGATTACTTGCTTTTTTCATGATGATCTAGGGCTGCGTAAACATACCCACGTCATGGAGGTGCTGAAAAGACATGGCTCCTAAAATGATTTGAAAAAAATTGGGAAAAAATTATTAAAAACAAGCTTTTCTTTTATTATTTTTGACTATCTGTTTCGTAAGTGGGGGGGGGGAGGGGCAGGGCCGCCACCAGGGGGTGAATCCACGAATTTATTCAGGGGCCCCAACGGAAGGGGGGCCCCGTCTCAGTTTTCTAAAAATAATATAATTTAGTCATCAAATACGTCACATATATGTCTTCCGGTTACTCTCTCACTTATTCGAGTGGATGTAAATATTGGATTTTTTTCTTCACTTTTACGACCCGTTAAGCAGTAGATCTAAATAAGACATAAATACTTTTTTGTTAGAAAAAAAACAACACAACAACAAAAAAAAACAAGGCACCGATCGTATTTTCTTCGTTGTGTTCATGGAGTTCCCTTTGAGATTCTCAATCATTTTCAATCTCTAAATATAAAATGATTACACATTTTTAAAATTTCAATCGAGAATATTAATAAATGTACCGTTACTTCAAAAAGGAAAAAAAAATTTTTTAATATGATTACTACAATTTAGGGTTTTACTTTGCATTGTATTTAAACTGCTATGTCTAGCACTGTTAACAGTAATAATAAATACAATTTAAAAAGTATCAAGTTAGTTGTTCATAATGTTATAGATAAGAATGTGATTGTCTTCTGAAAATTAGGTGCAATTATATTTAAAAAAAAATTATTGGCAAAACGGGTGAAAAGTTTAAAAAATGGGTGCTCGTTTTTTTAGTAAAATATATAGTATATGCAAGGGGCTTAGAAAAGTCACTCAAAATATGATAACTCGACTTCTGTTCAAGATTAAATTGGTGTTTTTAGAAAGCTTAGAGCTAGCCCTTCAAAATGATATATGTTTTAGAGTTTATGACAATATCTCAATTTATTGTCAAAGTACCTACAATGTTATGTGGCAATGTGCCCTACATTTGAACTTGAACTATCCCTTAACCAGTTGTTGGGTCGTTGGGGCACCATCGTGAACTGCCCACTAAGTCACGCCATTTGTCCCGGTCCTGTGCTGCCCTTTGAGAGTCACTGAATGACAGGCCAGGTCCACTCTTTGATATCGTCCTCCCATCTCTTCTTTTGTCTGCCTCTTTTCCTTCCTCCCTGGACTGTGCCATGCAATATAGTTTTTGCGAGACCTCCAGTTCTTGTCACGTGTCCGTACCATCGTAATTTTCTCTTCTTAATTGATGTGAGTAGGTCCTCGTAGGGGCCCATGACAGTACTTATTGTGTTGCCGACCGCTTCGTTTGTGATGTGCGCTGTGTAGAAGATGTTCAATATCTTTCTGAAACATCTCATCTCTAGCGCATTGATTCTTCTTTGGAGGTCTGCAGTGAGCGTCCAAGCCTCACAACCATATAAAAAGACCGACATCGCCAGAGAGCGCATAAGCCGGATCTTTGATCTCAGGGAGAACTTCTTACTTTGTCAGATGTGCTTTAATTTACTCAATGCTGCCATTGTTTGGGCTACTCTGGCAAGAATTTCTGGCTTTGAGCCTTCGTCGGATATTATGGCCCCTAGATACTTGAAGGTGGAGACTTCTTCAAGTTTTTGCTCGTTTATCCGAATCTCACTTGTGAATTTACTATTTGCCATGACCTTGGTCTTTTCTGCATTGATTTCCATGCCGTACGCCTTTGCTGTTTTCTCTAGCTTTGCGATGAATTCTTTTAGTTCGTACTCACTACCAGCTAGGCCGTCAATGTCATCGACGAAGCGTAGGTTGGTTATATAATGATATATTGATAATTGTATTGGTAATGTTAGGGTATTAAGAAATGTACGAATTATTATGATGTGTTATGGCCATGTACTTTTTAGCAGTCTTGGTATACCGCATCCGGGCAGAATAGCGACTGTCAAAACAGCGACCGTCATAATAGCGACTGCATCATAACAGAGACTGTATCAAAATAGCGACTTTGTTCTTTTGCTTGTAGTGTTTGAAAATCTTACTGTGCCTAGCCTACAATGGAGTTTATAAAATCAAGAAAAGGATGATCCATGTAGGTTTTTTGTACAGAAGGGAAAATACAAAATTTCATACAATCAACTGGAGATGTGTATAAATAAAGGTTTGTGTTATAAAGAGTGTATACACATTTTTGGGACACATTTTAAAAAAAAGAATTCTGTAAAAAAATTATAACTGCTATTACTTCAGTCAAATATATTTTGCAGAAAGCTCGATAGAGATTAGTAAACATAGATGCAGTCGATTAATTGAGGGGGATTGCAAGTGGCGTAGCGAGAGGGGGGCAAGGGCGGCGAATGCCCCGGGTGGCACTTTGTTAGGGTCGGCAAAGTTCCCGTCCTAATTAGCTTTCAAAGAAAAATTTTAATTAAATTTGAGCTTTTTGAAAAAATAAAATATAAACCGAATAAGAAATTGATACAAGAAATAAAGGAACTATGCTAAAATATGTATACGTTTCAACTGCTAAGACATTAAACTCAGTATTGGATATAAATTCTTCTGAAACTTATGCTACTGAACTAAAAAACCAAGAGGCACACGTATGAGAAAGAGACTTTGATGTACTGATTGGGGGCGGCAAATTCCTCTGTGTTAATTGGCTTCTAAAAATTGAAACGCTTTAAAATAGTGTTTAATAAAATAAGAGAAAAGCAAAGGCTAATAAAAGAAAAGAAGGAAGTATATTAACATATGTGAACGTTTCTGATGTAAAAACTTCAAACTCCATTACACTTATGCTAATGAATTGGAAAAAAAGTCGGGTTTAAGTAGCATGAGAACATGGCAATAACGTGCTGGTAACTATAAATGATTCAAACTTTTCAGCCGCTCATCTTGTAGAAGCGAAAATCGCTGTATGCTTTAAAATCGAACCAAAAAAAACAGCCATAAAATATATAAAAAAATACATGGAATTAATTGATACAAAAATAATTTGCCCGTACATACAGAAAATTTGCGATTACTTTAAGTTTGACTTTGAGAGTTTCAAATTTTAACATTTACTTCTCCAAACTAGAAACGGATCTTACATCAAAACTATTTTCATTACACTAGAACGTTGTTACTCATTCATTTCAATGTTCACACACCATACAAATTAGTCAATATACCAGAGTCATTTTGAGGTTATTTTGAAAGCTACAGAAAATCGGAAGGAGGCATTCGAAAAGATAAACACACGAACAGACGCAGGAAATATTTTAGTAACAATGAAATCTTTTGTCTTCATTTAAAAGCACGTACTACCTGTAAAGATAAATTTTACACATAAATAAAGTCAAGAATAACAGAAATCCTTTCTGAACGTAAAGTGCTACTGACAGAGAAACTAATTGAATACTTTAAGGATGCAAACAGCCCTCACACACTTAAATATTAATAACATGTTGTGTTATCCACGGATGTTACTATATTTCAAATGAAAATTCCAGTTATAAACATGGCTATTTCACTTGGTATGTAAAATTGTTTACACTTCAAATGATTTCTTATTGAACGATCTAATTTTTTAAAAATGTACTTCATATGAGTGAATAGAACACAAACTTATACTGTTTTTTAACTATTCCGTTTGTTATTTTTTATTATTTGAATGAATAAAACAAAAAGAAATTCTACTTTTGTTGCAAACATGTGGCGTTTTTTGTTATTCACTATGAAATTCTTGCTCCCTAGATCGCTTGTATTGGTATTTATAAATACAGCCAACATTGTCGCTTTCGGATAAGCTACATTTTGGTCTATTTGTATACATATTTCAAGGAGTTTGGCATGTGGGGACCTGGGAAAAGGCATAGGCACGATGTGGAGCCAAGAGGGGCCCAACGTCCCCAGTTTTCAGGGGCCCAAAAATTTCTGGTGGCGGTCCTGGGAGTGGGCATGGGGCATATAATTACATCATGTAGTTCAGGATAGTATCCTCGAATTAAGAAATGCAATAGAGTAATGACGACGCCATGGCAGGCGGTTCGGGCTTATAAAATAAACAATAAACACAATAGAGGAGCTGCTCGTTCCTGCCAAGGATAGTTGGTGACTTGAGCAACCTTACAAGAGGATCAGGGAACAACAATGGACGCATTTGTGTTTATCGCCTCCTGTTACCAAACCCCCAGTCACTGATTCCCCGATTAGCGCTGATATGACAAAAAAAGTACACCAGTGTGCGCCGACCTGAATAGAAATTGCACGTCTGTGTGCGCTGACATGAGCAGAAATAACACATCAAAGTGCGCTAACATTTTTTAAAAAAATAACTAGGGCTGGTACTGATTTTTTAAAAAATGTGTTCGATTAATCGGGACAAAATTAATCGATTAATTATATTTTTAGAACGCATTTATAGATCCCGTTAAGTTGCGATTCATTATTTCGCAAAATCAGTTAAGTCGCAGTAATTTCAAGGCTCCCAAATTTTGTGACGTAACACAACAAATTCATTCTGCTATGCAAGAAATAAGGAAGAAAAACCTTCTTGTTTACGTATGCACGTCTAAATAAATAATAATAATACGAGGGAAAAGTATGTAAGTATCAAAAAAATATAAATTATTAATAAATTTGAGGAAAAAAATATTAGACATATTTTCTTAAATTTAAATAGAATTTTAATCTATCAAATTAATTTTAATCGATTAAATTTTTTAACGATTAATGGATTAATTAATCATTAACTTCCACAGCTCTAGAAATAACCTATCACTGTTCACTGACATAACAAAAATAACACATTATCTATGTGCTCTGACATGACGTAAAATAACACATTATTGTGCGCAAACTTCGATTGCAAAGCGCAATTTAGGAAGAAAATCAGAGTCGTGGAAAACGTTTACACATTTATAATACATAGATTTTAGCAGCATGAGTCTATTCCAATTACCAATATTTCGTTTTACACTTACTTCGCGTCTATTACCAGGACTTTTATTTTATGAGCATATCATTGTTTATATATGCACACGAATTAAACCTTTATATCGTATCTATTTCTGTCAACACGAATGCTTCAAATCAGAAATGCGAAGGATTATGTCCCCAAACATTTTGTTAAAAGTGAATTATCTTTTACTAAATTACTTGCATCAGGGCCGGACTTAGCCTTTGAAACACTTCGTGCAAAAGTGAAAACTTGCGCCCCTATGTAATTACAGTTTAAGTATTCTAAAAAAAATATGGTAAATGTTTTTTTTTATATTTTTAGCGAACATCCAAAAAAAATAATCACTTTTACTTAAACTTTAAAACAGTAATTAACACAAATATTTGTAAATAGATTTTTACTAAAAATGCTTCATTAAAAAAAAAGTTAACATGAGTTTATACTCAGAATTTTTTTAAAGGAATATTAAGTTCAGAGACTTCTCTAATTAATTTAGAAATATTTAATCTGTTACTGAGTTCATAATCAACTGCTAACATTGCGAATACATAAAGCAATTAATTCTAATTTACAAGTACAACACAAAGATAACTTTATACAACCCTCAGATAGACATAAGGATAAAAACACCTTCCTTATTCCATATGCAAGAAAAAACACATACAAATTCTCATTTTTCCCGTCAGGAATTCGTGAGTGGAATGGGCTGCCTGAAGAAACCAAGAAAACCAACACTTTATATAAACATTTAAAACACTAGTAAGAATGCAGGACTAGACACGAAACAAAGATAATCGTAGGACGCAATAATCGTCTGTATAGAAGGAGCGTCTAAAACAGATAAGATAAGAAAAGATAAGATAAGATAAGAGGTTTGACAATCTTGTTTGAGATGTTGTTTCCAAAATAGTTCTTGATTATTTTTAGTTTGGAAAAATTACTTTACCCGGATCGGAAGTTACTAAAATTCCTAGAGCAACGCTCAAGCTAGGAGCACATTTTTGTCAAAGGGATCTAAATATTTTTCCGATAGAGAATACACCCCTGATATTTCATTAGAAATTGTATATCCACTGATTCTCCATCTGTTAGAAGGGTTTCCAAATCTTTGCAATTTTCCAAAATCACAGAAAAACTAACATCTCGTAGTTCATATTTATGGTATAAAAAAGTAACTGTTGTGATGTTGCAGATGAGAAAACTTTTGTTTTTAAGACAACGTGTCAACAACGTGGTAAAAGAATTTAAATTAGTATCTTCCCTGTGCATCCATTGTGGGCTCGACCTGATTTTCATCAAATTGACTTTTTCTCCGACGAACTGGATGTCCTTGTATTGAGTCAATCTTTTTATCTGCATCGATTTCGGATTTCATTTGTGAGCATCAACACGGGTGGCATTAAAGTGATTGTCTGATCTCAGATTTTTTAAAAACAATATTGGAACTTCTCAAAAGTTTTATTGCCAATGCATATCATAATTTTTGTCCTGCACGAGTTTAGTAATGAGATTGACATGAGTTAATAGTTAATATCTCATACCATATCACGATAGAGCAATAGAAATTTGAATATTTTTAGTTACGTTAGTAGGCCAGGTGTCTCATCTCGTATTGAACTATCTATATCTTTGTTCTCGTAAATGCAAAGCAATGCATCATATATTTGACCGATTGTATACCTCTACGGCATTCCGCCTGGTGTCACTGCGATGTTTTACGGTTAATTCTTTAACCTCCTTTAAAAGAACGGGCTGTCTTACAAGCCGATGAAGAAAAAATTAAGTACCATTTTTAGACAATATTAAAGATGTTGGCTCCTTCTAAGGTTGATTTGACCATATCATTTATTACCAGGTTAAGTGAGTGGCTACCACATGGTATAACAATGCACCAGAGTTGATGTTTCTAATCTTTGCCTCCAACCCCTCCCCCATGTTCTCCTTGCATGTTCTCCCGATTATCATATCCTTGGCTTCTCATGTTATCATATCCTTGGCTTCTCATGTTATCATATCCTTTGCCCCTCATGTTATCATATCCTTGGCCTCTCATGTTATCATATCCTTGGCCTCTCATGTTATCATATCCTTGGCTTCTCATGTTATCATATTCTTGGCCTCTCATGTTATCATATCCTTGGCCTCTCATGTTATCATATCCTTGGCCTCTCATGTTATCATATCCTTGGCTTCTCATGTTATCATATCCTTGGCCTCTCATGTTATCATATCCTTGGCCTCTCATGTTATCATATCCTTGGCCTCTCATGTTATCATATCCTTGGCCTCTCATGTTATATCCTTGCTCTCTCATGTTATCATATCCTTGGCCTCTCATGTTATCATATCCTTGGTCTCTCATCTTTCGCAAAGGCAATCTTTCTATTGAAAGAAAGTCCCAAAAATGTTCATGAATGCTGATGTCTTCTTGTTTCATCGACACATAACTTTTAACGAAGGTCTTTTGTTCTGTTGTATTTAAATAAGATTTAAATATATAAATAATTTAGTATTATTTTGATACTTTTTCCTTTCATCTAATATGTGACTTTTGATGTTATTTTCAATTAGTCTAATGACGTCTTAGTCAAGTTTGTGCTTTTTTATGTTGTTTATTTAAAGCACTACTTACATTCTCATACATGACAGGATCTAATTCAGCTAAAAGTTGGACTAGATTTAAAAATGTTAAATTATCATGTTCAGAGGCGTCACTAGGGGGGTGCGGACTGCACCGGGTGACACCATCACAAGGGGTGACACAAAAAAAAATTCTTCTGTATGTTCCCGTTATTTGGCACTGGCAGGCTCGGAGGAGTTCTATAGGGTAAGTCGTGAGGGGGTGACACCATGTGCTACGGCATTAAATGACACCAACCCTAGTGGCGCCTCTGATCATGTTCACATACATTTTCTAGATTATCCCTAAATGCAATTGCAAAGCAGATATCGCATAAGCTGGACGATCGAAAATACCCGTTGAAAAACAGCGTCCCATGATCTTTTTCTGCATTCGAAAATATTTGAGAAGTATTATCTATTGTTTGCGAAGTTTAAATTGAACACTCAATTCAAGACATGACTTTTGGCTTTAAAATGTTTTTTCTCGTAGTTTCATGATTTTTTAGGATTTTTACTATAGGCTGCCAATCTGCTAACAAATATGTAGCCATTGTAAGAATTTCGCAGAAGAGGCAAAAAATAATCTTTGGCTACAGAATACATCAACCACCTCTGGTAAATTTTTTTCCATTGTTAAGATGTCTTAAGCAATTGTTTGATGTGAACCTATGTCCATTCGTATCGCGTAGGAAATCAAAGTTAAACCCTTTTGTGCTGCGCGCCGGTCCAAGTCGTAACGATGTGGGGCAGTGAGGTCAATATGTTCCCGGGCTCCAAGGTATAGGGGCGCAAAAAATGAGGCTTACAACGTTACATCATAGTCAAATTTCATGAAACAGAAGGGGTTGGGGGCGCCAATTTTATAATTTTTAAATAATTATTCCCTGGGCGCAAAATATTCTAGTTACACCATTTGCGACGTAGAAAGAACAACATAATCTCTCGTCATGAAACTCACTGCGGCACGGGTGAAAATCCAATTTTTGCTTAATAATATAATAGTTATGAATCATCTATTATTTAAAAGGCTACTTGTATTCGTTATACTATTAAAAAATTATTTATGGCCTCATTTTTGGGGACTTTTTTTTAAAATTCATTTTTCGGATCGCTGCTCCGCATTTCCATAAAATGAATTTTGCTCCCCTCGATTTTTTACTCCGTGCATTTGCACGGAAAGACGGAGTGTTAGTCCGGCCATGTTTGCATGATAATGCTAATAAATTATTAAAGAATATAGAAACAATAAAAAATATTATTAATATTTTCATTAATTTAAAAATAAAATGGTAGATTTTTTAAAATTCCAAATTTTTTTTTACAGAAACCATTTTGTATTGAAAAATTATTTAACGGCTCAATGATGCATCAACTTACTTGGAGAGCTGTCCATCGTTTCCATGACTGGACACGCGTCATTCTTAACTTTAAATGAGAATCGGAACGCGTGGGCTGTGAGGGGCGTTTCGGAAATCCATAACTTATCAGATTCTTCTTCACAACAAAGATTATATCAAAATCGTCTCGCTTATCTGCAGGAATACGGTAGTTGGGTTCACAAGAGGTCGATGATTGACTCGTTGCTAAAGAAATTCTATTGATTTAATTTCCTAAAATAAAAAAAAATATTATTCCTTGACTTTAAAATTGTTTTCTCTCATTTTGTGCGGACGCTAGTGTTTAATGCAATTTAAAGCCATTTTGTCTTATCTATACAGAGGATAATTTTCTGGTAATTTTAAAGTCTTGTTAAGGACATATTCGCAAGTGACGTAGCGTTCACAGGCTACGGCCATGAGGGACCACACTATTCCCAGCCGCCTTTGTTTCCCTAATGATGGTAAGTACCAATTTGGAGAAGAGAGGTCTCAGGGACACCCTTTGCCCCGGCAAATCCCTGCCTTCACTGAGATTGAACACATGAATTTCGGTACACCAGCTGAGCGCGCATGCCACTCGACCATTGTGTCACAACGTCTTCGAATTTGGTCTATCAATGGCGATCAAGGGGAAAAATTATTCTCAACTTGCAACTTCCACAATTTTCGAACGTGTAGATTTTGAAACAGATCTTTGGACGCTGGAAAAAGTTCCAAGTGGCATTTTGCATTCTTAATTTTTTACTGTCATGTAAGTTGAAGAGGTTTTGGTGAAATATTTCCTCTAATGTTCGTTGGTCCTTGTTCAAAGTAAAAAAAAACTTTTGCAAAGTTGCAGAGCATCCATGTCTTGGTGTATTGTTTCACAAAATTTGCTGCGCGGTAATTCTAAACTGCTTCACGGCGTCGGTCAGACATCTACGAGGCCGTGCAGTCACGCAGCTTAAAGGGAACATTGGCTGATGGTATTTCGGTGGTTTTATCAATCCTGCTTTCGACGGGTCATTTGTATGAAAATGACATGAAATCAATTTGACTAGATTTTAAAATCTTGTATAGCGGCATCAACGGCGAGCTCAGCAAGGATACGATTTTTGAATTTGGATGAATTTAAGAAATCGTCTTGAAACGGCTTGCAGGTTAAAGTTAGCTCGCATCGAATAGCAGGTTGAATTCATTTCGCATCAACATAACGATAAAACTTGGCTTTCATGGAAAGTATTGTAAAACTCGGTACACAGTGAAACCAAAGTTAACCGTGCTATCCCTTGTCTCAGCTCGCTCTTAAGTTATTAAGGGACATTTTCAAATCTGTTTCAACGTGCCACGATAAGTTCATTTTCACAATATTTGGTTTTAGTATTTAAATTAATTTATCATTATCATGTAGAAAACGTTCATTGCAATAGCCGAGTAATCAGTAAATGAAGTGGTTTTTTTTTAAATCAATAATTTAAAACATGAAATTAAACTGAGGTTTACGGTATTTTTTGTTGTTATTTGTCACATGTTGATTTACTGTACAACAAAACGGTTTCTACTATTCTATTCAGGAAAGGTCAGGGTTTCAGTTTCAAATTTCATTTGCTCCTTCCTGGAATCAACCAGACTTATCTTGGACGAAGGAATGCGATAACAAAAAGAACACGTGATTTGGTACGGCTGCTTGATCGTATCATCGCATCGTTAGCAGTAACGTAACTTAAGGAAATGGGACGCCGATGCATTAGGAATGGAGATTTGACCATCAAGGACTTAACCAACTTAACCAGGAGGTGGGGTGGATGCAGGGGTCTCTAGATTTAGTATAGTCTTGATTGCGTGGTCTTGATTGTGTGGTCAAGATTGCGTGGTAGTGATTGTGTGGTCTTCATTGTGTGGTCTTCATTGTGTGGTCTTCATTGTGTGGTCTTCATTGTGTGGTCCTGATTGTGTGTTCGTGGTTGTGCGGTAGTGATTGTGTGGTCTTGATTGTGTGGTCCTGATTGTGTGGTCTTGATTGTGCGGTAGTGATTGTGTGGTTTTCATTGCGTGGTCTTGATTATTTGGTCTTGATTGTGTGGTCCTGATTGTGTGATCGTGAAGAATGTTCCCTTTAGGTTGCGCAGATATTTGATTCACGCCGTGCAGCACTTAAGAATTATTGTGCATCAAATTTTGTAAAAATATTGCACATAAAATGGAGGCTGTTCAGTTTTTTTTTACAATTTTTTTTTACATTGCGCACAGACCAACGAACCTGAAAGGGAAAATTGGCCCATAAAATGTATGGTACTGTACGCCTTTTCATAATTATTTGTTTTCAAAGCATACATGGTGTTAACGTGGTGTTCAATGGACACTTTAAATAGATTTCAAAGGATTTATTATAAACTGATATTCTTGGAAAGTAAGCCACTTGAGTGTGTGTTATGTCCACACGAAAAAGTTGTTAAGTTGGAAAATGTCGCCTCCATACACTCAACGTTAGGAAGTTCGTGTCAAGTTACACTTAAACTCCACTTAATATTTCCTAATTTGTCCTGTCTTCATAAAAAATGTTCATGTGAATGTTCGAAAAAAATAAGGTATCGAGTGCATCGAATTTCAATCTGATAAATGCTATGTAAATTAATTCGTCACAAAATCGGAAAGAAACACATAAAATGTATTTGAATGTATTCATAAGTTTATATGGTATGATTTAAATTGAAAATTTAATTTAATGTTTTTTCACTTCAACAAGTATTAATATTTCAAATATACACTTACCAGTCAAATAATAACATTTTCAATACAACATATCATCAACAATAACAAAATTCTTTATCGATGGCTATTTTGAACAAAGGGAACCAACAAATGTTTATCTAATTACAAATTAAAGATATATTAATAGCACTACATACCAAAGTAAACAATAAATACATATATTTTAATAACTACTATAAAAAATATGTTATTATTTCTTAAATTAACGTATCCCATGATAATTCAGGAAATGTAGATAAATGCTAAAGGGGTCAAAGTTCAGCCCTGAACTTCACGGCTCCCGCTTTATTAAACAATTAGAAGTCGATTAAAATGCAATACAGTATATATATATTTCCATAAAATAAGAGCCAGCGAACCAAGAAAATACAGATAGTATATCTTCTATATATATAAGCCGCATTTGTTGTCTGTCTGTTCCCTAATAACTCATGATCCAGACAACCAAATAACGTGAAATTTGGTACACGTACACAAAATTATACCGGAAAGGTTATTAAACAGGTTTCGTTCCATATATATAAGATACTGGGGGCCCGGGGGCCCAAAATGTAGTTTTTCCCTATATGAGCTATATAAAATAAAAATTATTGAAAATTAAGACGTAAAATAATGACGCAAATTAATAAACATTTTGGTGTCGAGATTAACAAGAAGGCGATTATAGCCATAAAATAATTTTTTTTGTTGTTGTTGCTTTGTTGTTGTTGCTTTGTTGTTGTTGCTTTTGTTGTTGTAGTTGTTGTTTTGTTGTTGTTGCTTTGTTGTTGTTGCTGTTGTTGTTGTAGTTGTTGTTTTGTTGTTGTTGCTTTGTTGTTGTTGCTGTTGTTGTTGTAGTTGTTGTTTTGTTGTTGTTTTGTTGTTGATGTTTTTGTTGTTGTTTTGTTGTTGTTGCTGTTGTTGTTTTTGTTGTTGTTGCTGTTGTTGTTGCTGTTGCTGCTTTTGTGTTGTTTTTGCTGTTGTTGTTGTTGTCCACATCCCTTGCCCTGCGACGACAATGTCCTTCATGTTGTTGTTGCTTTGTTGTTGTTGCTGTTGTATTTGTTGTTTTGTTGTTGTTGCTTTGTTGTTGTTGCTGTTGTTGTTGTAGTTGTTGTTTTGTTGTTGTTGTTGTAGTTGTTGTTTTGTTTTTGTTTTGTTGTTGTTTTTGTTGTTGTTTTGTTTTTGTTGTTTTGTTGTTGTTTTTGTTGTTGTTTTGTTTTTGTTGTTTTGTTGTTTTTGTTGTTTTTGTTGTTGTTTTGTTTTTGTTGTTTTGTTGTTGTTTTTGTTGTTTTTGTTTTGTTGCTGTTGTTGTTAAACCCGGGCGGGAGCCGGGTACTTGCCCCTAGTATTATAATAAATAAACATGATATAAACAGACATAAAAATATTCCGATTCAATGTTAATTACATATATTGGTATTTCTTTGGTACATTCCCTTTTCAATGACAGCTTCCGTTCGTAAGACACGTCAATTTATCTGTCACTTCTTGGATAACTTTCCAGCCGTACGTCACATCCGACTCTTTCGAGTTTATGGCGCAGATGGCGAATCTTAAGAAGTAGGTCCCCTTAGCGTTCGAGCCGACGATGTGAATTCGCCTGTCCAGGTTGATTTTCCTACGAAGACTTACATTTTCCTCGTTTGTGCCCTGTGGTTGTAAAGAGACAAATATCATTTAATATAAATCGAATTATTTTCTTTTATTCTTCTAAAACATAAAACTCACCCCATCTTTACTTGTTGAGGTTTTGATGCTTTGAAACGTGATGGAAATATGTTAGCTTCTTAAAAAATCGTATTATCAATAAACTTAAGACCTACCGCTATCATTATTTTTTTCAAAACACGAGACATTAAGGTTGTTGCTGTTGTTGTTTCTAATTATAATGTTTTTGTTTTATTTTAAATCTCACATTACTGCACGAAAATTACAATGAAAATTGAAAGTCAAATAATTAATATTTGCTACCTATTCACTTTAAATTTGACATCGCTATTGCTTACTTTTATACGATGTAAAGCATCCGTTTAATTATACGGAAAACATAGGAGAAGCATTACTCTTAAGCTTAAGGCAAACGATTTTAAAACAAGAATATTATTTTTTCGTTAAAAAAATTAAGAATATTACGAAATAGTGTGCTTCTTCAATGTGCAAATGTTTCGGGAAAACTCTTTCCATATCTTTCAAAAAATAATAATACTAATCAAAGGTGTAAAAATAATCTAATAACTCCAACTAAAAATAATGAATAATTTAAAACTAAAAAAAATAATTTGCTCAAAACTAATGTGTGTGTGTGTTTGTTTTTTTTTAATTGGGGAAAAATTTACTGAAAAAATGTAACAAAATTATTCTAAAGGAAATTTGTGGCAATTTTAAAAAAGATTCAATTGTATTTTTTTCTCCAAAATAATCTAAATTATTCCACACCTCACCTTCAACCTAAAAGACACGATACCAAAGACGACTTCTCTGAACAGCTCAAACCTGGAGTCTTGTTTGACGAGCTCGGCGAACTGTTTGGCTAATCTCACATCCTAAACAAGATCAATCGGTTGAATATAAATATACAACTAAACTTTGGCCAAACTTTTTTTAATTCCTTGAAAGGATGACTTCAAATTTTCAGTAAATGTAATATTTAAAAAAGCCACCAGTTCTAAATTTCACTACCACTGAAATCGACTTAAAAAAAAATTCAAGTTATAAAATTAATTAGCGCTTATGAACAAGCCCCGCCCCAAGCGTTGATGAAATTTTTAGTTCTATTATTAGTAGTTATATAGTTATTTACATTTTTACCCCAGTCTAAACTTACGAGGGATCTTCAGCAATATCTACAACTGGTGATAATTTAAAGGCAGCGACTTCATTATGAAAGAGGAATGACCTTACCCTCCTAATCTCCTCATGAAGACCTTTGACCCCGTAGAGACGTAAGACAAACCAGACCTTGAGCGATCGGAATCTTCTGCCCAGGGGGATCCCCCAGTGCTGGAATAAATACGTCAATGGTTTCACTATACTCGGTGGATGAGCCACTAGCGACAAGATGTTTGACAATGAGAAATGTGAATAGTGAATGAAAATGTGCTCGCTAAATCTTATGCGCACAATTATTTAACTGCAAGTAATAATAAGATTGAAATGCACAATCTAAGGGATATCGACGATAAACGAAAAAAAGAAGTATCTGCGTACCCTGAACTCTGGCATTCTGTTGACTTCTCTGTGATGTTCTAAGTAAGTAGGATTCACCTGGTATGCTTCACTAATAAGGTCTATGTCCTTGACCCTAGATTGAAAAATAAAAGTTAAACGATAAAATATATCCATGTAATTCCGAAATGAAGATAGTTGGATAACTAAATGGGTTAATTACATTATTTTAATTAATATTTAAAAGAAACACATATTCAATTATGAGCATGAATGTTTTAGAAATAATCTTTAATGAATTTTAGATATTTTGTGGAGATGTCGACCAGGCATGCGAATAAAAATACCCTTTAGGCACAAAGTACTTGGAGAAATGTAATTTTTGTTCGGGCAGGCGGAAAAACAAAAGTAAAAAATGACACACTTCCCGTGATGCCATCGAGCTGAAATTTGGCACATAGACTTGTGTCACCTAACAATGCATCATATCAAAATTTCGGATCGATCGAACGTACCGTAATTAAATTAATGCATTTTTAGTTTATCTCTATATAACATATTTAATTCAATTTCACAGTTTGTTAATGTTTTTTTTATACGTGATCGGTGACCAGACCTTTTCCCTCTCCCAACCCCACCCACCCCCGGTTATACAGCAAAGGGGAGTTATTGCAGATTCAGTCTATAAATGTTTGTCGCGTTTGAACATGATCAATACTTTCAATTATGTCTCATATAGAGGTCTATAAGGGATTTATAGTCAAAAACTTTCTTTTACGGGGTTGTTTAATTTTAAATTGTTAAATTTAGACCGCAGTAGGAAAATATTGATATTTTGCTACTTAAGTATTGTGACGTAATCGTATACAAGAGAAATTACGTTGTTATATTAGTTGGACGAATTTCCTTTATTTTCTTTTTCCTAAAATAATCGAGTGGGAATTTTTTTTAAAAATGTGATGAAATTTTCATAATAGCCTGAGTATGTGCGCCAAATATTTATTTTTAAAAAAAATGAAAACAGAATTTTATAATTTAATCCAAATGAGTTCAGATAGGAAAAGGCGTATTTTTTTCACCATGTAATTATTAATCCTATTTTAACATTTCAAATGTTTGCAGTCTGTAGTTAATTTCTTTTAACCGTATCCGAACTCACCAAAAGGCGGAGCATTCGTAGTTGATGCGGAGCCACTTGTGGGGGTCAAAGTTGAAAGTTGTAACATACTGAGGAGAAACCGTCAGCATTAAGATTTTAAGAAAAAAATTGAACAAAATTTACAGATAGATAATTAATAATAAAATCCTTTAAAAATTAATGTACGATTGTTGAATTTTTAAGACTAACAAACAAATAAACATATGGAAGACTTAGAGTAATTCCCATGTATCATATCCATGTCACATGTAATTGAATACCTCTAACAATTTTGCTGTTGTCAATATTAGCAGGGATAGCAAAAGTTGTGTGTCCTTAAATTTCATTTATTTAGCTTACATTACGAAAGATCGATTGATTTGTTTGTCATAAAATTTAAATGAAAAGTTATTTAAAATAAGCTATTTTTTCCTCATGGTATATTTAATTTAAATGTTGCTAAAAATAAACTTTGGATCGATATAAATAGGCCAACATTCAACTAAGGGGCCGTACATAAAGTACATCACGCTCCAGGGGGGGGGTGTAAGAAAGTGTGACAGGGGGAGGGGGTCCGGCCATGTATGCCGTCACGGTGTTTTATATTAAATTTTAATTATTTTGTTAATAA
Organism: Ampullaceana balthica; assembly: GCA_944989445.1. Lineage (NCBI taxonomy): Eukaryota > Metazoa > Mollusca > Gastropoda > Lymnaeidae > Ampullaceana > Ampullaceana balthica. Next base: position 308,742 of record CALYLW010000092.1, on the reverse strand, counting down.
AAAACAAAATTTGTGTTCGAAAGTGTGACGTACTTTGGGGTGGGGGGGGCGAGATTTGTGACAGTTTGTGACAGGGGGGAGGGAGGGGGGGGTAAAAATGATCAAAAATAGCGTGACGTACTTTATGGACGGCCCCTTATCAACACACTATATGTAAAGATCCCGATTACAAACGAGCAAATGAGTTACTGTTATTTAATATACATTTTTTTACCTAAAAACCACTCGCTTGAGAAGGTGTCTATTTTTAAAAATCTGGTTACTTCTAATTGGCGCGACGCTTTGGGGTGGGGGCGCAGCATCGATCATTAAATTTTATACCTTAACCATGATCTAACCATTGGAATTAAACCCTAATATCTATATATTATATATGTGCTAATATTATTGATTTAAAAAAAAATAATAATTAAATACTTCGTGACTACAGACGAGCAAATGCGTTACTGTTTTTTAATAGCCGTGTTTGACCTGAAAACAACCCGCTTGAGGTGGTGTCTACTTCTAAGCACTGGTTCCTAATTGGTGTAATGGCTGGCGGGGCGAAGGGGGGGTGGGCAGAATCGATCGTTGAATGACCCTACTCACCTTTACACCGTCCAGCAGATACCTGAACTCAGGGCAGATGCACGCGCTACCGGCGTAGGCGGCGTCCACGTGCAGCCATATGTCGTACTCGTTACCTGTTGGGTCAACACACACACACATACGAGTTTTGTTTTAATAGTTCGAACAAAGTTATACAATTTGTAAAAATATTTGCATTTTACATATTTATATATATATATATATATATATAATAAGCTGTTTCGTCTGGGGCTAATAAATTTTCACATATTATTTTTTTTTACTTATTGAGTTTAGACCATTCAAAATTGCCCAATTATTTTCTTAGAATGCTCGCACACAAAAATAAAATTATTTTTAGTTGAACCCAGCACAAGAAATCGATTACACATTGGACCATGGACAAGACTGCCTTTGCACATTGGACCAAAAACTAGACATCGCTTACATATTGGGCTACGATACAAGACATCACTTACATATTGGACCCAGCACAACACATCAATTGGACCCAGAACACGTAATCGCTTACATATTGGACCCAGAACACGTAATCACTTACATATTGGACCACGATACAAGACATCACTTACATATTGGACCCAGCACAACACATCACTTACATATTGGACCCAGAACACGTAATCACTTACATATTGGACCCAGCTCACACAGATCATCGATGGCACAAGTTGACGTTGAACCAATCGTAGCACACATCTGCCATTTAAATTAAAAAAAGTGAGTGTAGACAGGAAAGTACGAGTTATTAACGAGGGCTTTGGGAACTAGCAAACTACAAATTACAGTGAAAGGCTAAGGGCAGCAGCGAATTTCGAAGTAATGTGTAGAGATAAGGGCGAAAGAGAGATATGAAGTATATTTTAGAGCAAGGGGTTTTTGTTCTAAATTAAAGCACTTACAGCATCTATATTTGGGGACTATTTTTATTCTAATTTTTAAATCGCCTCACCGACCCGTCCTATCAGCCTCTTGTGATGTAATTTTTTCAATAACAGCTTTTGAAACATTTACCGTTTTTAACGAAACAATGTGATAATAAATATAAATTGAGGTCTCCATTATCTAATTTTGATTCCTTTTATTTAATGAATTTGTTAAAATCTGAAGTATTTGAATCTACTATTTGTCAATGATTATAGACCATAATTTTCATTAAGATTTCTTATTTTTTAAAACGCTTTATATACAAAAATAACGAATCATTAAAAGGCATTTAATTTTTTTTTAAAAACAAACATGAAATAATTCTTTTTAATATAATAAAAGCCCAAGTCACTGACTTCGTAACGCTGGGGGACATAGTACAACAGTCCATAGCAGTTAAAAAAGAAAGGTATCATTTTGGTTTCGAGATTAACAGAGCGTGTGGTGTTTCTCGCCTTAAAATATTATATGACGCCAATTGCCCAAACAATTATAACATACTTTTGTGTACATTTCAGGAAGTTTAATTAATCCGTTATCAAACAAGTATAAGTTACTTGAGCTTTTGAAAAAAAGTGGGAGCCGTTGGCGCCCTACAACCCCTAGTTCTGTATAAAAGCTTAGACCAGAAAGCTTACAAAGAACGGAACTAGTCCAGCCTTTATGTCCTTCTCGATGGCTGCCCTCAGCACTGGTCCACGCAGAGATCCCTTCTCGTCAGTGGGTAATATTCTCATTTCTACAAGGCCGTACAGAGCCGCTTTCGGAACGGAGCAATGGGCCTGTCAAGACGGGAATATATGAATGAAATAAAATATTACTATTGAACATTTTAGCATTAAAAAGATAAATGAAATTAGAATAATGAAATGCCATGTTTACAACTTATTATTTAAGAGTTTGGAGAGAAGATGCCTGTTGAATCATTATTAAATTATTTTTTTAATTTTTTTTTCCAAATCAAGTTTTGTATGTGGTTTAACGGAAAAGAAATGACAAAAATGTCTTGCAGAGATATGGCAAGTGTGACCGAAAATCAGAGCAGTGGTCATTCTGGGTCATACAGAAATATGATAACATCATTAAGACACTAAATGTTTGATAATTATGGCATTAAGTTGAGAAGGGCTGACGTGTTAGGTGCCAAACCTCCTAGTGTATTGTAACATGTATGATAAGATGGCATTAAGTTGAGAAGGGCTGACGTGTTAGGTGCCAAACCTCCTAGTGTATTGTAACATGTATGATAAGATGGCATTAAGTTGAGAAGGGCTGACGTGTTAGGTGCCAAACCTCCTAGTGTATTGTAACATGTATGATAAGATGGCATTAAGTTGAGAAGGGCCGGCGTGTTAGGTGCCAAACCCCCTAGTGTATTGTAACATGTATGATAAGATGGCATTAAGTTGAGAAGGGCCGGCGTGTTAGGTGCCAAACCCCCTAGTGTATTGTAACATGTATGATAAGATGGCATTAAGTTGAGAAGGGCTGACGTGTTAGGTGCCAAACCTCCTAGTGTATTGTAACATGATTGTATGATAAGTCTGTACTCTCCTCTTTTTCTAATAAAAAATTATTTTTTTTTACTCATATAGAAATAAGTGAAGTAGAATAAAGAACCCGAATATCAATTACCAATGGTACAGCACTTAGAACACTTTGACCGGATTTCTACTATAAAGTTTGTTTAATAAAGGTAATTTGGAATATTGCTCTCAAAGTGGTTATTTTTTTAAACATCGAATATAGGCTATGTACTTGAATTAAAAGGAACCTCATCTAATTTTTTTTTATAGAGCACAGTTTTGATTTGTTGACATTTATATTCAGGAGCTATAGGTGTATAAAAGTGGACATTAGGCAAACATGGCTATATAAACTATAATTTTATCCATTTCGCTTGCTATGAACTTTGTAACATCGGTTTAAAAAAACAAATTCAACAAATTAATAAATATTGATTCTGGTATAATAATAAAAATAATAACCCCTTTCCAGTCCATGACGGACTATGGGGGATGTGAAGTAGCGTTCACAACTTTCATTTAACCACCACTAACGAGCAAGGGATTGTGTGGCTAGCGCAATGCCCCGAGGATAGCACCCGTGATCGGTCTCAGTCTCGGTTCGGCAGTCCAGCGCGCTACCGCTGGACCACCACTGCCCATTTGATTCTGTTAAAATTGTTATATTCTCAAGCGTCTCTCCCAAAAAAAAACGAGTCATCATTCACCTCATCAGAAGCGTAACACACGAGCTTGTCGACGATATTCCCTTTGGTTAACGTGGGCTCTTTCTTCTGTAGCTTGGTGATGACTGCTTTTCTCGCAGACAGGATGGCGATCAATGTGGACTCACTGGCAGAACCCTGGAATCAGATTTGATTGCGTTATTTTTTGTTGTTTTATTTATATCAAAATAAATAACATTATTAGGTACTTCTACTGTGTTATCAAAACCCAGAATCCAGAATTAATTAATTTTTTTGTAGTTACTGAAATACATCGTAATTGAGTATTAAAAAAAAATAAAACAATGAGTTATTCACATTGCCGATAATTGAATATTGTGTAGAATTCGAATTCCTGCACATTTAAGGGAAATATGTTGGTTTCTGGCACTGTAAAAACCCGTATTAACGATGATAAAATAAACAACATCGAATCTATTTTTAGAAATGTCACAATATCCCTCCTTCCCCAGTACGCTCAATTTAAAATAGAAATGAACATAAGAAAACAAAAACAGCATGGGTTAAATTTTAGGAGGTATCCTCTAAAACAAAACCTACTTATACTTTTTATATTATATTCCCTTAGAGAACAAAAAACATCATATTTATTATTATTTTATTTTTTTACAATTGCGACACTTGGCTACCTGTAATGTTCCTCCGCCTTTGCCCTCGGGGTGGTAGTGGAAATCTTTCGGGAGTCCGAGCATCTGAGCCAACCAGTTCATGATGATCATCTCAAGCTCTGTGCCCACCGGACACGCCGTCTGGAGACATGGAATGGACGCGATCAACACAGACATTGGACATTTTTAGTAGGTTTTTATTCATCTAAAAAATTTTTTTTAAAATTCTTAATCGCTGATATAGCTATGAACATAAACCAAAAATGTACAGAATAATGTTTGGGTTGTACTGAACTAGTTTTAAATAAAGTACTTGTTAATTGGACATTAATTGAAATATCTAAGCAATATCATGGTAAAATTACAAGCACTTGGAGAAACAATTAATAAAAAAACTGAAAAATCTTAACAGATTTTGTAATGATTTGCAATTTCTACAAAGTTTTAGGTAATATCTTCAACAACTCGTAAAGGTTAACAAATGACACAATAATAATTTACAGTCTTGATAGCATAGCATCACAAATACGAACCCAGGAAAATGCCAAAATTCCGAGTCCATCGGTGAGGATCGATCCCAGTATAGAAGGATAGGAGATGCCAATGGACAAGTACGCGTGGAACTGAGGACTCTGCCAATGGCTGAGCTGTAAAGTGGGATAGTGAAAGTTAGAGATGCGTGATTGGTCGACTAGAAGAGACATCTGTTTGAGTTTTAACACAAGAAACTCTATATTTATTGACATTTCAATGTTTTTTATTGCATGCTAACATGTTAATATTTTACATTTGCCAAACAAACTTTTGTAAATATAATTTAATACAGCAATTAAATAAAATACAGAAGCAAAGAATTGTATTTTCCACTTGATATCTAATACTATCCTTTTAGAAAGTTTCCTCTAGTTTATAGCTTTGAGAGACTTTGTTTATTTGAAAAAAATATTTTTGTAGTTGACAACTTCGAGATACATCGTTCATATAAAATCCTTTTGTATTTTGAAACTTTTTACAACAAATTTTGGACAAAATGCGCATTTCCACAAAAAGTTTTTCCAATACAGTTCTATCACTAAAAAGATGCGACCATGACATACAATCAATTTGATTTCTAATAAGTGATTTTTTAAAAAAAAATGATGATGTCCTAGGAATAACAATAAAAATAATATTTAACACAAACCACGTATCGAATCGGCTATTAGTTTCACGGTTATCGAATCGGCTATTAATTTCACTGTTATTGAATCGGCTATTAGTTTCACTGTTATCGCATCGGCTATTAGTTTCTCTGTTTTTGAATCGGCTATTAGTTTCACTGTTATCGAAACGGCTATTAATTTCACTGTTATTGAATCGGCTATTAGTTTCACTGTTATCGAATCGGCTATTAGTTTCACTGTTATCGCATCGGCTATTAGTTTCACTGTTATCGAAACGGCTATTACTTTCACTGTTATCGAATCGGCTATTAGTTTACTGTTATTGAATCGGCTATTACTTTCACTGGTATTGAATCGGCTATTGGTTTCACTGTTATTGAATCGGCTATTCGTTTCACTGTTATCGAATTGGCTATTAGTTTCACTGTTATTGAATTGGCTATTAGTTTCACTGTTATCGAATCGGCTATTAGTTTCACTGTTATCGAATCGGCTATTAGTTTCACTGTTATTGAATCGGCTATTAGTTTCACTGTTATTGAATCGGCTATTAGTTTCACTGTTATTGAATTGGCTATTAGTTTCACTGTTATTGAATCGGCTATTACTTTCACTGTTATCGAATCGGCTATTAGTTTCACTGTTATTTAGCCTAATAGTTTAAGAGGTCTCAAAATTTGCCAGAGACTCATGTTCCCCAAAAAATTTCAAGGAATAAATACGTGGCTTTACAGCGAAAGAATTGTGTAAATATTCCCACTGAGTCCAGCACTAGTGTATGCTTTGTATTTCGTCAATGCCCATTTGATAGTTTTGTACAAAGGAGATATATTCAAGAAAGTTAAAACAGTTAAATAAATTTTAAAGGTTTCTATATAGAACATTATTGCGCCACTTGAGAGACGCAAGCTGGCATGGTTCAGTTTTGTGCTGGGACATGTTAGCCTGACAAAAATCATCCTTCAAGGCACCTGTAGAACGTGGCCGGCGAAGAGTTCGACAGCGGAAAATTTGGCTTGACAACATGAAAGATTGGACATGGCTGAGGTTGAATGAATTACTGACCGCCTCTTAAAACAGTTGAATGTGGAGATCGTTATCTGTTGGTGTTGGCATACGCTTTCCAACGACCGCAACAGTCACGGGACTGATGATGATGATAATGATGTTATTGGTTAACTAACTCCATTAAAATATTTTAATGAGACAAGCAAATCCTGATACGTGGAAATGCATGTATTGCAAATTGGCATTAACATCCAGATTACTATGAAAGTAATGCTAACAAACTTTGACAAGATGAATACTTGTTTCAAATCTTTAGAATGAAAGCAAGATGGACGATATTACGTTAGAAGATATTCAAACAAACAAAAACCCACAATTCCGGCAAGAATCACTTAACGTCCGACACGAGTTATTTGTGAACGTGATATAATTTTGCTTTTAAATTGTTCAAACAGATAACTTAAGTATCGTATCTTATCTCAACACAAATAAATTACAGAGTTTTTTCTATATAGAAGGTTAATGCTTCCTTCGCTAATCCATGGTTTATGACTAGTCTTGCTCTGTATTCAATTTTTAAATGTTGATAGTTTGTCGTTTTTTTCTGGCGTTTTCAGGCAGCCCATTCCAAGATGCCTTTAGGTTGATATTTCGATAGATTTCATTTTGTCAAACTAAAAGTATATCATCCACTGTGTTGAAATCTCACGCGATGAATGAAGAGGTCTTTGCACATATAGACAGGTTACATCCAATGAAGAACTAACTTTTTATAGAAGCAATTTAATCTGTTGCATAGGATTCTTTAGGAAATAACATACAATGCAATGACCTCTGAATCGATGAACACGGCTTACTTAAACGCTTCTAAACAACGTACTCTAAAAGTGATTTTAAATAATCCTTTGTCATTTTTTCTGGTTGTTGTTTTTACAAATAAATTATAAGTAACAATGTTGTTTTTTTAAATTATGTTTTAGAGAGACATCTCGCTGTATCACTTCAAGTAATACTCGGCTTTAACAAGAATGCAGCTGTTGTGAAGTTGTTTCTTTTTATTTTCGTCTTTTTCATTCACATATTTTGTTCTGTATGTTTTGTCATACAGAAATCCCGTACAATGGATTTCTTTCAAGCAAACATTAACGTATTTAGTTAATCATTTCTCGACTCCTCTGAAATCCAACGGCAAATTACATCCACACAAACAAAAACTTACTCCAGACATGATGACGCCCTCCAGGTCTTTCTTCACGTCCTCCCAGGTCTCCGCATCTTCTGGCGCCCCCGAGGGAACAAGTTTACTCAGGTATCCTGGCTCCACGGACGGGTACGCGGGTCGTTCTCGGTTATTCTCCAGGTAGTCAATGACGTAATCTATCATTTCCCTGGCACTCGTGCGAAAAGCCTTATCATCCATTTTTTTTTAAATTGCTACTTCAGCAACACGTTATACAAAGAACAATTTTTTTGTCTAGATGATTGACATCGACATTAATCGGTTTATATATGTTCCGCGGTTGTTTATTTTTGTATTTAAGCGTAAGTCGTATCGAATTTATTACGGGTGGGAGGTGGGGGGAGTTACATAGGCGGAACGAGTGTATACATTAAATTAGCACATCGCGCTGTATGTAAATATTTTATTTACGTCATCGACTTGTGTCGCGTGGCTGTCGAATTTGCAGCAAGGAAGAATGGGAAAGTCCAAATGTGTGTGTGTGGGGGGGGAGGGGGTAGGAAAGCTGTGGGTGGTGGGCCATGGGCGTCGCTAGGAATTTTTCCAGGGGGGGGGGCAAAAAAACCCACTTTTTATTTTAACTGACCATGCCATACAGGTACAATTTTCAATTAAATTCAAGTTCAGTATAAAATAATGGTCGAAAAAAGCCTTAGAAACTAATAAGACTTACAAATTAGTGCTGTAATAGCTAAAATACAACATTTATTAATGCATTTAATAAATTAAAAACTTAAGTTCTCACGAGAAAATTGAATTTTGCTGTGAAATAATATACGTGTACAAACTGCAGGATTACCAAGGATGGATATCAGAAATTTTTTTACAGGCTAAAAAAAAATCGAAAAGTAGACCAATCGCGGGATTCCGAAATGCCGTTATTAGAAGATTTTGGGGCGTCTGCAGCATCTGACTTATCATTGGCATTGAGGACAACAGTACACGTTCAACAGCCAGACACAACTGAAGCAACTGTTCCTAATTTGATTGTCGCTGACACTTATTCATTTCCTAAATTGGATATTGGAAGGTATGTCTGGACATACGACCTTTCAAATAAGTTGAAATTGCAGCTGATTCGTGATTGTTGGACCCTTGATAAAAATTATGATTTTAGAGCTGACAGTTAGGGAAACAGAGTTTTTAGTTTTTAGATATGCATGGTTATCAGACTATTCACCGTGGCTTTGTATACTCGCAAATGTTAATAGGTGCCTTTTGCAAATATTGCGTGTTGTTTCTGCAAAAAGTAATTCTATGAGTTCAGTGGGTATTTGTCATCAAACCATGTACAAAATATAAAGATTTCAACGAAGATGCACGTAGCAACCTGCAAAGCACATTATGGCACAAAGGCTCTCATGAAGATGCAAGCAATTTTATTTGCTTTATTGGAAGCCAAAGCAGTTTCTATAGATGAGCAGTTGGACTCATCATTTAGAAGACAAATTCAAGAAAATCGCAACCAAACTGGGTCCCATCATTTCTACAATCCTATTTTTCTGCATGCATGTTTTAGCACTTCGTGAAACAGAATCAAATTCTGGTAATTTGTATGAACTGTTAGAGTTTCGTGTTGAATCTGGAGATGAAGTTCTTGGTAATCTTTTGTCAATTGGTTCTTGTAGTGCTGAGTATGGTTCATCGACAAAACGCCCCGGACAAAACGGCCCCGACATTGGGCTCCGACATAACGGCCCCGACAAAACGGCCCTGGACTAATAGATGGACAAATAGTAAAATTTACAATCAAATATATTTGTATTTTTACTCACCTATTCAGTGTCAGGCTTAGCTAACAATAAACAATAATAATAACACCACAAAAGGGAATTTAATAGCCTTTACGCGAAATGGTACCAATAACGGTTGTTTGTTGACAAGAAACAATATAATAACGTCACAAGAAATAATTTTACAATTTTACCACTTTTTTAAGGGTGAAAAAATTGACGAAAGCTTAAAATGCAAACAAAATTAATGTTTTTTGTTAAAAAATGTTAACAATTTGTCTGGGGCCGTTTTGACCGGGGCCGTTATGTCGGGGCCATTTTATCTGGGGTCGTTTTGACGGGTAACCGCTGAGTGTATCTCGGCAACTACGCAAAACACTAAAATCGAAATTTGTGGGTCTCTCTTGCATGAAGACATTGTTCGTGAAGCAAATAATTCAGTTGCATTTTCTATACTTGCCGACGAGACAAATGACATTTCGGGAGGCATTGAGCAGATGTCACTTGGTGTTAGATTTGTCAAAATTAAGAACAAAATGGGAAAATGATGGTCACAGAAGAATTCATGGGATATATTACAATTGTCAATAGAACAGCTGAAGGTTTAGCCAACACCATCATTACTAATTCATTAGAATTTTGATTAAATATGACAATGCTTGTTGGTCAAGGATACTACGAATGTTCTACAATGGCAGGTAAAGAAGGAGGAGTCCAAGCAATAATTCGAAAAAAATACCCAAAAGCAGCATTTTGTACATTGCAGTTCACATAAACTAAATCTTGTTGTGAACGATTTAAATAATGTGAATGTTGTACGAAACACAATAGAAACAATTAAGTCAATTATAGTGTTTTTCCGAGAAAGTAATCAGCAAAGAAAACTTATTCTAAATGTTCCTTTGCTATGTGAAACTAGATGGTCACATAAATATAAAAGCTTGCGGATTTTTGCTGAAAATGTTACAGAAATTGTTAAACAACTGGAATATTTAGAACAATCAGTAATGTAATCAGTTATACTTGCAGATATAATTCTTTTTTATGTTTGATAAATGTAAACTGTCTTCCATGTAATAAACTTTCAGGAAATTTAGTTCAGTTTTATTGTAACAACTTTATGACATTTTTATTATTTTTTTTCCCACAAATGTAGGGGGGGGCAAATGCCCCCCTTGCCCCCCCTTCCCTACGCCCATGTGGTGAGCGTTTATTGTGGGAGTTGTGGGTGTGAGCTGCAGTGGTTGCGAGGAAAGCGCGGTGGTGGGGGGGGGGAGTTAATCAAAACTGGTTGGTTAATGATGGTGTTATAATGAAGAAAACTGTTGTAAGGCAAAGTGGTTGGTGTGTTAGGGGTGTTGGAAGAAAACTGTTGTAAGGGAAGGTGGTTGGTGTGTTAGGGGTATTGGAAGACATCTGTTGTAAGGGAAGGTGGTTGGTGTGTTAGGGGTGTTGGAAGAAGTGGTTGGTGTGTTAGGGGTGTTGGAAAGTAATTTCATTATTCCTGGAGTAATGTGCAGATATCAACACTTGGCTTTTTTTTTATTTTTTTCTATTTAAATTCCAAAGGGTACTTTCTGAATAGGTTAATAACCCCTGGTAAAATTATTCTGAACATTTACGACTATACAGGAAATTCCCGCCAGAACACATTAGCGAAAACCAATTACCCAATGTGTTAAAAGTTCAATCCTTTACTCTTTAAAATTGATATCAAGTTTCGTATGGACATTTTGAAAATTTTCTTAATGACATGCAGTAGTTAAGATGCATAGAGCAAAGTCCGTTTAGCGAATCAGCATTCTTAATCGTCATAACAAAACGTTTCTGATGATTAGAAGACCACTGGTTGGCACTTATAAATGATTCGTGTTTCGATTGTCCATCCATCCATGTGGGCGCTACAGCCCCATGTATATGGCTTTGGCCTGCCTCACCATCTCTTTCAACTCAGTCCGACCAATGCCTTTTATTCTCCAAGATCGGATGCCCGGTTGCTGTAAATCTTGCTCTACGTCATCCATCCATCTAAGCCCAGGTCTTCCCTTGAGCCGTTTTCCTCTGGGGTTTGGTGGTGTACCCTCTTTGCTCCTCTGTCATTTGACATTCTTTCTAAGTGTCCTGACCTTTTCACATTTCTGCAACTATTGTGGGATTCTGGTACAGACTGTACAGTTCATGGTTGGTCCATATTCCCCATCCGTTTTCATATTTTGTTGGTCCTTATATTTTCGTTAGAGCTTTCCTCTCCCATGTATTTTATTTATCATATATATATTTACCCTCATTTATGTATGACTGACTCACTTTGGCCTAACGATAAGGGACATCACTCTGCTTTTTTAAAAATTGAAAATATAGACTTAAAAATCATAATCATTTTGGTTACCAGATTAACATTAACCAAACAATGCACGAAACTTTGACGTCAGAATTTGTGTTGTAAACAGTGCTGACTGACTCAAAGAGTTATTTTTGGTGCAGTAATTTGGTGCGCTGCTCTCTAAAATTAGTTTAAAAATCGTGTGGTGATTAGCACTGTAAAAAAATGTTATATAAATACTTTGTGTACATTTCAGGAATATTTCGTATTTATCATACAAGGATAAGTTACAAAAAAAAGTGGGCGCCATGGGCGCCCTACAACCCCTATTATAAAATACTTTGTGAACATTTAAGGAAATTTAATATTACGCATTTATCATGCAAGGACAAGTTAGTGGGGCTTTTGAAAAAGGTGGGCGCCTTAGGCGCCCTAAAAAAGTCGCGCCACAGGCACCACGGCGCCGCAGCACAACCTAGTATAAAAAGTTTTCTGCCGTTTTTTGTTAGGTTCCAAGTTTCACTCTCATTTAGTTGCATTTGTTGCAACTGGTCTGATTACAGTTAAGTAAAGAGTTTTCATTGTTTCTCTTGAATTCTTTTTACCTTTGAGTATTTTTTTCGATTAGCTTGTAAGGGAAAGAGATAGAGAAAAAGAAAAGGTGGAGGTAGATGTCAAATGTACAGGAAAAGTTTGTGAATAGTCTTGGCCGTGAGGGTGCAGGCGTCATACAATTTGAAAATATTGACATGGGCTTGTTTTGATTAATGTTATTGCAATGGGTTTTTTTTGTGTGGTTATTTTTAAATTACTTTCGTCTATGTATTTACGTCTCAAATTTTACTATACACTTTTTTAAAACGTGAACTCTCGTGAGAACAAAACTTTTAAACTTTATACCTATTAGGGAAATTTATCGGAGTTCGAACGCGCGTGAAGTAATGTAAGTTGAACTCTAGCGAAACTAAACTTCACGTCAGACTAACTATGGATTTACTTCACATGAAATTATAGTAAGAGTAAATTTACATAGATCTACATTTTTTATGGGATATGAGTCCGACTTTGTATTTGTTTTCTAAATTTTCTGCTGTACGTCTCTTAAATGTTTTGTTAAAAGATTATGAACTGTAGTTGCTCTTTTAATGTTAACAAATGACAGATGCCATGAGGGTAGCTATACATTTAGAAAACAAATATTTATTTGAATTCACTTTACGAAAATCACGAAATTCAAAAGGTGCCGTTGGAACAAAGGTCGGTATGCTAGTTGAGACGAACGGAATCATAACTGCATGACCATATGAATGAAGCTCTCCAACCCCTTCTTACCCTTGTTTTGGTCTGGTCACATGACTATGATGGTCAGGACAAACACACTTTTTTATCTACAAAGTGGACTAAATTGTAATTGATATTCGTGTCCGATAATTTAATTATTTCTAACTCAGGTGTTTAGCAATTGTACAGTGAACGATTGCGAGTGACAGACTGCGGGGTTATAAGTTGGAAATTCAAGTCGCCGACTCGCTAATGGAAAACAAAGTGTTACCATCAGCTCTCGGGTTTCGGAATTTGGTAAACTTTAATCTCAAAGGCTGGAAACTAAAATAAGTTTAAAATATATAACAATCCATTTTTTCCTCTGCCCCTCGGGAAAATATCCATATTTCGAAGGATGTAGGCAAAACAAATCATTAATGTCTCAGTACATTCGTGAAAAATGTCATGTAACATTGCATTTATCCTGCGCCATTGAGGAAAATATAATATTCCGAAGGACTTGAGCATTGAAAATCAATAATATCTCCTCATCTCAGTAGATTAGTGGGAAATGCATTGGGATCTACATCACCTTAAACAACAACCGAGATCAACAAGAGGTTTTGCAAAGTCGTTTAATTGTGTAGAATCTACTTGAACAAAACAATGTAGCTGCTATTCGAATGAACATCATTCTCACACACACGAGAGACAAGGCTGACCCCAGCGATTGCAAATGCGGCGTGAATGAGATGCGAGTGAGATATGGGTGTGTTGCGAGTTAATTTTGGATGAGTTAAAAATCATCTTAATTTTAATGTTTCTGGTGTTAAAAGAAAATCTAGACTCGTGTAGAGCCGTTCACTTTATTTAACTCTTTAACCTCACACACGCAAACATATAATCGCACACACACGCGCACACGCGCGCATGTACATACACAATTCCTCTTATTTTATCTATTTATTATTATTATTTTCTCGTTGAAGGCCAAGAGCTCTTGCGCTCCATCGATGACCCACCAAAGAGTAAAGTTCTTTGTCTTAAGTATCGGCTCAAGTTGATTCCTTGGAATTGCTTCTAAGGGACCGTCCATAAATGACGCCACGCGATTTTGGCAGATTTTTATCCAATCCCCCTTTTTTCCACTCGTCACACTTCGTAACAAAAACTTAACCCCCGCCCCCCAAAATCCTTTATGACGTCACCAAGCTCGCCCTAAAAGCCATATTTTCTAATTGAAAATTAGCATGTTGAAAATTACTTTCTTTATCATTTAAGTATGTAAGGCTGCACTCTAATATCGTAACACGTGGGAAGCCATTAAAAACTTCATTAAATAAATTGTCAGCAATCAAATATTTAAGTGGAGCTTTCATTTAAAGTTGGGCGTTTTGATGTGACGTCACATTTCTTAGACCCCCCCCTCGTCACACATCGTCACAAATGCGTTACCCCCTCCCCCCTAGGCGCGTGACGTCATTTATGGACTGCCCCCTAACAACCGCACCGGTTTAGAAAAGCAGATCACTTTAAGGAATGCGCAAAAAATATGCTCGGCAGACTTCACCTTTGGATGTCTGGTACATTGGAATACATGTAAGACTGACGACGATTCATGTGGAGATACATACTAATGCTGAAGGAATATTGTAAGTTTTAAAACAGACGGCGACAAAAAATGGGGGGGGGGATTAGATATGAAGTTAATAAATGCAAGAGTGTCAGTGTGGCATAAACATAGAACGATAGAGGTGATATTTGTAGAAGAGAGAGCAAGACAGTGAGAGATAAATGGTATGTATGTATATATATATATATGTGTGTGTGTGTGTGTGTGTATGTAAGAGAGAGAGAGAGACAGAGAGAGAGACAGACAGACAGACAGACAGAGAGAGAGGGGGGAGAGACAGACAGACAGAGAGAGAGGGAGAGAGAGAGAGAGAGAGAGCACCATTTAGAAATGAAGAAAAAAACATCAAACAGCATGAAAAAATAACCCCTATCAATAACAGTTACAGATGGTGCCCCATGTATCTATTAGTGTTATTTATATTTTAAAAAAATAAAACAGAATGCCTATTGACATAAGTTCAATTTGTTTTTGTTGACAATAAACTGTTAAGGGGACGCGGTGGTCGAGTGCACTGGACTGTCGTACCGATGGTCACGGGTTCGAATCCGTGTGAAGGCAAGGGTTTGTTCCCGGGGTAGGGCGTCCCTGAGTCACCCCGCTCCGAATGGGTACCTAACACTACATGTAATTAGGCGGCTGGGTAATGCGTGGAACCCACAAAGCCGTGGCCTGTGAGCGCTGCATCACTTGCCAAACAGATCATCTGTCATGGTCTGTGGACGCAACTATCTTCTGCATAGAAGGAGCGTCTGTATAGATAAGACAATAGGGCAATTTCATTAGTGTATTTTTTTTGTGACAATATAATGCTAGATTTACATGGGATCTTTGGTGTGCATTTGGTGTTCACGTGATCTTGTGCATGATGGAGTGAGAGTTGGGGAGGTGGAGGTATGACAGTTTTATGGTATTTCATAACTCTGTTTATGTATGTTGCGTTATTTCATAAGTCTGTCTAAACTATGGTATTTTATAATTACGTCTACACGTTGGTATTTCATAAGTATGATTATGTATAATGTGGTATTTCATTAGTCCGTCTAAGCTATGGTATTTTATAATTACGTCTATACTTTAGTATTTCATGAATCTGTCTTTACTGTGGTATTTCACTGGTCTGTGAATACTATTGTATTTCATGGGGATGTCAATATTATGGCTTTCTAGAGATTGGTCTACTTAACTCACATTTTATTAATTCAAAGATTAAACTACGCAGATTGAACAGGTATTTTACATATATTTTAAACAGTCTTTGAAATCAGTGCTTGGTTTGGTTATCACAAAGAAATCTAACGGTCGTTGGCTTTGTAACGGTCAGTATAAATCATAAAATTTTGATAAAGGTTTTGAAGAATTTGAAAAGCTATTTACCGTGAAATTTTAAAACCAGAAAATCAAACTGAACAATACAAAAGTTCGTTATAGAAAACAAAAAACAAATAATACTTGGGATAAAGTTAAACATCTAATAAATAAGTATACATTGAAAAATGTCAATATAAAAATCCAAGATATGTCTAAAACAATGTTAAAGTTATCCCAAAAATACACAGTGAGAATTTCATCAAATGGATTTATTTTTAAAAAAAAACAACAACATAAAATAGAATTATTGATTTTAATTAACAAACGTGCCAACAGTGACAGTATAAGTAAATGATTATTACGGGAGACAAATTAAAATAATATACACATTTAAATTCTTACACTCCTCTTCTTGGTTAAATTAACGAACAAGATAAATTCCCTCAGTTCAACATGAGGGATAAATACAAATTTAGTGTTACATTCTGATTGAAATATATGGATAAAATCACATTTTATTTCCATTCATACAACAATCTAATACACCAATGAGCTAGACATAGGGATAAAAACACATTTCTTGTCCCATTAGCAAAAAAAAATTGATAAATAACGTACAATTCCTCCTTTTCCAATCTGGAATTCGGCCGTAGAATGGGTTGCCTGAACAAACAAAGAAAGACACACACTATCTCCATTCAAACTTGAATAATAATACAAGACTAGACATGAAACAAGGATAAACGTAGGACTTAACATGGATGTCAACAAAAGCTGACGGGTACAGATGCTTATATAGAGAAAACTAAAAATTGCATTAATTTAATAGCGGTGCAGTCGATCAATCTGAAATTTTAAAACAATGCATTGTCAGCCAAGATCTATCTGTGGTAAAATTTTGAGATCTCTAGGACCATCGGAAGTGGTTTAATTTTACGTTGGCAAATTTGAAAAATTGCGGACAGACAGACAGGAACGAAAGCAAGTTAATAAAAACGTGGTAATATAAGCTGATTTTTAGCAGGAGTGTTTGTAATATATAAGATAAGTTAAGATAAGATACAAGATGTCCTCCTTAACAACGGAATTTAACTTAATCAGATTGGGTTCTACAAGCTTTGAGATTCACTGTCATAAAAAAATGGACATAGTGCTCATAAACTATATATGCACTGTAGTTGTTTTTTACTACACTCGAGTGCACTTGTTCTGGCTTTGAATACACGCACGGGAATGGGGTGGTGGTATTAGGGAGTGAACTGAATGTATGTCCCTACATCATGATGGAATCTAACTCATATGTTAAGTTATGTTCTGTGTAAGCAACACTAGTGTTCCCTTTAAAATACTTAGGAATAAAAGTGCTTACGTTTTAATTTGAAATGTATATTTAATGAAATGCAAAGTGCTGCCTGACAGTGGCTATCTGCTGCCCAGGGCATTTGCACACCATGCCCTCCTCGCTGCTGTCTGAGCTAACTGAACATTTTAAAAATATAACAGCATTTAGTGGAAAATTATTTTATCATAAAATTAAAGTGGATAAAATGTTTGAACCGAAGAGAAATATTATTATTTTAACACAACATACTGGTTTAGTTTATTCAAAGGCGTATACATTCTGATTTGGTGGAGAGTGTATGAGTCAATGACCTTTGACTGCGGGAACCACTTTGTTGGCCAGTTCTTGTATGACTGACCACGCGTACGTCACGTCGGACTCCTGGGAATCCATGGCGCAGATGGCGAACCGCAAGAAGAAAGTTTCTTTTATCTTGGATGGCACCAGGTGGATCCTTCTGTCCTTGTTGATCTCAGAGCAGAGTCTTTCATTGGCTTCATTGTCACACTGAGCAAAGTTTATACAATTATTTCACTTTAGTCTTTAGTTTGTCTCTGAGATATGTTGGCAATAGTTTATAATGTAAATCAATTTTCAGAGAGGCGAGATACGCAAGGGGCCGTCCATAAAGTACGGCACGCTCCAGAGGGGGGAGGGGGTGTAAGAAAGTGTGACACTTTGTGACAGAGGGGAGGGGGGGTCCGGCTATGTGTGACGTCACGGTGTTTTATATTAAATTTTAATTATTTTGTTAATAAAAAACAATATTTTTGGTCGAAAGTGTTACGTACTTTAGGGGGCGGGGGTGTCCGAGATTTGTAATGGGGGGAGGGGGGAGTTAAAATGGTCAAAAATAGCGTGACGTACTTTATGGACGGCCCGCAAGCCACTCGCAGGGCTTGGAATCAAAAGTGTGCGTGTGATTTAAAAAACAAAAATCCCTGATTTTGTTGAGTATGCTTTGGAAATTTGAACCATTGTGAAATAGATAAACAGGCTCTCGACTTGACATAGTGGATTTCAAACTTTCGGGGCTCAAATGATTTTTTTAATTGCAGATGTTAATGTTTATATTGGGGGGAAAAAGTAAAAAATTCTAATGAAACGTATTACTTTTTATTTGTAATTTAAAAATTGTTTGACTTTGGTTGAGTTATGAAAAACATTGATATTTCGCCTCAATATTAATGTTAATACTCTTAGCTATCTAACCTCTTTTCGTATTATTGTTCTAAAAAAAACTTTGGAATCGTAATGAGTTTGTCGTCTATGCCTGTATTCTTTTATAAACCAATAAATATCAGTAGAAAGAGAGGACAAAGTCTTTCAAAACGCACATCGAAATCAGTTTACAAATATAAAAAAATGAATAATTTTTTTTTAAACACCAAAAAAATGCAACAAAGCTGTTATTATTAAATTTGATGCGATCATTATCCCTATTGTTATTATTACTATTATTCAATGAAGAAATAAATCTTACTCACCTTCAGTCTAAAGCTTGCTAAGCCCAAAGTGACCTCCCTTACCATTTCGAACCTGTCATCTTTTTTGACGCATTCTTCAAAGAGCTTAGCTAACCCTACATCCTAAAATGAACCAAGTAGTAAAAGAAGATCTTACAATTGTTTTTTTAAAAAACAAATTCTTAGGGAATAAATTAGCTATTTCATATCTGAATCCCAAATGTGGAACATTTATCTCTAGTAGATAACAATGGACAACTTTTTACATTTTAAATAAGTCGAACGTGTTTAATTGGACCCTTCCTCTATCCCTTAAACCTAACCCTCTCCCTAAACTCGTATCAAAAATTGTTTATACCATAACTTAAAATGTTTAGCCACATACCTTCCTTATAAGATTCTGCAGTTTCTTGACGCCGAACATTCTGAGGACAAACCAAACTTTGAGAGATCTGAACCTGCGCCCTAATGCGACCTGCCAGTTCTGAAAGACAGAGTCAGATACATGCATCCAGTTATTTCGTTTAAAGTGTCATTGTTCCACAACTTTTAATCATTTATTTTTAGATCATAGTTCCATTCGCAAATAATTGTCACCCTGAAATGTTTAGTTTGTTTGTTTTTGTTGTTGCTGTTGATGATGTTGTTGTTCTTGTTTTTAAAAAAATGTCCACCGATATCCAAGTTGCTCTACATTACTACAATAAATTAATAATAAAAATTTGAATTAGATATCCAGAACCATCGTGCATGAACTATTTATTTGAACCGATATTATGAACACATAAAACTCCGCACTCATACACACACCACACCAAGAATTTTGTTTTTAATCCATAGGCAGACGAATTAAACAGTAAAGGCTATAGTGTAATAAAAAATATATATATATATTATCACCATAATCTTTTTTTCCCATGCCCAATAGCTAATTCATAGAATTTATTGTCACTTCAAATGGAGCCCTGTTAATTCAAATTTACTATTGTAATGCCGTACCCTAAACTCAGGTATGTTGTTGTCGCTCCCCTTTTTAGCTTTTAAGTAAACCGGAGTCACGGTGTGGCTGTCGCTGATGAGGGATGTGTCCTTGACCCTAGAAGCATTAAAAAATCGGCGACAAAAATTTAGAATGGGGTAGGAAATAAGCAGCTCTATAGAAATGTAACTCCGGACAGTGCATTAGTCATAAGAACAAGCGGGAGGAGAGGTATCACCGCCAAAACTCATAAACATTTTCAAGGTGGATGTGCCTCCTAAGCTTCTATATGCGCATGATACGTGGGTGTCCTGGCAAAGCCACGGATGATTATGGGAAAACTGTTTATACAAGCCTCGGAAAAACTATGAATATCAAAGTGTGAGACAGGGTAGTGGACACTTAAGTTCTCACAAAGTCAAGGACTTACCAGCTTATTCGCAAATTTTCTTGCAGTTCCAGCCAGAGGCGTCACTCGGGTTGGTGTCACCCGGGGCGGTAGCTCATGGTGTCACCCCCTCACGACTTACCCCATAGAACTCCTCCGAGTTTTCCAGTGCCAAATAACGGGAACATACATAATCTTACATTTTGGTATCACCCCCCTGATGGTGTCACACGGGGCGGCCCGCCCCCATCGCACCCCCCCTATTGACGCCACTGGTTCCAGCTCCGCTTTGACGGAACATGTGCGACTGTCAATCTACCTCTGACCCAATACATGATTCAATTAAGCTACACTAAGAAAAAGCTGGCAGCCGAAAAGTCTAATTGAAAGTGTGTGACATGAACTCGTGGAAAAAATTGCAGTAGCGTTACGAATTGTTATGTTTATCTTCACTGAATATAAAAAAGGGGCATGATATGGGCAGCGAGGTACCACATATGCATGTGTGTTGGAAAACCCCCCGAGTTATCTCTGCATCAGCTGATGTCACTTTAAGCAGCTGCAGTTACCTCACACGAACACGTTATGTTTCTGCACACCCAGGTCCTCGTTTAAAACTTACAACGAAATGCGATGATTTAATATGTGGGAGGGACTTAGATTGGTGAATTGTGTATGTCCGACATGTTGGTGTCATGTTTATCTGATAAATAAATATGACGTCACAAATCTTTGCATCTCAAATAGAACCCTTACTTTCTTTTTGAAAATGAGTATAATTCAAATCACTTTATGTCCGCTTAAGTATGTATTTAGTGTACGGCTGCACTCTAATATCCTAACACGTGTGAAGATATTTAAAACGTCACGGAATAAATTTGAAGCAATCAAATATTTAAGTGGAACTTTTATTTACAGTTGCGCATTTTGAAGTGACGTTACAGTTGTTAAACACCCTCTCCCCTGTGGCGTAGATAGGGATTTGGGGGCCCGGGGGGCTTGGCCTCTTAGGGGGGGGGGCTGCATACATGGCGGTGGTGTAATATTTAATGTAAAACAATTCAGACACTCCTTTGGTGGCTCCCTTGAGGGGCCCGGGGGCAATTTCAAAATTGGACCCGATCCCCACCCGTAGCTATGCCACTTCCCCCACTCCCTCTCGTCACACTTCGTCAGAAATATGTTACCCCCTCCCCCCACCCTTTTAGGTGCGTGACGTCATTTATGGACTACCACTGAGGCACACTGGTTACTGAAAAAAAGTATCCAGTTAAAAATAATATAAAACTAAACAAATTAAGAGCCATTACATTTCTATTTAAGTAATTAACTTTGACGTCCAGCTGTTGATTTAATTTTTCGACACGTGTTAAAGAATGACTCACCACATGGCTGAAGATTCAAAGTTGACACGTAGCCATTTGTGTGGGTCAAAGTTGAAGGACGTCGCATGCTGTGTCAAAAATCAAAGAATGTATGTGTGCTGTGTTTGTGTTGTGATAACAAAAAAACAAAACAAAACAAAAAAAAACATTAAAAAAGTGTTAGTGTATACCTACTTTGTCCATTTAATTTAACATATGTTAAAATTTGGAACTTCTTTTGTAAGATGAACTTTTAAAAATGTCTTTACTTCATGCCACAATGCACTTGTTATAACGGACCTTCTTTGAGTCCGCCCGCGGGATCCTCACTCATAGAGGCGAATATTTTGAAAACGTAATATATTTCTATAAGGATCAGTGTCGAGCACACACAAAAGAATCCAAACATATACAGTCGGGTCCCGTAAAGACGCGGTTGCCGGGGTCCAGTTTGATCCAATCGCGACTTAAGTGAACCGCGAGTTACAGGGATATGTGTAAATGGACGATGATACTAGTTACGAAGGTATTAGTCATTAGCACTAGGTAACAACAAGCTTCCAACCCGTAATTGATTCGTTACATTAAAAATTATGCTTTTTTATTTTTAATATTATTCAAACAGATTATTACCTGTATTTAAAATTATCTGTTTAAAGATTTATGCAGTATAACTTTTTTCGACATTGTTTACTGGTAAAATTTATAAAGGTAATAATAATAATTAAAACAAAATTATGTGTAAAGAAAATATTTTTTTACAATGAAAGAAAAACTACGTTGAAATGAGTTAAGATGATATTTTAAAGGCACAAAACTACGTACTTCCTTTAGAACTGACGTCACAGTCAATGGCGCTGTAAAATTTGGGAGTCATGTTAAAACCGCGAGTTAAGCAAACTCGCGAGTTACTGAACCGCGCCTTAACGGGGCCCGACTGTAATCTAACAATAATAACACAGAGAAGCGCTTCTAACCGTTTGAGTCAAAGTAATGACATAGTCTTAATTAAACATGTACTAGCGTATCACCCATCAAAAATGACGGACGTTTTCAAAATAAATACACATCAGATTAAAATAAAACGTAATACAGAACTTTCATTTATTTTATTTCTTTTTTTTAAAATTCATAATTTATTATCATATTGAACAATTTTATGCGGCACGTTCGAAAAGTGTTATTTTTGGTGCAGTAATTTGGTGCGCTGCTTTCTAAAATTAGACTATAATTACATCCATACATACATACAGACGACGGTAATTATATATATTGATTCGACGTGTTACATAACAAACTACGAGCACTAGAAGTAAAATATATGTTGTAATAGCACATAATTTAACACTCATTGATTCCTAATTTATTGTAAATGAAAATTTAGGATTCTTTTACACCGGTCTTTATTCAACTACAATTACATAAGAGTAATACTTATTACAGACGCTACATCTAGATAGAAGATTGTTGCGTCCTACTTTCTGGTATGAACACACAGACCATGCCGATCTATTGACAAGTGTTGAGGCGATCACAGCCGCCTTTGTTTTCCCTAACTAGTGTCAGGCTGAACTCATGGACATCCTAAGCCTCAGGAACGAGCGTTGCATTGAGATTCGAACAGGCAGCCCTCTGAACGCCAGCCCGGCGCGCATGCTGCTCGACCAGCGTGCCCCAATCTCTGGTATTTGGGTTTTAATAAATCCGTGCTAAAAAAATGAAGATAGTGTATTTAACCGTCTTAGCGCAGATGTATAGTTGACAAAATCCCCTGTATGCCACCCAGCACATGTGTAGTTGACAAACTCACCTATATGCCACCCAGCACATGTATAGTTGACAAACTCACCTGTATGCCACCTAGCACATGTGTATAGTTGACAAACTCACCTGTATGCCACCCACCACATGTATAGTTGACAAACTCACCTGTATGGCACCCAGCACATGAATAGTTGACAAACTCACCTGTATGACACCCAGCACATGTATAGTTGACAAACTCACCTGTATGCCATTCAGCAGATACCTGAACTCAGGGCAGATACACGCACTACCGGCATAGGCGGCGTCCACGTGCAGCCAGATGTCGTACTCGTTACCTGGTATTGAGGGCTACAGAGTTATTTCTCGTAGAAACAGTAAATTTATACAGTTAAACAAATTTAATGCGCTGAATTTCCTCCTACACATTATCGCATGTTAGAATTGTTAAAATATTTTTAATGTAATTATTAAATGATTAAAATAGCTTGACAATTAAATTTAAAAAACACGAAACGGTATTATTAGCATGTGATTTTTTTTTAAAAATCACTTACATATGGGCCCCAACTCAGACAAGTCGTCTGATGCACACGTGCCAGTTGAACCGATTGTTGCACACACCTGGGGGGAAACAGACGTGATGGGTGGATTCTCTTTTTGCAAATCATAACAGAGAATTTAATTTGACACACACACGCGCGCGCAAACACACACGCACATATATTATATATAAATACACACACACACACACACACACATAGGTTATTTGCTGATGATTGTATAATCTATAGAAAAATTAAATCAGAACAAGATAGCAAAATTTTACAAAAAGACCTAGATGAATTGATAAAATGGGAAACTAACTGGAGTATGAGTTTCCACCCAGAAAAGTGTCAACTGTTAAGAGTAACGAAGAAAAAGAAACAAATAAATTCAAAATATTTCATTCATGGAAAGGAACTAACCCAAACTAAAGATGCAAAATACTTAGAAGTCATAATAAATGAGAAATTATCATGGAATCCCCATGTCAATGAAGTTATTAAAAAATCAAACAAAACCTTAGACTTTATAAAAAGAAACCATTACAAACGTAATAAAGATATAAAACTAAAATGCTATCTCACTTTGGTGAGACCTGTACTAGAATATGCACCTTCTGTATGGGACCCATCCACCAAAGAAAACATTGATAAACTAGAACATATCCAAAAAAGAGCTGCCAGATTCATTACTGGAGAATATTCTAAACTGACTAGAATAACACCATTAGTTAAATCATTAAACCTTGAAACACTAGATGATAGAAGAACCAAGAGTAAAGTAGTAATCATACATAAAGCAATTAACTCTAATTTAGAAATACAACACAAAGATAACTTAATACAACCCTCAGATAGACATAAGGATAAAAACACCTTTCTTATTCCGTATGCAAGAACAAACTCATACAAATTTTCGTTCTTCCCGTCCGGAATTCGGGCGTGAAATGGGTTGCCTGAAGAAACCAGGAAAACCAACACTTTATCAACATTTAAAACTCTAATAAGAATGCAGGACTAAACACAAACCATAGATAAGCGTAGGATGCAATAATCTTCTGTATAGAAGGATCGTCTGAAACAGATAAGATAAGATATATATATATATGTACAGATAGATATAGAGATACACACACAACCCTTTAAGCAATGATAGGGTGAATGTGTTTATAACCATGCATTAAATGCCTTGATGCTGCTTGAAATTTTAGATGCTAGTTGCCACTTTTCGGTTTTATGAATATGCATTAAAACAGTTCCATTAAACGTCCCAATGACCTGGCCGCCTCATACAGCTTGTTCATGGTCCATGTGATGCCTCTTATTGTATGTAACGGCCTCGCCAATTGTTTTTCAACAGCGCTGCACAACGACTGGGAAATGTACACACACATACACAAAACACGCAGACACAAACACACAATTACAAGCACACACACACACACACACACACACACACAAATCACACACACACACACACAATAGCATACACGAACACAAGCACACAACTTACAAAGAAAGGAAGGAGCCCAGCCTCGATGTCCTTCTCTATGGCTGCCCTCAGCACTGGGCCAGGCAGCGCCCCCTTGTCGTTGACGGGCAAGACTCTCATCTCAACCAGGCCGTACAGGGCCGCTCTTTGAATGGAGAAATGACCCTAAATAAAATAACGTCAAGTTTAAAAGGTTTGGCAATTATGATGATAGATTCTTCTTTATCTTCCGATGCCGGAGATTCCTTCTGTTTGTAGTAAAGCTAGATAACTTTTGAAGACTTCCCAGTTATTTTTTTTATTTGAATTTTGCACGTTTTCAAACAAGAACCATTTACAAGTCTTCACCTGTTTGGGGAACTTCCGGGCTATCGGACGCGTTTAACTATTTAGCGCTAAAGTCTCAACTTATCT
Organism: Ampullaceana balthica; assembly: GCA_944989445.1. NCBI lineage: Eukaryota > Metazoa > Mollusca > Gastropoda > Lymnaeidae > Ampullaceana > Ampullaceana balthica. The sequence goes on along the minus strand of CALYLW010000092.1, from coordinate 282,940 downwards.
TCTTATCTTATCTTATCTGATTACAGATACTTAGTTAACTAAAGGCCAGAGTATCAATTAAATTTACAATAGACTAATGTCTGAGGTATGTCTGCTAAAGGATAAAGTACCAGCTAAGTAGTATACCAAAGGGTTAAACAGCTAAGTCTGCTATAGGCTTAAGTTGATTACCAGTTCTCTGATGGATAATGACAAAATTATAAGTATAATTAAATAATGAACCGAGTTCCTCTTCCTCCATACCTCCTCTGACGTGTACGCCACCAATCTGTCAATGATCTGACCAGTGGTCAAGGCCGGGTCCTTTACTTTGAGTTTTGTCAAGGCGACACTTCTGGCCGACAAGAGAGCGATGAGTGTTGTGTCACTGGCAGAGCCCTGAAATCACGCCCATCAAATATATCGAACGTATTTTAATTGTTTAAATATCTAAAGTGGTTTTATAAACGTCAAGTCACACAGACTAAATTAGCACACACAAAAAAATTGATGTAAAAAAAAACTATTTGGTGTAAAGAAACATTACGTATTGATCCATCTAATGTGAAGGCAAAACTATTTCTATCATCATTCGAAGTATTCCAACTACCAAGGCCTTCAAGACTGCACTGAAGACACATCTCTTCAAACTTTACTTTCAAAATTAATTTAATAACCCCCCAACATTTCTTTAAATGATATAAACATAGATTATGGACACTGTAATGCCGTTATATGTTGTAGTTATTATATGTCTGTTTTACATTGAATACTTTGATTATTATGTGCATAACTATGTGTATGTGAAGTTCTCAGCTCAGCACCTTACTGGGGTACGGCGCTATATAAATTATCTAATTATTATTATTTTCAACATTTGTATTTTAAAGCATTTTTTGTTATTATATTTCTACTTTAAACAGAGTTAAGCATTTTTTGTTGTTGTTTTTATTATTATAATTTTTTTTGGCTCTTTGTTTAACACAAAACTCGTTTGGATCAGTTATCCCAATTCACTTCTCGTGTATCTCCACCAGTGAACTGATTACCTGCAATGTACCGCCGCCCTTGCCACCTGGGCGAAAGTGAAAGGCTTCAGGGAGTCCGATCATATCGGCAAGCCAGTTCATGACTGTGACCTCCAGCTCTGTACCCACGGGGCAGGAGTTCTGAGACGGGAAATTTGAATTAATTGTCTGCATCATAGTAACTTCAAAACAGCTGTCAGTTATTACCCGGTATATAACTACACAGACAAGCATGGGCGCCCGCAGGAACTTTTCTCTGTGGGAGTGGGGGGGGGGCAAAATATTTTCAAAGTGGTTATACAGACCTTTATACGGATATTTCCCCCCCCCCACGTTAATCCTTAGCGCTATACGCAGATTTTTGTGACTGGTCACGTGACCATTAATTAAAATTCTATACAGGTCAGCACTACTTGTGGATTGTGATAAAATATACACGTACACCTTTTACTTTTGTAAGTGACTATTGTTACTCGACTACTAATATCTTATCTTTTCTTATCCGTTTCAGACGCTCCTTCTATACAGAAGATTATTGCATCTTACGCTTATCTGTGGTTTGTGTTTCGTCATGCTTTCTTATTAGAGTTTTAAATGTTGATAAAGTGTAGGCTTTCCTGGTTTCAATAGCGGGTACTAAGTACTACGGTAAAATAAAACCCCGACACTTAAAAGCTTCTGATACAAGATTTAAAAAAAATTAATCTAAGCTTCTGTGGTCTCACGGTAGTGCGTTGGATTCTTGAACTGAAAGTATGAGGTAGGAGTTTGAGCTTCGATTGAGCATTTTTTTTTAAAACTTTTTTTTTCTTTCATTCGAATTTCTTTTTCAATTACTTTCAATTATCTATAACTAGCTATGATAACTGCGTATACTAAATTAGAAGGAGGTAAAAAAATATGGAAATTTTGTTTGTTGAAAAGCAATCTCCGTATAACGCCTCCCAAATATTTGTAGTAATGTTTTAATGTAGTTTTAATTTACTGTAGTACATTTGTATGGTGAACGAACGGACAGGACACTGTAGTGTTTAAAATAGGGGGATAATCATTAAAAAATATATATATTTCAATCAAAATAACCGTTGATGGGCTAAGAGTTACAACTATCCTCACTGCAGGTTTGTACGTTCGTTTAAACATTCGTTAAAGAGACGTACACAATTTATCTTTTTTTAATCGAAAGCTCAGGACTCGTTCATTCATGACCCCCCAAAAAATTGAAATGATTTTTTTTCTTTTTGGCAATAGTAGTTCAAATAACAAGAAACGATTTTTTCTTTTTTTTCTACAAGTTGTAAAATAACGTATTCGAAACTAATTGCTTGTGCACTTACCCATGAGAAACAACTTGTACTTAGTCCATCAGAGAGCAGAGAGCCAAGAATAGACGGGTACGAGTTACCGATGGGAAAGTAAGCGTGAAAATTAGGACTCTGCCAGTGGTTCACCTGCGGATAGTAAATTTGGATACACCAACTGTAAAACTTCATGAGAAGATTTTAAGATAAAAGAGTTTAAATTGACACGTATTAAAAGAAGGTTGGAGCCTTTCAACAGCAAATTGTGTAATTCGTTAGTCCACGAATTACACTAAACAATTTAGATGTAAATTTGATGTTGTAGTTCTTTTAAATACATTAAGCTTCGTTTATTTTTAATAAAATTAAGTGCTCACAAATCAGTCTGTAAATTACACAATTAGTTAACTAAATTTAACTTCAATACAGCTTCTGAAACTAAAATTGTCGGTGAGTTATCAATAAATGTTAACATAATTAAAATGTTTTTTCCTCATTTATTCCCTTAGAGATATTTTAATATTTAGAATTTCATGATCTAATATCATTCACAAGCCATCATGAAAATTACGCATAAATCATATAGTTAAATTGTCATAAATTTTAAAATAGGTTTCAGAATTTAATCGCAGCTCCCTTGAGCGTCCCTTCACCCAACGAAGCAGACCCTGTAATACACAACAAGATACGACCCGCGGCGTAGCATACGCCGCAGACTTGCTCATCATAGATAGTTCAAAGCACGGCGGGGGAGGGGGGCGGTGAGAGAACGGACACAAACAGCAGCACGAAGTAATGACAACAACAAAAAGCGAGTAAATGTGGAGACAAGTGCACAGCGGTTGTTGTTACCTGCCCCCACCCTTTACTACCATCCCTTGCCAACCATAAACTGTGATTTGCCGACCTTAGTGAGGGTTAGTCGTGTTTGCAAAAAATGGGGAAAAGAACGGGCAGAATAAGACATTTAATATTTTTATTGAACTTGTTCCCGCTAGTGATTGAACCCAGGTCTTTCCGCGTGCAAGGCGGACGTGATAACCACTACACTACGAAGCATATGTGATTCTGTTGAGGAACAGCGCAAGTGAACGCAAGAAGCATTTTTGCAACCACCCCAACCTTTTTTTTTCTTTTCATCCCACTACGCTTGCCCATTGTGATCTTTCGACACCAGTGAGGGTCATTCGTCATGCTCATTTGATACTCTAAGTGAATTATATATATATATATATATAGATGATGGTGGGAGCGAGGTGAATACAAAAACGTGGATACCTGACTAGGCTGGACTGAAGAGTTTTCACAAACATACGGACAAAATGTCTCAGATCTCTGGATTCTGAAATCTCTGCTTCTTCACCCGAATCGCCAACCTCTTCTTACACGTCATCTTTTCCTGAATGCAAACCGAAATACCAAAAAGCGCAAGCAATACAACAGCGGGTTTACTAGGACTGAAAAACAAAATTTCTACACATAAAGCACATGACATTCTTGCAACCATTGGTGAACATGGTCATGATGTGCTGGTTCCAAATCAGGCGGGTGTCTGGAAACGAGTAATCTCTGAAGGACAGAAAATTAAAACCAAAATTGTTTTAAAAATGCAAAGCAAAGATCCCTATTGCTTCCAGTTTGATGGTAAAAGAGTGCAAGAGGAAGAGGTTCGAGTAGTTCTGCTGAAAAATATGACAACCGAAATCAAACTCGGTATTCTTAAATGTGAGAGTGATTCTGCCGCGGCCATTGACAAGGAACCACATCAGTTACTTGATGAATACGATGGTAGGGAAAATATTTGCATGATAATCTGCAACACTACCGCAGTGAATACTGGTCGTTTGCTCGGGATTGTAAAGCTCATCTTGAGCAAAGGCTTTCAGAAGCAACAATATATTGGCTGTCAGCACCATGTACTCGACCTCCTTCTGAAGCATGTCGTGAATTTTCTAATATGAACTATGTCAGGCTTATCGTCATTACAAAAACAACTTCACGTTGACCTAGAATCAACTGTAAGAAACTCCTAAATTTACACCAGGTAAGATGGAACTCACGTATTATATGCTGTTATAGCATTATTTCTGATACCAGAGTGGCGCAGCATCCTTGCTCCAGCATGCGACTTCATCTGCTACGAATGTGCAAATGCTTGGTTCCATTGGCAACAATACAACAAATCGTCCTTCAATGACCTGTTTACCTCATTCATCAAGATAAAATGCAAGAAGACAATTAAGTGTTTAAAGACTCATTGGTCAGTCGAAGTGTCAAGTTAACCTAAATTTAACGATTAAATAATTTTACACGATTAATCGATCTATCAATTACAAATTATTGGAAGTCATAAAGTAAAAAAACAACACAAAAAAAAACAAGTAGCGACCGATTAATAATAATTTTCCTGACGATTACACGAACATTTTGGTTTTAAACTATGGACTGACGGGAATGTTCAAATTGTTGATAAAGTTTGCTTTCCATGGTTCTAACACTTCGCCTACTTATCAAGCCAAATGAAAAGCGTATTAAGCTAATGGCAGAAATGGAATCTAACTCAGAGACAGAAAATGACGCCAGCTTTTCTGATGAATTACTGCGTTGCAAAATGGAGATAAAAGTTCCTGAATCTAGTAACCCTCTACAATGGTGGAAACTTAATGAACACCGATATCCGATAATGTCATTCCTTGCCAAGACCATTTTGTGCATACCAGCTACCTCAGTTCCATGTGAATGATTGTTCAGCTCGGCTGGTTATATTGTCAAAACACTCATGACTTGAACCAAATAATGTCAACACACTTGTCATTTTGTGTAGTTAGTTAAAAGATGTGACATATAAAGCAGACATTCCAGTGTTATTTAGATTTCCACAAGATCGTTAATAAGTGTTACTTATGACATCATACATTTAATTTTTGACTTTAATTGAAATTAACGATTAATCAATCGTTAATTTTTCAAAAGTTAACTCTTAAATTTAAATTAATCATTAAAAGCCCTAATATATATATAGATTGTACTAAGGTGCCGTGGCGCCTACGGCGCCCACTTTTTTTAAAAGCCCAACTAACTTGTCCTTGTTTGATAAATACGAAGTATTACTTTCTGAAATGTACACAATCCTCAAATCCTATTTTTACATCGTTCCCTTTTCCAAAATTAAGATATATACGCTAAAACAATGACGTGATATAAAATATTTTTACGGCGCGTCTTTAATTTTTAATTAATTTGCACAGCTTTTAATGCACACCTTGTATTAAATATAAGATCAAACAATGACGTCATATAATATTTTTTGACATTGCTAATCACCACACAATTTTTTTAACTGCTAAAGACTGTTGTACATCGTTCCTCAGCGTTCCACATCCAACCTGTGACTTGGATTATTATTTTATATATAATACCTCGGACAGCATACTTAACCAAACAAACAAACAAACAAACAACAAAAAAAATTATTACAGATGAATGACGCTCAATTGACATAGAACAGCCCAGAAAACTCTAGAAGACTGCTCTAAACATCATACCCTGTGACAAAAGCTACACCAAAATATACAAGAAAACACGCACACACAAAACATGCTTTGGATTCGAATCATTCCCTATGAAATATTTTTTGCAGATCTCTCCCGCAACTTCGCACACTCACCCCAGACATGATCACGGTTTCCAAATCGTCCTTGACCTTCTCCCACGCCTCACCCTCCTCCGGTGCCCGCGCAGGTAAGATCTTTCCCAGGTACCCGGGTGTGACGTCGGGAAACACGGGACGCTCTCTGATGTTCTCCAGGTAGTCGGTGACGATGTCAATCATCTCACGGGCGCTGGCTCGAAACTCAGAAGCGTCCATGACGTGTGTATAGTCAGTAGGATGTAAGAGACGATAATTTTATGAGGTGCCACTTCGGTGAACGCGTTTGTCCCGGTGGTTGAAGTTTAGTAATACATCCGGTAGATTAGCCAATCTGAAAACAAGAAGGCGTGGAGATATTTAAGTAGCCTGAAAAGGAACTTTAGTCTAATTTTTAACTTCAACTCTGATAGCATAAGATCTTATCTTTCATAATGTTTACAAGTAATACACATGAAAATGTATTTTAAAGTGACTGTGTACTGGATAAACTAGCGAATGTTAATACAAAAATAAAAATAAAAATTGAAGTAACTGTCGCAGATGCAATAATTATATGTTGCCCTCAGAGCCGTGGTTTTTAACCTGTGGTCCGCGGACCAATAGTGGTCCGCGGAGATGTGCCTGGTGGTCCACGAGCAAAGCATGAAATTTTTATTTTTAAAAATTAAGAACACGAAAATGTATAAATTTTATCACATGTTGAACATATTGATTAATTTTAATCACTCGAGTGCGAGAGCATAGCGTCGAAAACAATATGTTTTGATTCTATGTTTACTAAAAACACTCTGTCAACATTTAAAACTTTAATAAAAATGCAAGACTAAACATAAACCATGGATAAAGGTAGGACGCAATAATCTTCTGTATAGAAGGCGCGTCTGTAACGGATAAGATAAGATAAGCGACTCGGTATCATGATAATGATTTTACCACGTTTTTGGTCATCTATGAAAAAAAGGAAATAAATTAACCACACATAAAAATAAAGTCGTGATTTTAAAAAAAAATGTTACTTAGTTGCCAGTAACTAACAATGAACTTGTTGTCTTAATTAATGCTTACTATTAAATTTCGCATTTTGTTTTGGTTCTTCTAAAAAAACGTGTGCGGTGGCGTATCTTGAGGGAGCTGAGGTGGTATAGCTCTTTGAGATTCTAATTAAGGATTTATTTGTAATCTAATTTTTGTTGAATAATATTAGTTGATGGACTCACACAAATGTCAGACAGGATGTCAAATCCGTAGGGAAAACGCAAATTCAAAGAAAACTTCACTGTTGACTCCGGAGCTTAAAATTGTTTCTCTATCAGGAAAGTTTTTTGTCCAAATGCAGTCGGGAACGAGCACTTCTAGCCGACAATTCGTTAAATTGGAGAAAAAAAATGTAGGTCATTGGATTCCTTAACTGATAAATGTTAAAATGCACCAATAAATGGGCCATGTACCAGCAACGTAGAGTGGGTATGTGCCGCCCGGGGCAGAAACCAAATTTGCCGCCCCCCCCCTCTCCGAAAAATATGTTAACGCTATAAAGTAAAAAAAAATAATAATTAGAAAGTAATAATAAGAACACTATATATTTTTATGTTCAAAAGAAAGGCTTCATTTCTTTAATGAAATTAAAGTTTTATGTTTTTCCTCATGGCTCAATCTTTCATGTATCAATGTTTTCAGCCATGGCATGCTCAATAGCCAAAATAGCAATAGATTAGACAATTTTGGTGTATTCTTAAATGATAATCATTAATTTATCATTCAAATAATTTTAGAGAAGCCTTTTTAACACCTTGAATTACTTAAGACAGTTGTAAGCAATGTTCGAATTAATTATATTGTTTTAGGCTGGGTAACTTCGAGTCTAAATATCTTTATAAACTTAAATAAACCACCTAGTCCTGAATTCATTACTTTTTTATTCTATTCATTTGTTTAAATATTCCTTACCTGACTCTGTCATATGGCATATTTTGAATACTCTAGTTTGAAGACAAAATTTCAAAGTCCAGTAGAAGGAGATGAACGAAAATCATGTCTGTTTTCTAAATTCTATATAGCTGCCAAAGCCTCACACGAATTTATACACTAATCTCATCTTATGAAGAAACCAAATTTCTTCTTAACTGTTATTGTACATAGCATGGATACATACATATTTGCTTCGATCAGCAAAAATGTGCTCTCTTGTTCTTTGATTGGAAGGTTCGATTAAAATGATGAGGTCTCCACATACATTTTTATAGTATATATATATATAGTTGTGTGTGTGTGTAAGAGAGAGAGAGAGACAGAGACAGAGTGAGAGAGACAGAGAGAAAGAGACAGAGAGAGACAGAGAGAGAGAGACAGACAGACAGAGATACAGAGAGATAGAGACAGAGAGAGAGACAGACAGACAGAGAGAGAGAGAGACAGAGAGAGAGACAGACAGAGAGAGACAGACAGACAGACAGAGAGAGAGAGACAGAGAGAGAGAGAGACAGAGAGAGAGAGACAGACAGAGAGAGAGACAGAGAGAGACACAGACAGAGAGAGAGCGATAGAGAGAGAGAGAGAGAGAGAGAGAGAGAGACTTGAAATTACCGCGACTTAACCGATTTCGCGAAATAATGAATCGCAACTTATCGGGATCTGTATATGCGTTGCATAAAATATAATTAATCTAGTAATCTATTAAATTTTTTCCCGATTAATCGACTAAAGTTTTTTTTAATCGGTACCAGCCCTAGTAAAAACACAACCCAAGAAATGACTAACACAGTGTTTAAATTAATCCCACACAAACACAGTGAGAATTTAATCATGTGATTTTATTCCAGAATAAAAAATAAAAATAGAAGCATTGCGTTCAAGTAACAAATGAACCCACAGTGACAGTCAAAGCAAACAGATTATTACAGCAGTCAAGATAATATACGCAGCTTCTTACAAACCTCTACTTCCTTAAAATAGCAAACAAGATAAATACAATGATATAGACTTTGGGATAAGAAGAAGTTCGTTGTTCTATGTGCACGAACAAATAAATACATTCACGTCCTCTTTCTTCCCGTCTAGAATTCATGCGTGGTACTGGTTGCCTGAACAAACCAGGAAAACAAACGCACTATTAACATTGAAAACTCGAATACATATAGGCCTACAAGATTAGACATAAAACACGGGCGCCATAGTCTTCAGCATAAAATGAGCGTCTGTTCACATAAAATACAATGGTTTCTTCTCAGCAATTGAAATTCTCTTAATCAGATTGGGATCCAAAAGATTTGAGATTCATTGAGTTACAAATGGAAATGGTGCTCATAAATGATACACTAGATATGAACTGTAGTTTTCTGTACCACAGCCCAGCGCAAACTCTTCTGGCTTTGAATACATGCACTCGGGGTGATGTGGTGGTTGTGGTGGTTGTGGTGGTGGTTAACTGATTGTATGCCCCGTCATCATGCGGGAATGTAACTCATATGTTATGTTGTTATGTCATGGTGTGGTATGTGTAAGCAGTAATAATCTCCGCTTTGAAATACTGAGGATGACAAGTGCGTACGTCTTAATATATTTAATGACATGATGCAAAGTGCTGTCTGACAGTGGGTATCTGCTGTCCAGGACATTTGCACCCCCTCGCTACGCCGCAGCTGTCTGCGCTAACTTGACATTTTAAAAAAATAGAAGCGTTGATAGAAAAAAATGTTATATCACACAGTCAAAGTGGAGACAATTTTTGAAGCGAAATGAAATATCATCATTTCAACACAACATACTGGTTAAGTTTATTCAAAGGCGCATCAATTTTTTTTTGGTGGAGAGTGTCTGAATCAATGACCTTTGACCGCAGGCCCTACTTTGTTGGCCAGTTCTTGTATGACTGACCACGCGTACGTCACGTCGCACTCCTGGGAATCCATGGCGCAGATGGCGAACCACAAGAAGAAAGTGTCTTTTATCTTGGACGGCACCAGGTGGATCCTTCTGTCCTTGTTGATCTCCGAGCAGAGTCTTTCATTGGCTTCATTGTCACACTGAGCAAAGTTTATACAATTATTTCACTTTAGTCTTTATTTTGTCTCTGAGATGTTTTTTCACGTTGTAGTGGTTTATAACGTTAATATGACATAAGCTAGAATTCAGGGGTCGGGAACCTTTTTGTCTGAGAGAGCCATAAACACCACATTTTTTTAAAAAGTAATTATTTGAGAGACATACATTATTTTTAAAACTAAAAATTCAACTAAATGTGTGCATTTTGTGTAAATTCAATACTAAAAGTACAATAATTATGTCTAAATTCTTTTTTGATAACATTTTTATGCTGTTTTTTTAATATGCAATTAATATGTAATTCAAAGGAGTTTGAATAAAGATCTTTTTTATAATCAAAATTTTGTCTGAGTGCCAGATGCAGCCATCAACAGAGCCACATCTGGCTCACGAGCCATTGTTTCCCGACCCCTGAGCTAGAAGCACGCGATACTTGGAATAAAAATTTCGAATGTATGAGATTTAAACAGCAAATTCCATAATTTCGTAGAGTATGCTTGGGAAATGATAACAAATTTAAAATAGATAAACAGGTTTTCACTTTAACACAGAGAATTTCAAACTTGGCCAAATTATTATTTTTTTGAAAAACAGATGTGAAGATTACGATTGGTGGAGTGTAAAAGAAATTCTTAAGTACTACATTTTATTTTTTGAAATTGTTTTGAGACTGTTTGTAATATGGGAAAACGTTGATATTTCGCATCGATGATAATAGGAATACTCTGAACTCCTGATGGATATTCGCATTATTGATGTAAAAAAATGGTAGAATTCACTTCAGCTTGTAGTCTCTGCCAGCATTATGTTAAAGACCAAAAAACATCTGTTGCAAAAGTGGGAAAAGGCTTCCAAAATTTACATCGAATTTAGTTCGCCAAAATTAGAATGAAATACAATAATCTAAATAATTAAAAAGCTAAGCAGTGATTATTAAGTTTGCTTCTTATCATCATCATTGATGTCATCTTTATTGTTACAATTACGTGTTTTTTTTTCAGAAAAGAAATAAATCTTACTCACCTTCAGTCTAAAGCTTGCTAAGCCAAGAGTGACCTCCCTTACCATTTCGAACCTGTCATCTTTTTTGACGCATTTCTCAAATAGTTTTGCTAGTTCTACATCCTAAAATGAACGAAGTAATCAAAGAAGATCTTAAAGGTGGTTTTTAAACAATTTCTGAGAAATAAATAAACTATTTCACATCCCATTCCCTAATGTGGAACATTTCGCTCTAGTTGATAACAATGGTCAACATTTTTTTTAAATTTTAGACAATTCTATCTGGACCATTACCTTATCCGTTAAGCCTTAAACGTAACGCCTTCCTTAACCCCATATAATAAATATTCACAATAGACGTAAAATGTTTAGTTATATACCTTCCTTATAAGGTTCTGCAGTTTCTTGACGCCGAACATCCTGAGGACAAACCAAACTTTCAGAGAACGGAACCTTCTCCCTAATGCGACCTGCCAGTGCTGGAAGACAGAATCAGATGGTGGCGCCAAGTTATTTAATTTAAATTTTCATTTTCCAACAACTCTTAAACAATCATTTTAAAATCATCTATCCATTCGTTAAAAATTGTCGCCCTAAATTGTTTTTTCCCCTTCTTCTTAAAAAAATACCCATCGATGTCCACGTGTCTTTAAATGACTGCAATAAATTAATGATAAAAATGTGAATGAGATATTCAGCTCACCAACGCATTTAAATTTTTTTTAAATATATTTAAGTGGATATTATTGACACATCAACCGGGCCCCCATCAGCACATACAAGAATTTTATTTTTTAATTAACTGGCAAAAACATTAAACGGCAACTTCTATTTTTGTAATAAACAGCGCAAAACTACAATCTCCCCATTAATTGTTGTAATGGCCAAATACCTAACTCATACGATGTATTGTCACTACAAATGAAAATATGTTCTTTAAAATGTTTATTATCCTAATGTCGTACCCTGAACTCTGGGATGTTGCTCCTGTTGTCGTTGTTCATCTTCTTATCTTTTAAGTAAACCGGAGACACGCTGTGGCTGTCGCTGATGAGGGACGTGTCCTTGACCCTAGAAGCAACAAAACATCGGCAGCAAAAATTTAGAATGTGGCAGACAGTAAGCCGCTCTGTAGAGGTGTAACTCCGGATTCCGGACAATGCATTAGTTAAGAACAAGCGGCTATAGATGAATCACCGCCAGAACTCAACTGAACATTTTCAAGGCGGCTGCGCTTGCTACGCTTGCTGCGCTTGCTACGCTTTTCTGTGTATGTGGATGACCTGTCTGTGCCCAGCAAGAATTTTAAACAACTTTCTTACGCGCCTCAGAGAAGATTATGGATGTCAAAAGTTATAAGACGGTATCCCGAACACTAAAATGCGTACAAGGTCAGGTCTTATCTTTAGCATTTCATAGCACTCCCAGCTTCGATCTACACTCAATCGGCAGCCTACCCAATAGATGATTCCAGTAAAACCGACAATGACATGCAAATAATCAAACAGCCTTAAATAAAAGAATTCGAAATAAACTCGAACGAATGGGGGAAATTGTCGAAGCATTTAGATGCGAGATGTCTATCTTCATGACATAAAAGGGACATAAAATTGGCAACACTGCACTTCAGAGGGAGTTATCTCTGCACGTGGAGATGTCAATTTTAGCCGATGCAGTTAATGCACAAGAACGTTAATTCTTAGAGTCGATCTCATTGGCCATCTGCGCCCACGTGACCTCGTTTAAAACTAAAAATGATTTAAAGGGGGGAGCGGGTTATGGATTGGTGAAATTTATATGTATGTAAATATGTGAGACGTCAAGTTCGTGTCATGTTTAAATGAGGCGCACGGGTTACCGCAGAATGTATTCAGTAAAAAATAACATAAACCTAGAGAGCATAAGAACCATTACATTTAAAAATTAATCCAGTTATGAGTCAATTTCGTTCATATAATTTTTTTTTAAATTCTATTTTATTTTATTTTTTTATTAGTTTAAAAATATCTTCTTTTGCGATACAGCTAAAAAAAATGACTTACCACATGGCCGAACATTCAAAGTTGACACGTAGCCATTTGTGGGGGTCAAAGTTGAAGGAAGTTACATGCTATGTCAAAAATTAAAGAATGCATGAGTGTCGTGTTGGGTTTTTGAAAGACAAAAACAAGAAAACTATAAAATCGTATTTGTTTATGTATACTATGTCAATTAGTTAAACTTATCTTAATATTTCAAACTCTTTATGTTAGATGAACAACACAAAGTTCTTTTCTCGATGCACTATGCACTTGTTATATCGGGCGTTCTTTGAATCCGCCTCTACTAAACTCACTGATTCAGGTGAATATATTTTAACCACACATATTACTACAAGCATCATCTTCCAGCAAAAAACGAATCTAAACGTAAAAATCTAATAACAACGAGAAGCGCTTTTAAGCTTTCAAGTCAAACATGTATTGGACGTGTTGCATGAAAAAATGCGAGCACTGGAAGTAAAATGTATGCTGTAATAACACATAATACTCATTCATTCATAATTCATTGTAAATGAAAATTTAGGAATATTTTACACAATTCTTTATTCAATATCATTACATAAGATTAATACTCGGGATTGACGCAATAGTCACGTTTTCTGGTAGGGGTTCTTTGTAGGAAAGTCCGGCTAAAATTTTATAAAGTTAATGTATAAATTAAACGTTTTACAGAGGATGCGTAGTTGACAAACTCACCTGTACGCCATTCAGCAGATACCTGAACTCAGGGCAGATGCACGCGCTACCGGCATAGGCGGCGTCCACGTGCAGCCATATGTCGTACTCGTTACCTGGCAAATAAGGTCTACAGAGTTATTTGTCGCATAAACATTAAATCATCTTATCTTAACCTAACTACATGTAGTGTGTAGTGTTAGGCGGCTGGGTAATGCGTGGAACCCACAAAGCCGTGGCCTGTGAATGCTGCTTCACTTGCCAACAGATCATCTGTCATGGTCTGTGGACGCAACTATCTTCTGCATAGAAGGAGCGTCTGTATAGATAAGATAAGATATCTGTTACAGACGCTCTTTCTATGCGGAAAAGTAATCAGTCCCACTTTTATTTGGTTTATGTCTAGACTTGCGTTTTTATTACACATTTAAATGCTGATAGAGTGTTAGCTTTCCTGTTTCCTTAGGCAACCCATGCCACGTTCGAGTGCCGGACGGGAAGAACAAGAATTTGTATGTGTTTGTTCTTGCATAAGGAATGAGAAAAGGTGCTATTTTCCCTATGTCTGCCTGAGGGTCAGTGGCGTAACAACGGGTTGGCATCGGGGCAGTTGCCAAGGGCGCAATCTCAAAAGGGCGCCACTAAGTATCTATTTTTTAAATTTGTATTTAAATAAATACAGTTGGACCTCTCTAAGTCGAACTCAAAAGACCCCAAAAATTCGACTTACGGACTTTTTGAGGTAAGTAAAAAGGCGTAATAGGCACCGATTAATCAAGGGCAATGTTGATATTGAGAGGTTGGGGGGCATGCCAGCTAGAAGCCATGACAGGAAAGAGAGGCGGTGTCTGATGTTTCATATGAAAGGAGCCAACTTGCTTTGACATACCAACACAAGCCCGTGAGTGGAGACACATTCCCTCCCCTCCCCCACTTAACTCCCTCCACAGTCGTATTTTTTAACTTGCAAGTGTCGCTTAATACTTAATCCCTCGTGGAATGCACTAAAATAAGAATTTACGTCCATTTACGTGGCTCTACGGAACACGTGTTATGAAATGTCACTCCAGAATAATAACCAAAACGCCTTGGAAAATTCGACTATGAGCGGTTGAAAGCCGAAAATCTTGGAGTTAAGGAGATCTAAAATACATTATTCTTGTGGAATTTTGCGGGACCAAACAATTAATTCGATATAGGGAGGTTTTCGACTTAGGGAAGTTCGACTTAGCGGCGTCCGACTGTATTTCACTTTTATCCTCCTTAACAAAAAAGCAAATAATTAATTTTATTTAAATATATTTCATTTAAATCCATTATAATATTTTTTATTACATTTGTGGCCTTTGCGGGGCTTCTTATCATACAAATGTCAATATGATTTTACAGTCTTTCTTTTAAGAAGAAAAATCTTACTATCACCATCGCACTGTCGAGGGAGAAGAGTGGGGGAGGGGAGGGAAGGTGTCGGTATGTCAAAGCAAGTTGGCTCCTTTCATATGAAACATCAATTATTTTTCAAAAAAAAATGAAAAAATCGCAAAGCTGAAACTTGTCAATTAATCAAGGGCGCCAAAAACAAATTAGCAAAGGGCGCCAAAAACCTAGTTACGCCTCTGCTGATGGTTGATAGTTTTAGAAAAATTGGACCAAATTAAAAACCTCGAGACGGTAACTTCGATAATTGTCAATTTTTTTTTAAAATCACTTACATATGGGCCCCAGCTCAGACAAGTCGTCTGATGCACACGTGCCGGTTGAACCTACTGTGGCACACACCTGGAGAGTGAGATGTGATTGGTGGATTTTCAGTTAGCAAATCGTAACAGAGAACGTAATTTGATACACACACACACACACACAAACAAACACACACATACATACACACGCGCACGCACGCACACACACACACAGACACACATACACACAGACCCACACACACATACATACACACAGACACTTACACACACATACACACGCGCACGCGCACACATACACATACGCTTAAAGCAAGAATAGGTTGGATGTGTTTATAACAGTGAATTAAATGGCGCGCCGTTGCTGGAATTTTTAAGAGTATGGTTGTCACATTTCGGTTTTATAAATATGCAGTAAAAAAACAACGTTTTATTAAACACCCCATTACATAAAGCGTACTTTGCATGGCCCATGCGAAGTCTACGATTGTATGTAAAGGTCCTTGCTGATTGTTTTTAAGACCGTTGCACAAACACTGGGATACACACACATAAAAACACAAACACGCATACAAACAAACACAAAACACACAGCTTACAAAGAACGGAACAAGTCCAGCCTCGATGTCCTTCTCTATGGCTGACCTCAGCACTGGACCAGGCAGCGCCCCCTTGTCGTTGACGGTCAAGATTTTCAATTCAACCAGGCCGTAAAGAGCTGCCCGTTGAATGGAGCTATGACCCTAGATACAATAACTATATTATCAGGGTTTAATTTAAAGGATTGGTAATTATGATGGTAATTTTTTTTCTTAATTTTCCATTCCGTCGATTCCTTCTGTTAATTGTTAATACTTTTGAAAACTTGCTAATAAATTTTTTTAATATTTTTTTTTAGTTTGCACGAATTTTTAGTAAGATCCCTTCTCAAGTCTTCTCCTGTTTTTGAACTTCAATGCTATCGGGCGCATTAAATTATTGAACGCTAAAACGCACATCAGTTGACTGAAGGTTAGAGTATCAGTTAAGATTACTAAAGCCTAAGTTATCAGGTAAGTATACCAAAAGGCAAAGTCTTAGGTATAAGCCTGCTAAAGGCCCAAGTTTACGACTACTTCTCTGAAGGATAATGACGGAGTTCCCCTTCCCCCATACCTCCTCTGATGAGTACGCCACCAATCTGTCGATGATCTGACCAGTGGTCAATGCCGGGTCCTTTTCTTTGAGTTTGGTCAAGGTGACACTTCTGGCGGACAGGAGGGCTATCAGTGTTGCCTCACTGGCAGAGCCCTGAAATGACGCCCATCAAGTATATCGAAAGTATTATTAATTTTTTTTAAATATCTTAAATGTTTTTATAAACGCCAACTCACACAGACTACAACAGCAAAGTTAAATAAATTTTAAAAAATTTAAAACTCTGCTGTGTGGAGAAACCACACGAATTGCTCATTCTAATGTGAAGGAAAAACTTTTTCTATCAATATCAATTACAAAATTATTGAAAATTTGCATCTAAAGCATTTTTTAATATTATATAACTACTTTAAATAGCGTAAAGCTTTTCTTTTTTTTAAAAATACTAGGCTGGTTTCGATTAGTTGCCGCATTTCACTTCTCGTGTATCTCCACCAATGCACTGACTACCTGCAATGTACCGCCGCCCTGGCCATCTGGGTGAAAGTGAAAGGCCTCAGGGAGTCCGATCATATCGGCCAGCCAGTTCATCACGGTTATCTCCAGCTCTGTGCCCACGGGGCAGGAGTTCTTAGATAGAATATTGGAAGCAATTCTTATACATCATAGTAACTTCAAAACAACTGTCAGTGTTCATAGTACTACACCGACAGGTAAATGCGACCAATGTGTTGAAATTAAATGTTTGTTAAAGTTTGTTAATTTGATCATACAAGCCAAAATTAGTTATAATCTTTTATTATTAAAGCAAAGTAACCCATCAACATTGTTTCAACTTCTCATCTACTAAATTGACTTTACAAGACGTGAATTCCAAGTAACGCACATTATAAGACTTTTAAAAAGGTTGTCGAATGTTTCCATTATAGAAATAATTATATTTTGCACGTCTATTGAACACGGGTTTATAACAAAACGTACTGTGAGGTTATTCGCAACTCTTAGCCAATACAATGTTATTTAGATTTATAAATTATTATTTTCCCCCATTAAAAAAATACGTTGGGACAGATTATAATAGTGCGCTGTATGTAAATGTGATTCTAATAATTTTTTTCTTTCAACGCTTTAACAGTTAAGTGCTTTAAATAAGAAATTCGGTGACTGTTTTGGTTGATAAAAATGTATTTACTTTCTAGCGGAGTTGTCCTAAACAAAATTAGTAATATAGTATTTATAGAAACTACTTTAGAATCGTCAGAAGAAAAAACATGGGACAATAAATGCGTTTAAGCTTGCAATGAAACTTCGGGACATTAGCTGTGTTCGTCGGGCAGAAAAGACAGAACAAGAAGCAAATGAAAAAAAACCGTAAAAACAAAGTTTTTGACTATAAATCCTTTATATATGAGACATAACTAAAAGTATTGATTATGTTCAAACGCGACAAACATTTACAGACTGAATCCGTCTTAACTTCCCTTTGCTTTATAACCCCTGGGGGCGGGTGGGAGAGGGGAAAGGTCTGGTCACCGATCGCTGGACCGAGCTCAGCGTGACACGTAAAAGGTAAACAAAAGCACACCGGTACAACTGGTTAAAACACGAGATGTGTTCACCGATGGCTGGCGTGAAGTCAAGTGACCCGTAAAATGTAAACAATAGTGACTTCTACATATAGTTTTATATAGATAAAGTAAAAATGCATTAATTTAATTACGTTACGTTCGATCGATCTGAAATTTTGATACGATGCATTGTTAGGTGACACGGGTCCGTGTGCCAAATTTCAGCTTGATGGCATGACGGGAAGTGGGTCATTTTTTGAATTCTGTTTTTCCGCTGTGCCGCCCAAGACAGACAGAGAGACAGAGAGACAGAGACACAGAGACGGCGGTGAAGTTAATATAAGGGATTTAATAAAACAAACCCGTAAAAACAAAGTTTTTGACTATAAATCCCTTATATATGAGACATAACTAACAGTATTGATTATTTTCAAACATTTACAGACTGAATCTGTCTTAACTCAAGTTTGCTTCATAACCCTGGGGGGGAGGGGTGGGTGGGAGGGGGAGAGGCAGTGGCGTAGCGAGGGGGGGCAGGGGGGACATATGTCCCCGGGCGCCACGTTAGGGGGCGCCAAAACGAGTATTAAAATTAATTACTCAATTTTATTTTGATGTAAACTATTGTATCTCAAATACGTTTGCAAGATTGAATTTTGGAGCTCCGAAAATATCTTCATTACAAACCATTTGGCAATTATAATTTTGGCGCCCCAATTGAGCGTTAGTGGGCGCCATTCTACTCATAAATAAATGACACATCCACAATGATGAATTTCTGATGGCGTTTAAAACAAAAACAGTGAGTTGCTGGGAATGAGAATAGGGGAGCAGTAAGAGGCAAAGGCGATTCTATTAATAGAACAGACAGAGACGACACTAAAAGCAACCAAAATGACTAAAACAAGAAATAAAAACAACCCGTAAAAAACCAAGTTTTTGACTATAAATCCTTTACGTATGAGACGTAACTAAAAGAATGTTCATTATAACACGCAGCGCAAGACCATCCAAAAATACAAAATTGCAGTTGTGTCGTAAAACGTGTTTAATATAATGCGCACCGATCAGGAATAGGTTTATAAAAAGTGTTGTCGGTAAAATACGCACCTTATTGCGCGACAGAAAATAGCATGATACATAGGAATAAATAAAATAATCTAAAAAATCAATAATTTAATTACGGTACATGCGATCGATCTGAAATTTTGATACATTGTTTTTATCATCGGTACAAAACTGCCTGCAAAATTTCAGCTCGCTATCTTGCGAGCAAGTGGGTTAAAAATTGATCAAAAGTTTTGGCGACATGCAAGCAAGCAAGGTCGGTCGGCCGCAGACACCACGAGTTAATATAAAGGATTTAAAAAGGAGTAGCTTAAAGCAGTGGTTCTCAACCTGTGGTCTGAGGAGCACCAGTGGTCCGTGAGCAAAGCTTGAAATTTACGCACTGTATGATTCATCGGGACAGACTAGCAAGTTAAAGAATTAACGCAGACTTAAAATATATGTTTAATCTTGCCTAAATAGTTTTTACATTTTATCAAGGCTCGTCTATTAAATTCTCGTCTCTTTGATTTCTTATGTCCGAATATAATCTTGAAAATTAACAGTTGCTGATGTGTACTGGGGTTCACTGGTTATCAGACTGTTTAAATAACGTGATGACGTAAGAGAGTTTCTTGTAGAAAAAACTCAAAGCTTGTTGATCATTTGAACAATAGCTTATGGGTTTCTGTTCTGGCTTATTAGGCTGAAATTTTTGAAGGACTCAATAAACTTAATTCAACTCGGCAAGGAAAGCAGACACATTTAATTACTCTCAGTGACAAAGTGTCTGCTTTTACGAAAAATCTTGATATTTGGACAAGAAGAATATTTCAAGGTACCTTTGAGATGTTTGAACAATTGTACGAAACCACCGAGAAACCAGAAAATGCTGAAATAAATAAACAAATTGTTGATAAATTTGATTTCTGGTCATATTCAATCAATGCAGAACCATTTTAAATTCTACTTTTGTGATTTTTCACGTTCAGTGGTTTTTCGTGGGTGTCCAGTCCCAATCTCGCACACATTCACTAATCAAATAAAAAAAATGGCCAACATCGTAATTAAACCAATTCATTGAACTGACCAGCGATACCACTTTGAATATGTTGCATCAGAATGTGGGCTTAATGAAATTTTGAGTACTCCTAACTGTCTCAGCTAGCTTTTAAAATACGTTTACCCTTTGCAACTTTGTGAAAATGGATTTTCTTTATTGCTTAAAATAAAAACAAAACATTGTTCGTAATAAATAAACTAATACGGCAGTCTTTTTAATACAAATTACTATTTATGACTTAAAGTGTTTTTTTTATAGTAAGCAAGTAGAATTAAATAAGAAAACTATGAGACTAATATAAATGACATTTGTTCGTTACAAAGGAAGGCCATTACAAAATTGTTTTTGGAGCACGCAAATCGTAGCATATTAGTATAGTTTTACTAACTAACATGTATATTACTTATAGCTAGCTATATACACAGTATAATTATATTTAACGTTCCAGCACGGCAGTAGCACAATTTTTAGTAGTGGTCCGTAGCTAAGACACACATTTTTCAAGTGGTTATTGAATCTCAAAAGGTTGAGAACCACTGGCTTACAGAATGGTTAATTCACGTCCCTTTGCTGCGTGCTGTGACTCTTTAAAAAAAATCTTACTTCCCCAATCCCAATGTGGAGGGAGTTAAGTGTGGGAGAGGAGGGAAGGTCTCTCCTCTCACAGGCTTCCATCGGTATGTCAAAGCAAGTTGGATTCCTTTCATATGAAACAGCAGACACCGCCTCTCTTTCATGTCTCTCTTGTTGCTCAATATGATACACTGTTAGAAAAACATCTACAACATGCACGAGATAACCCAGGTTCAGTATCTTATTTTTCACCGGAAATCCAAAATGAATTTATCCACCTACTTACATTGACTGTAAGGAATCAGCTGTTGAGTGAAATCAGAAAAAAAAAGTACTACGGTATCTTACTTGACTCAACATTCGATCTAGGACACTGGGAACAGTTTTCTCAAGTCATCAGATTTTTGGATGTGGATTTTCAAACTAAAAAAGTAACCATCAATTAATCATTTTTAGGTTTTGTACAGATACATTCCAAAGACGCAGCAAGCATTGAAAGAGTTATCTTAGAGAAACTGGAATCTAATAGCACACCATTAGCCGACTGTCGGTCACAATACAATGTTATGACCATGCTGCTGTAATGACTGGACATACAGCGAATATGTGACAGAAATCACAGAACATTGTGCATCAACTGTGACAACCACAGCTTAAACTTAGCAAGAGTTTACTCAGATAAACAGGATCCAGTTACTATCATGTTTTTTTGGAACAGTTGAAAGTATAAATTTTTGTTTTCTCTCGTTCAACAACTCGTTGGGAAGAATTAAAAAGAGTTGTGCCCATCACAATGAAGAGGGAGTCTGAAACACGTTTGAGTGCACGATCAGAAGCTGTTAAAGCTATCTATGAGGGCTAGATGAACTGGTAGGGCTGTTGGAAAAATTATTAGAACATACAAATATGACGCCTGACACCAGATGTGATGCAGAAGCTTTGCTGGTAGGTATATTAAACGTTAACTTCCTATTTTTGTTACATTTCTGGCACATAATACTTGGAAAAATTGATTGTGTCCAGAAACGGTTGCAGAATCCTACTGTGAATTTCAAGGAAGCAGCATCTGATCTTGAATCGCTTGAGTCAGAAATTGTCAACATTCGTGATAATTTGAGCCAGGTTGCGGTAGACAATGGAAAAGAAGATGCACAACTTTGGGAATCGAGGTTGACAGAAGGATTAGACGACATTGGAGGATGCCTGGAGAATTAACAAGAGATGCAGGACTTTCTGCAGAAGAAGAAATTTCACGTGATATGAACAGCGTAATTGATAGACTCAAAAGAGATATTAATACGGGGTTTACGTCTAAAAACCTATACAACAAATTTGGAATTTTACTAGACGTCAAAACTCTTCTTGTTGAGACAAAAGTAGATACACTTCGTTAAAATTGCTTAGATTTTGCTAATTTCTACGACACTTACGTCAATGGTCACGAATGGTGCACAGAAACCGGAGACTGAAAAATGCTGCTCAGTAACCGGACTGAAGTTCTACCGGAAACTCTTTTGGATCTTCTTTGTTTTATTGTTTCATATGGAGATGAAGTATTTCCGAATCTGCGCATTTCACTTCAAATACTTCTAACAATTGCTATTTCAACTGCAACTGTGATAGGTCCTTCAGCAAACAGAATGCTTATTTTGTCTAATTTACGTGATCAATGGGACAAGATCGTCTTAGTGATCTTGCACTTCTTAGCATCGAAAGAGAAACACTTGAGACTATTAATTTTGACAACGTGATTGACGAGTTTGCGCCATTCAAATCAAGGAGGATCAATTTTTTGTAGACTATGTCTATTAGAGTCATTTATAAGTAGTAGATTTTTTTTTCTTCAAATAAATTGTTTACAACCGCATGGAGAAATATTATTCTGTATTCTATTTCATTAAAATACCAATTGCTTCGAAAATGAACCATATAAACCGTAAAATTTCAATATTTTTTTTTGTCCGACAAGGGGCGCAGATTTTGTGTCATGTCCCCGGGCTCACATTACCCTAGCTACGCCACTGGGGAGAGGGGAAAAGTCTGGTCACCGATTCGCTTGACCGAGCTCAGAGTGACACGTAAAATGTAAACAAAAGCGCCCGTCGCTTCGTTGGGTCGCCTCAATGCGTCAGCTCAAAATTTCACGTGGGAAAAAAACAATAACAAACCGTGAATATTAAATTACATACCTCATATAAGGATAAACTAAAAATGCATTAATTTAATTACGGTACGTTCGATCGATCTGAAATTTTGATACGATGCATTGTTAGGTTAGACGGGTCCGTGTGCCAAATTTCAGTTCGATCGGATCATGGGAAGTGGGTCATTTTTGACTTCTGTTTTTCCGCCCGCCGAGCCCAGAGACAGAGAGAGAGACGAGAGAGAGAGAGAGACGGACGCGTGAAGTTAATATAAGGGATTTAATAAAACAAACCCGTAAAAACAAAGTTTTTGACTATAAATCCCTTATATATGAGACATAACTAACAGTATTGATTATTTTCAAACATTTACAGACTGAATCTGTCTTAACTCAACTTTGCATCATAACCCTAGTGGGGGGGGGAGGGGTGGGTGGGGGGAGGGGTGGGGTGGGGGGGAGAGGGGAAAAGTCTGGTCACCGATTCGCTTGACCGAGCTCAGAGTGACACGTAAAATGTAAACAAAAGCGCCCGTCGCTTCGTTGGGTCGCCTCAATGCGTCAGCTCAAAATTTCACGTGGCAAAAAAACAATAACAAACCGTGAATTTAAATTACATACCTCATATAAGGATAAACTAAAAATGCATTAATTTAATTACGGTACGTTCGATCGATCTGAAATTTTGATACGATGCATTGTTAGGTCAGACGGGTCCGTGTGCCAAATTTCAGTTCGATCGGATCATGGGAAGTGGGTCATTTTTGACTTCTGTTTTTCCGCCCGCCGAGCCCAAGACAGAGAGAGAGAGAGAGAGACGGCCGCGAAGTTAATATAAGGGATTTAATAAAACAAACCCGTAAAAACAAAGTTTTTGACTATAAATCCCTTATATATGAGACATAACTAACAGTATTGATTATTTTCAAACATTTACAGACTGAATCTGTCTTAACTCAACTTTGCATCATAACCCTAGTGGGGGGGGGAGGGGTGGGTGGGGGGGAGGGGTGGGGGGGAGAGGGGAAAAGTCTGGTCACCGATTCGCTTGACCGAGCTCAGAGTGACACGTAAAATGTAAACAAAAGCGCCCGTCGCTTCGTTGGGTCGCCTCAATGCGTCAGCTCAAAATTTCACGTGGCAAAAAAACAATAACAAACCGTGAATTTAAATTACATACCTCATATAAGGATAAACTAAAAATGCATTAATTTAATTACGGTACGTTCGATCGATCTGAAATTTTGATACGATGCATTGTTAGGTCAGACGGGTCCGTGTGCCAAATTTCAGTTCGATCGGATCATGGGAAGTGGGTGATTTTTGACTTCTGTTTTTCCGCCCGCCGAGCCCAAGACAGACAGACAGAGAGAGAGAGAGAGAGACAGAGAGACAGAGACGGCGGTGAAGTTAACATAAGGGATTTAAAAAGAGCTGTCAATAAAATACGCACCTTATTGCGCGACAGAAAGGTTGTTCAATATAATACGCACCGCGACGCTCTATCTCAAAAAATAGCATGATACATAGGAATAAATAAAATAATCTAAAAAATCAATAATTTAATTATGGTACATGCGATCGATCTGAAATTTTGATACATTGTTTTTATCATCGGTACGAAACTGCCTGCAAAATTTCAGCTCGCTATCTTGCGAGCAAGTGGGTTAAAAATCGATCAAAAGTTTTGGCGACAAGCAAGCAAGCAAGCAAGGTCGGTCGGTCGGTCGGCCGCAGACACCACGAGTTAATATAAAGGATTTAAAAAATAGGGAAATAGCCACATGTAAAAGTAAATTCAGCTGGTTTCATAAGGTGATATCATACCTCCCCCACCCCCACCGCGAAATTTTTAAAAAAAATAAAAAATAAATGATTTTGTTTCCTTCTCGCAATAGAAGTTCAAATAAAATAAACAATTTCTTCTTCTTTTTTTTTACAAGATGTAAAATAACGTAACAGAAACTATGTGCTTGTAAACTTACCCATGAGAAAGTAATCGTACTTATTCCATCTGTGAGCAGAGAGCCTAGAATCGATGGGTAAGAGTTACCGATGGGAAAGTAAGCGTGAAAATTAGGACTCTGCCAGTGGTTCACCTGCGGATGAGAATTTGGGCACATGAACTGTAAAACTTCATAAGAAGAATTAAAGGTAAAAAAGAGTTGACATTTATACACATCAAAAGAAAGGCTAGTCTCTTAAAAAGCGAATCCAAGAATGACAATAAGTAATTTAAATGTAAATTTGATATTGTTTTTCTTTTAAATGCATTCAGTTATGTTTTTTTTCCATAAAATGTTGTGCATACAAATCAGTGTTAAAATTACACAATTTAATGCACCAGCTAACTAAATTTAACTTCAATAAACTTTCTGAAACTACAAATTGTCGGTTCCTTTTACAAATGTTAAAGTTATTAACTTTCTTCCCTTCTTTTTTTCCCCTAAAGTAAATGTAAATATCTTAGAGATCATTTAATATGTAGAGTGTAATCGTCTTAATCATGCATTTGCTACCATTTAATTAACGCATAAATCACATAGTTAAATTGTCACAAATTTTTACACGCTTTTATTTAAGTCACAATGTTTGTATATTGCATGTTGTATCCGTCAAATCTTGAAAAAGTAAAATTAATTAAGTAGTTATGTTTCTTTTAGCTCAGCTCCCCCGCCCGTCCTTTTTCATCCCTGAAGACGCTGTCAAACAACGCCAGTGAGAGCGAGGTGAATGCAACACATGGCTAGACGTGACAGAATAGTTAACACAAACATAAAGACAAAATGCTGCAGAAAGAGTTGCGTTTGAATTTTAGGAAATCGAAGTTGGAACTTCAAGAAGGAGATGGTAAGCCCTCAAAATATAAATATGAAGACTTAAAGGGAAGAAACGGATATGTGATATTGTTTTAATTTTGAGATATTCATATTTTAATGTTAAAAATTATGCAGATTAATCATTTATTAGCCAAATAAATTTGAATTTTTCATACGGTCAGAGACGTTATTTTACAATAAAACCCCATTCAGAAAATTCTATTTTTGACCCTCTATCAGATGTAACTTTAAAAAATGGTTCGAATGTAATAGAGCAGTTTTTACCCCATGAGCCATTCAGAAACGTTGCTGTGATTCGCTACAGCTGCCTTTTGTCATCTCATCCTGTACAGCGGACAGCATACTTAACCATATTTAAACAAACAAAAAAAACACGAAAATCGTACTTGCCTGATTAATGACGCTCACCTGACATGGGGCAGTCCAGAAATATATAGAACACTGCCTGAACGTCATACCCTGTGCCAAAATCTACACCAAAACATACAAAAAAATACGAGGGGAAAAAACAACATGCTTTGGTTTCGAAACCTTCCCTATGAAACTTTGTTCAGATCTCTCCCGCAACTTCGCACACTCACCCCAGACATGATCACGCTTTCCAAATCGTCCTTGACCTTCTCCCACGCCTCACCCTCCTCCGGTGCCCGTGCAGGTAAGGTCTTTCCTAGGTACCCGGGTGTGACGTCGGGGAACACGGGACGCTCTCGGATGTTCTCCAGGTAGTCGGTGACGATGTCAATCATCTCACGGGCGCTGGCTCGAAACTCAGAAGCGTCCATGGCGTAAGTATAATCGACTGCAAGTATCAGTATTTAGAGGAGAAGCCACTTCAGAGAACAGCTTTTGCTGTGTGGACAAGTTCTTGAAGTTTAGAAATACATCCAGTGAAATGGGGAAAACTGAAAAAAAAAGATTCAGGTGAGTATTCATGAAACCCGCGGGGAACTTTAGTCTAATATTCAACTTTAACTCTGATAAGATCTTATCTATTTTAATGTATACAAATATAAAATTATGTTTAAGTGAATGTGACATGGATGAAATAGCAAATTTTAATACTGTTGCCGTTGAAGCTGTGAGAAGCATTTTCATTTGCATTTTTGCCCTTATAATACACTAATCGACCTTATATAAATATATATATATATATATATATATATATATATATATATATATATATAATGATCAAATAGATACAATAGTATATGCTTCTCAAAAGCATTTGACAAAGTTCACCACCTTAGTTTACTTAAAAAACTTAACTACTTTGGAATCTCAGGTTCCTTACATCACTGGATCCAAGACTTCCTTTTGGGCAGGGAGCAAACTGTAATAATTAATGGATCTAAATCTGCACCAATAAAGGTTAACTCAGGAGTTCCACAAGGAACTGTGCTAGGTCCCTTACTCTTTTTAATTTATATAAATGATTTACCCAACAACATCTCAACAGGTACAAAAGTTAGGTTATTTGCTGATGATTGTATAATCTATAGAACAATTAAATCAGAACAAGATAGCAAAATTTTACAAAAAGACTTAGATGAATTGATAAAATGGGAAACTAACTGGAGTATGTCTTTCCACCCAGAAAAGTGTCAACTGTTAAGAGTAACAAAGAAAAAGAAACAAATAAATTCAAAATATTACATTCATGGAAAAGAACTGACCCAAACTAAAGATGCAAAATACTTAGGAGTCTTAATAAATGAGAAACTATCATGGAATCCCCATGTCAATGAAGTTATTAAAAAATCAAACAAAACCTTAGGCTTTATAAAAAGAAACTTTAACAAATGTAATAGAGATATAAAACTAAAATGCTACCTCACTTTGGTGAGACCTGTACTAGAATATGCATCTTCTGTATGGGACCCATCCACCAAAGAAAACATTGATAAACTAGAACAAATTCAAAAAAGAGCTGCCAGATTCATTACTGGAGAATATTCGAAACTGACAAGAATAACACCATTAGTTAAATCATTAAACCTTGAAACACTAGAGGATAGAAGAACCAAGAGCAAAGTAGTAATCATACATAAAGCAATTAATTCTAATTTAGAAATACAACACAAAGATAACTTAATACAACCCTCAGATAGACATAAGGATAAAAACACCTTTCTTATTCCGTATGCAAGAACAAACACATACAAGTTTTCCTTCTTCCCGTCCGGAATTCGGGCGTGGAATGGGTTGCCTGAAGAATCCAGGAAAACCAACACTTTATCAACATTTAAATCTCTAATAAAAATGCAGGACTAAACACAAACCATAGATAAGCGTAGGACGCAATAATCTTCTGTATAGAAGGAGCGTCTGTAAACAGATAAGATAAGATGAGATAAAATTTATTTTTGTTTAAACCTGCTCAACTTGGCACTTATTTCACTTATTTCATTTTGTTTAATTATGCATTTGGAAAAGAAAGTGTTTAAGACAATGTGTTGAGCATCAAAGAACGTAGGGAAAAAAGTATGTCTTTGTCTTGCTCTATGTCTATGTCTACAAATCAACTGTCTACTCTTCCGTTCCAGAAAAAAATGTCCCTTTTGCAATGTCAAAATAATGTGATGAATTGTTTTGCTACCCGCGTTCGGTGCGTAATTCAATGTGCGTAATATTGTAGCTATCAAAACACTCTCTATTAAAAAAAAACACACACACAACAATTTACCGGTATATTATGGAAGTAAAAATAACACACATGCTTTTAAGAGCACACGAAAAAAAACGTAAACGCAAATTATAAATTATTAATCGAAATAATAATCATGTGTAAAATGATGTGCTGTACAATTCGGTAAAATTTAATAGATTAGAGGTGATCAACACCACGTGTTAACATCATGCTAGAAACGGTGGTGTGGCCGCGATTGAAACAGCGGTGACAACTGGTCATGCTAAGAATGCTGTTCAACATAAAATAAATGGGCTGGTCATCACCCTTGGCCTAAGAAGAAAAACTTAACCCTTTACTGCCAAATCTTAGACGTGGCCAGGACTTAACAAGATTGACTATATTCACTTTATTAATTTAACTATATTGAAATTTGACAAGAATGAGAACAACACTGATTAAAAACAATCTAAACGATAAATGAAAGAAAGTTGTCATTAAAAAAAAGGGCTGCCTAATGTATTATTAATTGTAATATAATATCACTATTTATTTTTTAAAATTCGGCATGGATTACACTCACGAAACCATTAATCACAGCCTACATTTTGTAGATCCTATTACCGTTGCTAACAACCAACTAATCGAGCGGCCTTGGAAATCAGTAAAGGAGCCAAATAAACGCCACAACGAGACTCCGCGTCATATTATAGATATAAAATTATACTAACATTTATTTAGTAGTAATTTGTAAATAAATTGTAATAGCCTAAGTTTCGCGTGGTTTCCAGCAGTTAATACCCGTCAAAAAAATTAAAAACTTTTTGGTGGTCGGATAACAGACAAGTATCTTATCTTATCTGTTTACAGACGCTCCTTCTATACAGAAGATTATTGCGTCCTACGCTTATCTATGGTTTGTGTTTAGTCCCGTGAATTTATAAAATGAAATTATTATTTTACCTTTAAAGATTCTTATAAAGCGATTTATTTGCTTAAAAAATTTTGTTGAAAATTTTTAGCTGATGGATTCTCACAAATGTCATATTGGATGTCAAATCACTAGAGAAAACGCAAACTCATAGAAAACTTCACTGTTCATTCCAAAGATTAAAAGTATTTCTCTATCAGGAAAGTTTTCGTCCAAATGCAGTCAGGAACTAGCACTTTAGGCCAACAATTCCTTAAATTTGAGGGGAAAAAATAAATGTGGGTCATTGGATTCCCTGACTGATAAATGTTAAAAGTCACCAATAAATGGGCCGTGTACCGTGTGCATTCAGTGCCAAGGTTCACTCGAAGTTTCACGTTATCTCTTGTAGAAAAAAAAAGGTCGAGTTGTTTCCACTGCAACATAGGTAGTCCCCTTCCTTTCTGCCCACCCGCTATACGACATAATAACATAGTGAATAATTGTATGGCTTATTAAAATACACATTTTTATTTCTGAACTGTTCAAGTTACTGACCCTCGCATAACTATACAAACGTTTCACGATATCTGTCACTGAATGCAGCTTAAAAGAAAATGCCTCAAGCCCTTTAAGCGCATGATATTTTAAAATATATGATAGGGTGAAAATGTTACAGGAATTATTATTGCGAGCACAAAGCAATTAATTAGCTGATGGTTTTGATGAGGAGGTTTTGTTGAATACAAAAACAAAAATGAAAAAAACCAAACACTTTTGACTCTTAAATCTGAATAAATACAAGCTTTTATCTTTACTGAACTTTTGTCGGTCTACTCACCCACTCGTCAGCTTCGCTCTTCTGCAGACACACGCATTCTCTCTGTTCCTATGACACGCACTAAAGCATTTGGCGAAAGGTCGTTCTCTTTTTGTGCAGCCAAACAATGGAATTCTCTACCATTACACATCCGTAGTATTCAAACAACCAAATCCTTCAAGACTGCACTTAAGACACATCTTTTGAAAGTATATTATAAAAATTAATGAAGCAATGTTTCTTTTAATGATAAAGTAGCATATGTGTAATGTACTGTAATTTATGTATTTGTTATGATATGAATGTTTATATAATACTTATATGTATGTTATTATCTTCATGTAAAGTGTTGTGAGCCCAGTTCCTTACTGGGATACAGCGCTATATAAATTATCAATTTATTATTATTATTATTATTATTTTGACTTCCTTCCTTTTCTTGTACCTTTATTTTGTTGAGTAATTATTCTACAGCACATTTTGTCTGTTTTCGTTTCTGCTGGTTTTTTTTTAATCTGTGCTTAATTAATATTTTTTCATGGTATAGTACCGTATGTATTATATAATTCAAATTTAATTTTAAAAACGTATGTTCATTTATTTGTACTGAAAATTCGAAAATTCTACGTGTTTATTAGTCTATTAATAAAGCTTTCATTTATTGTTTCAAACACGCAACTCGTGTGTGTGTATTGTGCTTTATCACAGTCCTATTCTATATGATATATTGCTTTGGTTACTTTGTTAAATGGAAGTTTGTTTCGATATTCTATTAACTTCTTACGTTAAGAGAAGAAGTCTTTAAGCATTGAGCAATAAGTTATCAGTGACGATAAGATTTCTTTAGTTCGGTATTTGGGTGGGTATAGTTTCAGCTGCCTAGGTTGCCGTCTCCGCGGAAAACTAAAATAGCTTTAAATTATGTCTGAAAATTAATATCGTCCTCGGTATCGAAAAAAATAGTGTGTGTGTTTTTTTTTAATTAAAAAAATAATGCTTTTAAATGTGTATGTGTTTTTGTTTCAGATATTATAGTGGACCAAGAACATGAAAACCTAAGTTACTTAAAAGTGATGAATATGTGAAATGAAAATTATAGTTCCTAAAAAGACAACAAGACAGAAGATCAAACAGCAAAGAAGAAATAATACTTAAGGCTTTAAATTCTAGCTTGGAAATACAACACAACAACAATCTTATACAATTCGTACAACTCTTATGCAACTCATATACAACTCATATACAACTCATATACAACTCTTATATAACTCAAATACAACTCTGATACAACTCTGATACAACTCTTATGCAACTCTTATACAACTCGTATACAACTCTTATGCAACTCTTATACAACTCTTATACAACTCATATACAACTCTTATACGACTCATACAACTCTTATACAACTCATATACAACTCTTATACAACTCTTATACAACTCATACAACTCTTATACAACTCATATACAACTCTTATACAACTCTTATACAACTCATATACAACTCTTATACGACTCATACAACTCTTATACAACTCATATACAACTCTTATACAACTCTTATACAACTCATACAACTCTTATACAACTCATATACAACTCTTATACAACTCATATACAACTCTTATACAACTCATATACAACTCTTATACAACTCTTATACAACTCATATGTAAATCTTATAAAACTCTTATAAACTCATATACAACTCATTTACAACTCTTATACAACTCTTATACAACTCAGACATAGGGATAAGTAAGTTTTCTTGTTCCATCCCAAAGAACAAACAACGAAATCCGTTTTGATCCCGTCTGAAATTCGAGCTTCGAATGGGTTACAAACCAGGAAAACCAACACACCATCCACATTCAAAACTCTAAAATGTTATAAGTCTTTCGATAAGGTTTTTGAATTGACTGTTCTTGAATACAAAACGATGCGATGCACTTTTACATAATTCTGCCCGCTTGAGAAACAAAAATGTTTCTTGCATGTGAACTGTCATTTTTAAACAAATACTTTAAAATAATATGATGGACTTAATATCAATTTGCTATATATCTTCACTTCAAATAATTTCATTGTTGATGTAATTTTCAAAATTAATGTTATTTACGTGTTGGTTATATATCTTATAATGAATAATTTGAATATAATTTCAAATAAATATAATAAAATAATTTATTTATTTTGGCCCACAATAAAATCTACCAAAGACATATTTAACTAGCATGAATGTCTTATTATATATCTATTACAAACTCTCCTTCTGTACAGAGGATTATTGCATCCTACGCTTATCCATTGTTTTTGTCTAGATCTGCATTTTTAAATCCTTTATATTAACTCGTGGTGTCTGCGGCCGCCCGCCCTTGTCGCCAAAACTATAGAGCGATTTTTAACCCACTTGCTCGTAAGCTAGCGAGCTGAAATTGTGTAGGCAGTTTCGTACCGATAATAAAAACAATGTATCAAAATTTCAGATCGATCGCATGTACCGTAATTAAATTATTGATTTTTTAGATTATTTTATTTATTCCTATGTATCATGCTATTTTTTTAGATAGAGCGTCGCGGTGCGTATTATATTGAACAACCTTTCTGTCGCGCAATAAGGTGCGTATTTTATTGACAGCTCTTTTTATAAACATATTCCTGATCGGTGCGCATTATATTAAACATGTTTTACGACACAACTGCGATTTTGTATTTCTGGATGGTCTGGCGCTGCGTATTATAATGAACATTCTTTTAATTACTTCTGGTACATAAAGGATTTATAGTCAAAAACTTGTTTTTTTACGGGTTTTTCTTATTATTAGTTATTTTTAAATCTCAAAAAACATCCTGAATCCCATCTTTCTTTAAAAAAATGACTCAAAAGATTTATTTTTTCCTGTTGCGACCCAAGGGGTTGAGAGTTCCCCCAGTAACATATTCAAAGACAGGAGAGAGTGGGGGAAAAAAAAAGATACGAAACATATAAAGGGAGTTAATAAGAGAGGATAACGGGAGACAACTCAAAATAAAATTTTAAAAAGCCTAATCTTCCACAGCGATATAGTAAAATACGATAAGCATTGGTTTTATCAATTTGTTATTATTTATTTCTCTAGCATTTTTCAAAAACAATACAAAAACTGCACTGCATCAAGCAGTACTACAAACTCATCATAAAAGACATCCCAGTTTTCTAGTGTGGATCTCCAACTGTACATCAGACCAAACCTCAATATATTTTATAGTCACATATAGACATCACATCAAACATAGACATCACATGGTGACAAATGACATCAATAAAGAAATAATAACAAAGATAACTGATGACATGGAGAAGAAAATAAACAAAATTCATTTAATTTAAAATCCTTCCTGCATGGATCCAATGCCATCCATTTACCTATATTTATTCATTACATCATTGACCCATTCTGGAAACATACTTTAAAGACTAAAAACACAATTGTTAATCTTAAACACCTAACAATAATCAACTATGCTAATTGGAGTATGCAAAATAATAAAAATGCACTAATATTCCTTTGGTCTATAGCAGGGGTCGGGGAACTTTTAGTCTGAGAGAGCCAGAAACAGCATATATTTTGAAAAGTAATTATGTGAGAGCCATTAATCTTATTTGAACCTAAAAAATTCAAGTAAATGTGTCCATATTTTGTAATTTCAACACTAAAAGTACAATAATTATGTCTCTGAATTCTTTTTAATAGCATTGCTATGCTGTTTTTCAGATGCAGTTAATATGTAGACCAAAGGCGTCTGAATGAACGCTTTTTTTATATAATCGAACATTTTTCTGAGAGCCAGATGAAGCCAACCGAAGAGCCACATCTGGCTCGCGAGCCATAGTTTCCCGACCCCTGGTCTATAGACAGTAGACATCAAACAAATTTATACACCACAGTACCATTCAAAGATCATACCGTAAAAATCTTCAGAAATGTAAACACACCTTAATAATGATATTTACAAATGTAATAAATATAATCAGTGCTTTTTTTTTACTGTTTGGTCTTACTGCTGTTTTAGATTGTGTTAAATATGTGTTCCAGTACCATTTTTATAGAAAAAAATCACAGCATATAATATAATAATAAATGCATTGATTGGTATCAGACAAGATTGATTTCTGTATTCAACATGAATAAGAGTCAAGCAAATTCCTAATGTTTGCATTTAGGTGGTTTATGGTTCAATATATCTTTACTCTAAAAAAAATAATTATAAAACTGAATTGTACACACTATCTAGTCAGAGATAGAAGCACACACACACAAACATTAAATCTTTATTGAAGATTACATGAAAGTTTAAAGATCCACCTATAAGAACACATGTGTGAAAAAACAAAATATTTGCGAGCTAGCGGAACAAAGAATTCATTCAATGTTGTTTTTTTCTGGACATTGTAAAGGGTGATACCATTTAACAATAGAGAGGCTAAGCTTTCCATCAATACCAAATATGTCCAGGTAGCTTTACAACTATAATGTAAAAAATGTGCCAGAGTTTCCATTTTGCATGAATTTTCGCACCCGAGTTGATGATGGTAAATACCAAAGTACATGTAAATGGTTACGCTAGTAAAATTCACCATAATAATTTTAATAATGAAAATACAGAAATACTGATAATTTCAACTTACGGACCACCTTGAAAATTTTAAGACATCAAATTAAATAATTTAAATAGTAGGAAACACTATAACTTGAACACCTGGTTCATTCACTTGACAACCTGGTTCATTCACCTGACAACCTGGGTCATCAGCTGACAACCTGGTTCATTCAACTGACAACCTGGGTCATCCCCTGACAACCTGGGTCATCCCCTGACAACCAGGGTCATCCCATGACAACCTGGGTCATCCCATGACAACCTGGGTCAAGACTCTTTAGACATAAAGAGTAGACACTGGATTTTTTTTCAGAACAATGATTGGACATGGTGGCCACTGAGTGGTCATGTGAGAACCTGGAAATCTCTAGTTTGGAATAAGGGTTGTTGGCCCTGGTTCATCTCATGCTGTTTTTATGATTATAGGACATCGCTTGCTGCTGACAACAGTAGGTGCTGCAAGGGCATCAATGATTGGTGCTGACAACAGTAGGTGCTTCAAGGGCATCAATGATTGGTGCTGACAACAATAGGTGCTGCAAGGGCATTAATGATTGGTGCTGACAACAGTAGGTGCTGCAAGGGCATCAATGATTGGTGCTAACAACAGTAGGAGCTGCAAGGGCATCAATGATTGGTGCTGACAACAGTAGGTGCTGCAAGGGCATCGATGATTGGTGCTGACAACATTAGGTGCTGCAAGGGCATTAATGATTGGTGCAGACAACATTAGGGGCTGTAAGTGCATCAATGATTGGTGCTCACTGTAGTTGGTGGTTTTAAGGCATCAATTAGTTCTGGCAGCAGTAGGTCCAGCAAGGGAATTAATGATTGTGCTCACAGTAGTGGGTTGTGCTAGGGCATCAATGATTGGTGCTGCCAGTAGTGGGTTGTGCTAGGGCATCAATGATTGGTGCTGCCAGTAGTGGGTTGTGCTAGGGCATCAATGATTGGTGCTGCCAGTAGTGGGTTGTGCTAGGGCATCAATGATTGGTGCTGCCAGTAGTGGGTTGTGCTAGGGCATCAATGATTGGTGCTGCCAGTAGTGGGTTGTGCTAGGGCATCAATGATTGGTGCTGCCAGTAGTGGGTTGTGCTAGGGCATCAATGATTGGTGCTGCCAGTAGTGGGTGGCCCAGGGCTCATCACTTGACATCAGCTAGTTGAGGAAAAATATGAACATTTTAGATGTAAGTTTGTATAATAGAACAGCATTCAAGGCAGTTTTTTTTTAAACTTTAAAATTAAGAAGCAAGTCAAAACAAATTTCTGCAAAATACAAAAACGTCTCAAATTAAACCGATCTATTGTTGGAGTTTGCTAGGTTTAGATGCTAATTAAACCCAGGAGGATGGCGCAAAACAGACTTAAGGATTTATGCAGTGTAACGTGTAGGAATAAATTGCGACACCAAATTTACATGACATTAGACTTTCTCATTTTTCACTTTAAATGAGCACTATGTGTTAAAACAAAAATGGTCTGAAAATTATATAAACAACCTACCAGTGACTGGTGCTGGGTCAAAATTATTTGAAGAAATTGAAGTGCCGCTTGTATGCTCTATACTACTTCACGCAATGTTTTACCTGGTCATGAATCAATCACACTTGGGTTGAACAGTGGTTTCATTTAGTGTTGGTGCTAGAAAACGAACAAAAAATTAAATGAAAGATAGTCTCTAAAAAAAATGTTTTTTAAATATAATATCATTGTATAATAAGTTTTAACCCAGTATCTAACATCCCCTTGGTTGTTTCTTTATATTCTTGGCCAGAATGATGCGCGATCGCGCAACAATGAGATGCTGGCAAAAGGAAGGGAGAGGTCACAGTCACGGTACCAGTCCTATTTATAGCGAGTCCGCATCTCACTGAATAGGCTTTCCGCGCCGCGCGTTTATTATGATTTTTGCCCCCCTCCTTTTAACCGCAGAAGCCAAATTTGAAAAATCTTAACTCGCAAATCCGGAAAATCCGGGAAGAGCGAGGAAAAAACCTCGCGAATCCGGAAAGAGCAAAATCAAAAACTCGCGAATCCGGAAAATTAAAATAATTAGCTTCATGAATCCGGAATTCCGGGATAAACCGGAGCGGTGGCACCCCTGCAGTAAACACAAACAACTACACTGAGTTTATTTAATTTTCGCACATATTTTGATAGATAATCTCCATTACTGTCATGTATAACATATAAACAGGGCATGAGTTATATATGTTATACATTTACTAATTTAAAAGCCTTGTTGCAGTCTCACCCCCCCCCATTACTCTGTCTAATTAGCAGTTCAAGGAAAGCAGCTGTAATTTAATTTTTAATTCCCATTTTCAGAGATTATTTTAAATCTGTTGGAGCTGAAAGCTATTTGGTGAAACAATTTCAATCAATTTCTTCACACCTGATTTTGACCCTATTTCAATGGCTTGAGGACATAATATTTACATCACCTTAACTACCGATGTGTCCTGTCTGAAGATAACTTGAACAGTCCAAGATACGTTGTCTCCTGATTGCATCCCCTGAAAAGAGCTGGATTATTCCTCCTGGAGAGGAAAATGGATAGTTATCAACTTAAGTCTTTTATTATTTATTTTTTCTATATTCTATTCGTTTAACATATGACAACTGTGATGTAACATATTATTTACATCTGAGGAACTATATATTTCTCTTGTTCTCAAAAGATAGCACATATTTTCTATGTCATCAAGTTCCTAAAGGGAAACTGGTTGATCTTTTATTTTATTAATTTTCCTTATCTCTGATGGTTTATGACTGCTAAATGCATGAAAATTAGGAATAAAATCAAATAAATTGAGATGTTACATGCATATATTTTGTAAGGGGTATATTGTCACCTCATGAATGATGGTATTATTCTTAATGGTGAGCTGCTTTTAAACCAACAATAAACAAGATCAAAGATCCGACTAATGCGCTCTCTGGCGATGTCGGTCTTCATGTATGGTTGTGAGGCTTGGACGCTCACTGCAGACCTCCAAAGAAGAATCAATGCGCTAGAGATGAGATTTTTCAGAAAGATATTGAACATCTCCTACACAGCGCACATCACAAACGAAGCGGTCCGCAACACAATAAGTACTGTCATTGGCCCCTACGAGGACCTTCTCACCTCCATTAAGAAGAGGAAACTACGATGGTACGGACACGTAACAAGAACTGGAGGTCTCGCAAAGACTATATTTCAAGGCACAGTCCAGGGAGGAAGGAAAAGAGGCAGACAAAAGAAGAGATGGGAGGACGATATCAAAGAGTGGACCGGCCTGTCATTCAGCGACTCTCAAAAGGCAGCACAGGACCGGGACAAATGACGTGAGATAGTGAGCAGTTCACGATGGTGTCCCAACGACGGGTTAAGGGATAGTTCAAGTTCAAACAAGGGGAATAAGTGTGCACCAGAATGTGTGGCAGTGGTGTCAGTTCTTTTAATGGGCAAAAGTGGGGTCGGCCATTATGATGATCGACAAAATGATAGCGTGAGAGTTTGAAACTTCTTTCTTACATGAATTTTTAAAATCGCAACCCTCCTACAAAATGACCTGAAAATATAAGTATCAAGTAAACTCTTATTTGCAACTTTGAGTTGTGTTGCTTTTCAACTGTGTGTCAAGGCAGAGGTCAGTGTTATTCCTGGGCAATGGTAAAGCCCGCACGACTTTCGGGTGTTAAGATAGTCAAGTTCATAACACCTACCAGTAAGCCAACTTTTCTGGAGCCTGTGCAATTGCTGCAAGTTGTGTGAACATTTCTGGCAAAATTACTCTCCAAGAAGTACATCAAAGTCGTAAAACCAGATCTGCAACAGAATAAAAAAAATAATAAAACAAGAACTATTTAGATAATGTAATACCTTTTTATGTAAAAAAATAACTATTATTACTGGAAATATCAAAGCCATTATTTGACTGTTAAGATGATGAAACTGTATGATAATACATTAAAGAAGATATTTATTTAATAACAGCAAACATGTCCTAAGAAGATTCAAATGTTAGGAAAATAACTGGAAAACAAAAAAGCTAACAGAAATGAAAAATATATATTTTATGTTTTGGAGAGATCTCTTTATAAAGTGACGCTTCAAGAAGATTTTACAAGTATTCAAGTTTAAATTCAGAATCTCAAAACAGTATTTTCACAACCATAAATTCCACTATTCTATTGTTTAAAAATTTCAAATGATGCTAGGGCTTAAATATAATATATAAGTAAGTTAATAAAGGAGAGTCAGAGAATGCTGTTTTTACGTTGGGTCATTTTTTTAATGGTGCCATCAAACATATTGTAATTGTCTATGTTATTTATTTAAAACTTGACAATGCCAGCAAAATGCTTGTTTAAAATTTTAGACAATATTTTAAATACAGATTACATGAAAAAAATGTCATCCCATTTTCCATTAAATAAAATAGGTAGCTTCAGTACATAACAGTAATCTTATGTTGTATATTAATTCTCTGCAAGGAAAAAAAATATTTGTTTAAAGTTAAAATAAAGAATGCCACTAAAATTTGTTCTCAATGAGTAAACAATTAAAAAATGTGTAGACAAAGGATCACTTATTTTTCTCTTCCCAATTTTCTACATTACACAGTGAGAGAGTTATAACAAACTCTGCAGAGAAAGCAGTTTAGTTGGGATGAAAATGTAAACTGCAAATATTGTAAAGACTTGGAAATAAATAATTTCAATAATGCAAATTTTTGAAAAATTAAATTTATAAAATTTAAAAATAATAAAATAAAACTTAAAAAACTATATGTCGTGTTAAAATTACAGCAAAATTAGGAATGAAGGAAGAAAAAAAGCACTGAAAAAATTACATTTTGATGGTTAAGACAAATAGTGTGTATTTCATCAAATAGCAACTCGAAACAAAATAGAAATGCTAACTGCAGACAACAAAATTTGATTGCGTATAAAATGTTGCTCATGTATTCTTTCATTTACTTACCTGATTGCAATTTATGCAACTCATTTACTCTGATTTTGACTACTTCACTGTGGGTGATGCTGGATGTATCATTGACCTTAATCCTGGTTGGTCTGGCATGAAAGTTTTGAAAGTTCCGATCTAGGGGAGATAATTTGTTAAAATGTACAGTTTTAAATGAAGTTCCTCACAAAGTTTTCAAAGCAAGAATAGTTACATATTATATACAATTTTAAATGAAGTTTCTTCTTAATTTTTTAAGGGAGGAATAGTTATATATTTTGTACAATTTCAAATGAAGATTCTTCACAAAATTTTTAAAGGAGGAATACTTTCATATTGTATACAATTTTAAATGAAAGTTCTTCGCAAGGGTTTTAGGGAGGAATAGTTTATTTTAAATTTAATTGTACAGAAAAACTGAGAAATCAAATTCCTGCCACATTTCTCTGCCTAATTCTAAGCAGCACCAGCAAATATTCCTGTCCATGTTTTATATACCAACAGGTTGTGTCCTATCCAAGATTTCTTACAAAACATTTGTGTATACCCTTGAAATGTTAATAAGCATATGCTGTAAAACCTCTAAACTCATTTAACTTTTTTTACAATCTTCTTTTTCTTTAAATATATAAAAAATTAAGGCAGCACTAACTTTTTTATTTCCACCCCAAAAAGAACCTACCTTCTATTTCCTGTAACCAATTAAGTGTTTCATGTGTTTTGTCATTTGTAAGCTTCACAACAGTCTATCCAAATTAACAATGTATGACTCCACAACACTAAGCAACTTGTATATGATACATACCTGGTTTCTGCTCTGTTTATGAGTCTGCCTGGTTACTGGTAGTTTTAGTCCAACATGAGCACTTGTAACTGCTTTGGTAATGAGATTCCTAGTACATTTGACTATTTATTGTTGAAAATTATGTAACATGTTTAACAATAAAATAACTAAAAAATTAAGTGAACTCACATGATATTCTTGTCTCCCACGTCTTTCCATTGAAATAAAAATAACTACAGTATTTAACTTGAAACGTTGATAATGACACGTATAAAAGAAATCACCATTACCATCATGACCCTATGGATAACAGTAATAATTTGGTGGTTTAGAAAATTAAAATGCACATCAACTGCAGCAGAATAGGTCAATTCTGTGACTTTTTTGTATTGAAGATATATTCAATTCAATCAGTTAGTTAAAAAATATATATTACTTTAAATAAGCAACATCACCTTTAAGTAGAAAATGGTTCCAGACATGTGAAACATAACATGTAGGCGGTTTCCAACATATCGAAGAATAATTCCTGTTTTCAATCTTTCATTCTTAAATAGGCCATAAATCCCTCAGGTACGCAAGATCCTTGATTATACCTGGATATAAAAGTAACAAGCAATTATGTTATTTTAGTACACAAAAGTAGTAATTGAGTACAAAAATTCAATGGAAATAAATACTTTAAGCAGTACAGAGCAAAGTGTTTAAACTTTCAGCTCCCTACCTTCATTTTTGAAATGCAGTGAATCAAATTAGCAACAATGCACCCTTTTGTTTGAAACCTGAGTTTTTCATTTTCCATTCAGCATCCAGTTTTTCAAAGACTGTCTCTAGCAACATGTACCAAGCCATCAAGGGGGTGAAGGTTACAGTTAAGCTCTATTCCGAAAGTGTTCCTAGCACTCGACTACACAGTAGTGAACTCTAGTCCTATCTGACATTTTGCTTTTAATTGATTTAAAAGTGTGGTTTTTAAAATCAATTTTTTGCAGACCACGTGCACATGGACATTAATATACTATATTATTATATATCTAGTAGTGACTGATATATGTGTTCAACATAATCTTCTGTGCATACAGCTGATAATTGTCCTACATGCATGGTCAAGGCATGTGATTTAGTGTGAATATACACCTCATTTATATGAGCTCCATTTCGCGAAGTGGCATCCCAAGCAATGGCAATTGTAATTCAGTGAATTCAGTAGGTCTAATTACTAATACTATTACTAATACTCTAATAGTAATATTAATAGGACTTGAATCAGATGGTGCAAAAAGTTGCCAACCTTTTAATTTTAAAACCTGAACTTGAGTTTTTTAAAGCTTATTTTCAGAAAGCAGAGCCGTTTTAGCACCCAGAACACCTTGTTTGAATGATACTAATAAACATTTGTATTTTACATTTATTTGTTCAAAAGCATGAACCTTTTCGTCAGCTTGAATTTACAAATAAGCTGTTTTATTTTCAGCTTCTGTCAACAAATGAGTCAAATGCAATTAATTGTAATTTCTGCTTGTTGAAGAGTAGTTAGTTTTCATATATTATGTCAAATATCATATGAACCTGTATGAAAAGTCTCTGATCTTCTGCCTCGAATAGTACCATATCATTAGACAGTGAATGTTTCAGTTCATTAATTGGTAATTTCATGGTCAATTCTCATATCATAGAATTTCGACAGCAAAAATAACAACATTCCTTCAAAACATCCCTGGCACAGCAATTCACAAAATAGCGGTTTATTCATGATTGGTTGGATATTTTTAATAAATTTCCATCCAAATACCTAAAATTCCGCAACAACACGGCATAGCGAATTATTGAAAAATACTGACATTTCAGCATGTACTTTGGGGGAAAAAACCCGTAGTAATTTGAACAATTACATTCCTTAAATTGAATTGGGACCAGCTTGTTTGATCTCAGCTGGTGTAAACTACGAACTACCACAAACCCGCTATGATTCAATGGTGAAGATAATAATTATGAATACAATTATGGGCAGATCGCAAGTGGCTTTGGTAAGAGTACTTTCTTTTTTAAGGGGGGGGGGCGTTATACGGAGATTTCTCCAAATAACTCCCGGCGTTATACGGGGATTTATTTTTTTAAAAACAAACAAAATTTCCGTTCTAATTTATATATATAGTTTTATATATATTTTTACATATAGTATATATGTACCTATCATAGCTTAAAATTTATTTCAAAAAGATTTATGATTTTAAAATTAATTTGGTAAAAGCAAAGAGAACGGTGCGCTCGATAAATCGTATTTTCGGTTGCTATAGGCCTATTTGTTGTTTTTTCTATTTTAATTTTAAAAATAGACAACTAAACCTAACCCAGACCCTAAAACTGAAACTACAACCTTTAAAAAAAAGACTCAAACGAAACACGAATCTCCACTTCACTCTTAGAGTTCAAGAATCTAATGCCCTAACCGTGAGACTACAGAAGCTCATGGATCGTATGAATTTTTAAAAATCTTATATCAAATCGGCAAGTAGTCACATGACCAGCCAAAAAAATTGCGTATGACGCTAAGAATCATGGCAAATATCTGTCTATAATGCCCAGCGTTATACGGAGATATTTCCGAATAATCACTTCGTTTTTTAAAATCCCTTATATTAACTTCACCACCGTCTCTCTCTGTCTGTCGTTCGTCGTCGGTTGGAAAAACAAAAGTAAACAAATGAACCACTTCCCGTGATGCCATCGAGCTGAAATTTGGCACATAGACTCGTGTCACCTAACAATGCATCGCCTCAAAATTTCAGATCGATCGAACGTGCCGTAATTAAATGAATGCATTTTTAGTTTATCTCTATATAACATATGCAATTCAAATTCACGGTTTGTTATTGTTTTTCTTTCAAGTGCCAGTTCACGCGTTGACGCCGACCGTCGATGTCGACACCCCCTCCCGTCCCTTCCTCCGGTTTTAAAGCCAGGGGATATCACTCGGTGTCAGTCTGTAAATGTTTGTCGTGTTTGAACATAATCAATACTTTTAGTTATGTGTCATATATAAGGGATTTATAGTCAAAAACTTTGTTTTTACGGGTCTTTTTTATTAGGACCAGGCTTGCACTCCGCATTTGTAAATGCACAAAAATTGACACGTAAAAAATATCAAATATCCCGAAATGTATCGAGTTAGTGAGTCCATCGGGCACAGCTCTCCTACAGAACGATACTCATAAAACTAAAACATAAGTTTCCCCCTGCGTAAATATTTTTAATTTATTATTTATATAAAGATCCTAGATACGAAAGGCCACTCGAAGAATTTTGTGTTCCAAGATATAAAATTAAAAAAAGAATCCAAGATACGAAAAACGCGCAGCCGACAACACTGGAAATAACGTGACGTCATTCAACGCGCAACCAACAGTTCTGCTCTCCTGGCCCTGGTGGTCAGTTCCAGCCCTGATGCTGTGTCGCAGCTCTGTGTTCGTGCGTGTCACGCACGTTTTATTCACTGCGTAGTTGGTTTGTTTTTGGTGTTCTAAATTTGTGAATATTTTTGTAAAATCTTTGGAAAATAGTTTTTTTTAATGGCCATTGCGTCAAAGAAATTAATCGCCTCACTCAAATGGTAAAGGTTCACATTTTATACATATTATTTTTCATTTATTTTATTCTGTTTTCATTGTTTAATATTATTTATTTATTTGATTTATAATGTGTACTTTTAAGGATTGAAGAATCCTACTTTGTTTTTATATAGTTTATCATGATATTTTCACTTCAATGTTTTTTCTGAGCGGCTTGGAACGGATTAGGTATTTTATGTAAATCTTTGCTCGAGATACGAAATATCTAAGATACGAAAGCCACCACGGAACGGATTAATTATATTAATTATATCAAAATTATAAATTAAATGTTTCTCAGCAGGGGCTTTCCCGCCATCCAATGGGTGTGGTAGAAGCCAGCCCCAACCCCAAGACCTTTTAATCTAACGCGTATTCAGAGGCGTCACTAGGGTTGGTGTCACCCGGGGCGGTAGCTCATGGCGTCACCCCCTCACGACTTACCCCAT
Organism: Ampullaceana balthica; assembly: GCA_944989445.1. Classification (NCBI taxonomy): domain Eukaryota; kingdom Metazoa; phylum Mollusca; class Gastropoda; family Lymnaeidae; genus Ampullaceana; species Ampullaceana balthica. The sequence goes on along the minus strand of CALYLW010000092.1, from coordinate 238,356 downwards.
AGAACTCCCCCGAGTCTCCCAGTGCCAAATAAGGGAAACATACAGAATTTTACATTTTGGTGTCACCCTTTGTGATGGTGTCACCCGGAGCGGCCCGCCCCCACCGCACCCCCCTTGTGACGCCACTGCGCGTATTATAGTATAATTATCACCCACTTGGTTGACGTCATTTTGGTGAAGTGAAGTCTTGGATGACGTTAAGCAAACTCAAGCTGAATGATGACAAGACTGAAGCACTTCTATTTTGCAACAATAAATCACGCAGTACTTTGTCTCTTCCGAAGTCAATTCACGTAGCCAGTTCGGATATTCTGTTCACAACATCGACTAGGAATCTTGGCTACATTATTTCTGACAACATGTCTATTAACAACTTCATCAATCACATCTGTCGCTCTGCCTACACTGCCATTCGTCAGATCAGCTCAATCCGTCATTACTTAACAGTTAGTGCCATAAAAACACTAGTCTGTGCTCTTGTACTGGCTCGTATGGATTACTGCAATTCTCTTCTGTCAGGTGTGCCAAAACAATGCATTGAAAAACTACAGAAAGTTCAAAATTCAGCTGCCAGACTGGGGCTCAAGGCAAAAAAACATGACCATGTTACTCCACTTCTTCGCTCACTTCATTGGCTGCCTATACAAGCCCGTATTGATTACAAACTGGCCGTTCTCTGTCACAATTTCTTTTCGGACTCATGCCCATCGTATCTTACTGAACTTTTGTCGGTCTACTCACCCACTCGCCAGCTACGATCTTCTGCAGACACACGCGTTCTCTCTGTTCCTACGGCACGCACCAAAACGTTTGGTGAAAGGTCGTTCTCTTTTTGTGCAGCCAAACAATGGAATTCTCTACCATTACACATACGTAGTATTCAAACAACCAAGTCCTTCAAGACTGCACTTAAGACACATCTTTTCAAAATTTATTTTTATAATTGATGAAACAACATTTCTTGTAAATGATTAACGTAGCTTATGTATAATGTATTGTAATTTTGTGTGTTTGTTGTGATATGAAAGTTAATTTAATACTTATAAGTATGTTATTTCTTTCATGTAAAGCGCTGTGAGCCCAGTTCCTTACTGGGATACAGCGCTATATAAATAATCAATTTATTATTATTATTATTATTAAGCTCGAAAGACTTGGGGTTAAAGGTGACATTGCAGTGGATCCCCAGCCACGTGAATGTTGACGGCAACGAAAAAGCAGACTCCCTGGCAAAAGCAGATCCAACCAGACGTACAAGTTACTTACCTCGGGGCAAAGACCTGGCTAATGGACCACTTTAGGAGCAAGTGGTATCAGGAGTGGGCTGACAATACGACTGCCAGGTTGTTTTTTTTCGCTAACATGACCAGGCCAAGCCGTTCGGACCAGTGGTGGAACTTGAGTCGCAAACATCAGAGTTTAGTGACTCGAATGAGAACAGATCACTGCCCAATCAACTCGTACTTTTACAGGCTAGACCACAACAGGGACTCGAACTGCCATCATTGCAGCCTAGCCTCTGAGACAGTCTTACACCTGTTGACGTCGTGTCCCGCGCTAGACATAGCCGGAGAGGTTAGGGAGGCAAAAGAGTTCCAGTTAAGACAATGTTGTATGGCACTGCTCAGCAAATGGAGCAGGCTGCCCAGGTATTAGCCAAGGTCTTAAGAGACTAGTCTCAGGCCTTCAGAATGTGTGTTTATTTTAGTATAATTATCATACTTATGACAGTGTAGGTGTAGGGCACGCCAACGATGGCTTTGATGATTAGTCCTAACTGTGTTCAGAATGGAAAAAAAAATAATGCAAACTTTATTTGTTAAAATTCGTTTTTATAAAATGGCAGGTTTTTAGTCAGTCATTTCAACAATCATCATAAACTTAATTTTATTAATTTATTAATTTAAATTACACTTCAACACCAAATAAGTCCTCATAAATAATATAAGATTTGTGAAAATGCCTAGTTGGCTAAAGCAGAATCTCGTTGCTGATAATATATTACATATTTATAATTTATAATTTACCCCCCCCCCAAAAAAAAATGTCATGTTTTATATTAATTTAAATACTAGAGCTTCAAACATTTCCCCCCAGTGCTGCTAGACTTAAGACGCCTTAAAGAAATGTTTTAATCGTTTAGACAGGAAAATTGTGTATAAATAGATTTAAATATTTGTTAAATTTCAATGTGTCTATCATGCGATCCCAATTTTTAGCTTTCAGTTAAATATTTATATTTTAACATTTTTAGATGCCTTTTTTTGTCATTCTACTTTGACAATGCAATCATTAAGTACTAGTCTTGTATTCAATTTTAAAATTATGTCAAAACTCAGTTTAATTTCTCTAATTTCGTATCTTATACATTAAAGACGCTGCTTTCTTTTCAGAAGATTTTGCGGTCGAGTGGCAGCGCACTGGACTGTCGTACCGATGGGTTCAAATCCGTGTGAAGGCAAGGGTTTGTTCCCGGTGCCTAGGGCGTCCCTGAGTCACCCCGCTCCGAATGGGTACCTAACACTACACGTAGTTAGGCGGCTGGGTAATGCGTGGAACCCACAAAGCCGTGGCCTGTGAACGCTGCATCACTTGCCAACAGATCATCTGTCATGGTCTGTGGACGCAACTATCTTCTGCATAGAAGGAGCGTCTGTATAGATAAGAAAAATAAGAAGAAAAATACCAGACGGAAAGGAGTATGTGTACGTTTGTTATTTATTGTTCTTGCGAATAAAACAAGAAAAGTGTTTTTATCCATAAGTCTATCTGATTGTTGTTTCATTCTATTTCCAAGTTAGAATTCAATGTCTTATGTGTATTTACTAATTTTCACTTTATTCTTCCATCCTTAAGACTGCAGTGTTCTTGATTAAGTAATTAATTAATTATGGAGTAGTCGGTTGTGAATATTAATTCACCATCAATGCCAATGACTCAACGAACCATGTTGCTCTTTTTGTAATTTGTTTAAATTGGTCAATTGTCTGTGCACAATTGTCCAACCAAGAACTTACAGATTAAAATAATTTTTTTTCTTTAATTTAACGTTTAATTCTAATTCCCACAATCGTATGCCATAACGGACACGAAAAAATGGATATTCCAAAATTTAAGTATGACTTCGAACAAATATATAAAAACCCGAAATCTAAAATTGAAATAGATCTCGCGAGATTTCTTATTGTTTTGAAGTAAGATACTGTAAGTATCGCGTGATTTAAGCATTGTTTTGTGCATGTACATAGAGACATTAGGTGTAAAGCAAGAAAGGTTATTTTTAGTTTACACAATACGTTCATACGATAACGCCAGTTTAGGAAGTGACTAGGCTCAAAATACATACTTTTCGACATATTTGATATTACGTATTGACTTAAAACAGAAGGTGGAAATCACTGTTTCTTTTATACAAAATTAGTATTTAGTCTTTATTTAGTATATTATTTTATTAATTTATACTACATGTGAATGTGAGTGTGTATTCAGTGTAACTGAGTGTAGTAGTAGTAGTCTGTGAATGTGAACATTCAGTTCGAGTATTTTGAGTTCATTCAGTAATCAGTGACACTACTGACACTTTAGTGACATTATCAATAATGTGATGTAATAGTAATTACTTATAGTATTATTAGCATAGTATAGTTAAGTATAGTAATACATTTTAATTTTCCTTAAGTATTATAGATGTTAACTAAGTCAAGTACAATTAATTATTAGTTAATTATAATTTTATATAATATTATAGTAAAATTAGTATTGCTTTTAGGTTTAGGCAGGCCTACTCATAACTAATTAATAAATTACTACATTGACATTAGTCTAATTAGTATTAGTATTAATTAGTACTAGACGCCCCGCGGCGTAGCATACGCCGCAGACTTGCTCATGGCATGGAGAGTGCAAAGAAAGTGGAGAAAGAACGGACGCAAACTACAGCACGAAGAAATCAAAACAACGCAAGTGAACGTCGCTTGGGGTGGGGGGGGGGCGGGACTGCCAACTCATTGTTGGTTTCGAGACATTTTCAGGCAAAATTCGGTATACCCCTAGATTCTATGAAGTCAGCTATAAAACGATATTCGATAATTGGTTTAAAATCTGAGTTACATAATTGATAATCGGTTTTCAAAAAACAAACAAAAAAACAACACGCAATTAACAACCCTAAATATGACTAACCCTCGCTAGGGTCGGCCAATCACAGTTAATGTTTAAGGGATGGTAGTATTACATGGGAGGCAGGTAACGATAACCTCAGTGTGCATGTCTTCACGTTTACTCGCTATTTTTTATTTACTTAGTGCTGCTTTTTGTGTCTGTACTCTCATGCCCCAACCGTTATTTGCACTGTCTATAATGATGAGCAAGTATGCTACGCCGCAGGTTTCTCCAGAGTTCCTTCTTTTCATTCACTCACAGTCGTTTTCCCAAACCTACCCCATTTTGACAACTGTATCCCTGTGTCTTTCAGGAAGTCTTCACCCGTCACTAAATCATTAGCTGCGTATGCTACACCGCGGGTCAGCTAGTGTTGGCAATAAAGGGGTAAAAGAACGGGCACAAACAGACATTTTTAAAAATTAAAAAAAATCAATGTTTTTGCTGGACCTCTCCTGTATGAGGCGGACGTGATAACCAGTACACTACAAATCTCACGTTAGTCTGTGAAGGAACAATGCAAGTGAAACGCAAGGACCATTTTTGGTCTCGATACATTGGTCGACCCCAGCGAGGGTCATAAGTCATGCTAGCATCGTGGTGTCTTGCATGGTCCCATGAAGAGAATTATATATATAGATTATTAAGACTAATACTATTAGTAGTATTAGGCATTTGGCTGATTTGGGGCACTGACAGTGACAGAGTGAAGTGGGTGAACGTTGTTTTAAGTTGTCAAGCCCGAGCGCCGAGCAGTGAAACAAAGCACTCAATGACCAATGGAGGTGTCACTTCTGTTTCTATGGACAAAAGTCTTAACTGGTCTAGGAATTAAGAATATGTACCATGGAAACAAATGAAACAATAAGAGAAGAAACCAACCAAGAATATGTGTCAACCTTTATAAGGAGAAGGCGTTGGAATTATATCGGTCATGTTCTTCGAATGGACGAGAGAAGACTACCACGGCAGGCCTTCATATGGACACCAAAAGGCAAAAGAAAACAAGGAAGACCAAAAGAAACCCTACGTAGAACAATCAAAAGAGAAAGCTCAAGCATGGGTGTAAGAAATAATCAAGACCTAATACAATTGGCGACGGATCGTCGTAAATGGAAATCAATGACTTCTGCCCTATGTGCCGTATTCGGCCCGAGAGGAACTAACTAACTAACCATGGAAACAAGGGTGTCACTATCACTGAACACTATTTCACTATCACTTTGGGCAGTTTGGGCACTTTGGCGAAAACTAAGCCTGAAAACTAAGAGGTCGACAAAGGAAAAGCTGGCTGGATAACATAAAGGAATGGACAGGGATGAAATTGCATGAAATTATTGGCCGCTGCTCAAAATAGGCATATGTGGAGATCGTTATCTGTTGATGTGTCCATGCGCTCCACCCAACGACCGCAACGGTCACGGGACTGATGATGATGAAGCCTGAATATAATTCCTCCCGTTCTTTGCACTATCCATGTTGAGCAAAGCTGCGGGGTATGCTACGCCGCGGGTCGTTCTAGTACTATGAATTTCTTTGTCATTAACCTCAAAGTCTTGGATTATCAAATAAATCATAGAGTAGTGGCCTTATATTTTTTTATCACTTGGTGGGTGATACTGCTTTAAGTGCAGGCCGAACTTCTTTCCAAACCACCTGTTTGTGTTGACATTATTCAGAACAGCTTTGTGTGCCAGTTTGCTTGTACAGAAACCTAACCTTCCTTTTTTTTTGGTTTATCTGCCTTTAACTAACAGTATATACTACCCAAAATTTATTTAAATAATGGCTTTTTTTGTTTGTTGTGATATTATTATTTTTTTTACCAAACAACATGTCATTGTTGGTTGTGTCTTATGTTAATTTATGTAGTTTAAAAAAAAATATTACTGATTGTATTTAATATTAAATTAAATAGTAAAACTTTTGTTTTTGGTAATCAGAGTGATTGCTATTACATGTATTTTAAAATAGTTTTTTTTTAAATTAAGGGCTATTGTAACTCTTATCTAAGCACTTAAAAAAATATAAATAAATTAATTTTTAATACAGTTGCATTAATTTTCTTTAAATATGATCCATTAATATATACATTGCTCCCAGTTTTTTTTTAAAAAAGGTTTTAAATTGAAAGCTAATCTGTTCGGGCTTAACTATGGAAATTTATATTTTATATATACTTATGCATGTATATATGAATCTAAATCATAACCAATTTTTAAATTTTTCTCCTGGAAAGTTCCTCTAATTTTATTTTAGATTTGGTGCAGGAGCCCTGGGTCTAAAAGCTAATGAGATAATTTGTAGTTCATTTTAAAATCTTTAAATGAATGCCTACTGATTCATCTTTTATGTAATTTTTAAAATTTAAAACAACTCCTTTTTTATTTTATTCAAGTAAGATTGTGCTGAATATCAACAGTATGGCTGATACAACAAGAGCTGAAAAAAATAGAAAGCCTAAGAGAGGTAAATAAAAATTAATACATTCTTTACACAGTCTTTCAATGTCTTAATAGTAATATCTTATTTATATGCTTTGAGATTTAACATTGATTGTATTCAGAGGCGGTGTTAGGTATGCGCGAGGCCTGGTGCAACAATGACCCCGCGGGGCCAGAGTACTGGTAACGATCGCGAACTACCAATATGCCCAAAAGGTCATAATATCTTGATTAGATCAATTCTTGCGCAAACTCAGTAGTGCAATATCTGCCGGCTCTTTTGTTACTAAAATATATTTATGTTCGCGTTTTATGAACAATGGTTTCTTTTAGAAAAATACCGTAACGACTTACGTTAAAATGCAATTTATTGTACAAGGCAATATTTCAAATGCTTGTTTCTAATCGCAAGTGCATTGTGTACATAACTACATGCAGTGTACTTTGACATGCAGGATGAAATTCTCATATATCTTGGTCCATCACATCAGCGAATCACTTTATAATTTACATACGCTAATTAATGACAGGCATGCAGCTTGTTTTCCACTGTCAAGTTATCCTGGCACCCTGACTGAAGTGATTCGCGTGGTCCAAATGAGGGCATCACCTGCCTCTGTTATACCCAAACAGAAACTAATTCTAGGAAAATTAGAGAACACTTAAAAATTTAATACGTTTCGCCGCAGAGTGCGTCAGGGCGATATCAGTAGTGTATGTAAAGCCACGCTCTGCGTTACCGATGGTTTGTTTCATTTTATTAGAAATCGGACTTTTCCATTCAACTATTTTATTAATAGCTTATAAAACTTCTATTCAGAAGAGTTTCAACTTCCGTTGTGTGCAATTTCGAAAGGATTAGACCATGTTTAGTGTATTTTGTGCTTGTCTTTTTACGGTGAATATAACTTGGACGAAATATTCTCAAGTCTGAAAAGCTGGGCCCCCCTAACCGCGGGGCCTGGGGCGATTGCCCCAGCTGCAACCCTCAAAGGTCGCTCCTGATTGTATTTATATTATTTGAAATTTAACATTGATTTTATTGATATGCTTTGAAATTTAACATTGATTCTCCTCCTCAAGAAGAGCAATTTCAGTTACATTATTTTATGTACTTTGATCTCAAATCTTATTTGAATTTCCCGTGCTCCTGGCCTGCTAGTTGATACAGTATAATGACACATTTTTTCATGTTACTTTCAGCTTCTAAACCAACAGTTGAAAGGGGAGAGCTGAGCAAATACCGCCCAGAGTGCAAAAAAAATCCTGATCATAAGAAGTTCATTCCTATCACTAGCTTCAATGAAACCCACCTGCCAGAAGGCTATCAAGATGAGGATATATGTAACACCATCAAAGCCCTGGCTGAGCTGACCGTGAGAATAGACGTGACCTACACCAGCCCTGACCGTCCGCAGTTTTATCCCGACTCAGATGTCCCGTATCCTTTCTACAACGAGCGCAAGAGTCATATAATGCGCACTGGCTCTGGCTGGGTTGAGGAGATCCGAAAATACAACAAGTGCGACAACAAGACATGCCCTTGCTACAGCTGCCAGCAGTCAAACCCCATTAAAGTATGGGGTGAGTGCCATGTAGTGACAGCTGCACTTGTGGTTTATGACGACTCAGAGGCCCGCCACACCACCTGCAGGATTGGATTCGACAGCAGCCAGAGCCCGCTGGTCAACCTGGAGGGCATAGAGATTGTCCGCTCAGACGTGGCCGGCGACCGGTGTGTGTTCAGCTGTGTAACACACGACCTCAGCCTCATAGACAAGCTCCAGAACACAATGGACACCTATGAGGCCGTGGACTGGAAGGTCAACGACAAATACTCAAAGACCCTGGAGAAGCACAAGATCGCCATAATAGTCTCTCACCCTCATGGCTGCACCAAGCAGGTCTCAATCGGCCAGTGGATGCACAGGTACTTTGTGAACGAGGAGCAGACAAAATACACGTACAACACATGTACGTGCCCAGGCAGCACGGGAGCTCCTGTGTACATACTGGGCAGGGACAGCCTGATGTCCAACCACAACCACAGCGGGGCCAACGCAGAAGGAAATTACAGTGGTACATGGCAAGGGTAGATTCTGGAAGTAGGTGTTTTCATTACGTTTTGTAAACAACACAATAAAAAGCACAGTATTTAGGCTTTTTATAATTCCAACCCCTTTCAGAAGGAAGTAGCTTTTTGTTTCATGTATATTTAGTCATATTGATTTCTTTCTTCTTTCGAGGGGAAGATATGTAAACATTTTATATTGACCTTTATTCTTTTTAAATTTTGATTGCCCTAAGAGCGGTGATTTCCCAATTGTAAAATGATCTGGTTCAACCATCATGATGCAAATAATTATTTCATCAAAAATGATTTTGTATTTTCTCTTGTACCTGACAATGACAAGAAACATAAAATCATGTACTATATAAAAGATAATTTTAATATTTTCCTTTTTATTATAAAGTTAAGTTTAATTCTTTTGTTTCAAAAACTTTTTCATTAGAAGACTAAGTAACTTTTTTTAAATGTAAACAATTAAGGTTAATTATAAAATGAAATATTTTATATTATTTTGTCTCCATTGATTTTGATGAAATTCCAGACCCTAACAAGATTTTTTGATTATTTTTGCTTTTTATTTTTAAAAAATTGGTTTATATTATTTTATATTAATTAATGGACTAAAATATAAGTGATTAATTAAATATTACTTCATAAATATATGTTTTTAAAAATTATTTTGGTACTGGAAAATTGACCTTTTTTTTTCTTTTTTTAAAATTAAATATAACTGAGTTGATTACATTATTTGTAATTTTAAAAATTATTTTCCTAAATTATGCCCTGTCCCATAAATTTATATTATATTCTAAAAAAACAACACAATTTTGTATACACTTCAGTGGAACAGCATCTGGTGCTCCTATCCACTGAATGTGCACACTGCTAGTTGGTCATCAGCTGATCTGATGTTATACACACGTACTAAAGCACAGTGGGCCCTAATTTGCCAAAATATTAAGAGCATCCATTTTCATTCATTCCCTTTCTGAACTTCAGATGAACACCCACCGCGCTTCACTGCCTCCTGTGAATGATCAGGTAATATACATCCCTGGTGAAAATTTTTTTTGTCCACCATACCTTTGTGGTAAGGGGGGGAGGGGGAAAACGCTTCCATAGCTCAACTTTCAGCCACTCAAACACATTGAGTCCTGCCCGCTTTGGGCCTATTGATATAATGCGTGAGCTCTCTTCACAGAATGTTTACTTAATAGCTTAACCAACTTAATTCAGATGTGTAAGGCGTATTCTCTTTTATATATATATATATAATATAACCCTGTCGTAAGCAACATACTTTCACATTTTTCAATTGTAGAATTATTCGCTTGATTAATATTATGATAGACTTAATGGCTGTTTTGTTGTAATCATTTTAATTTCACAATTTATTTTTTTAATACATTGAAAAGCCAATTTGATTGTAAAGGAATATAAGAATGCTTAAAATCATTGTATGAAATAGGAAATCAAGAGAAGATTTGAAGAGAAAATAAGCCAGTTGTGAGCATTTTGTTTTGAGGATTTCTAAAGTAAAGATAACACAATAAAGTTATGACAAGTATTATTAGCAGGCACTTTTAAAAGCCATGAGTCCATGACTAATTCAAGGTGTTGTATTTACTCTAGTGCTGACCATTCAAGTTATAGATATGCAATTGCTCAATACTCAGTATTCTTATTTACATTTCTTTCAAGGGGAGGATCTAAATTCAGTTGCACTTTGAAATTTAAAAAAAAATTTTTTTTTGCTAATAATGATGATAAACAAATTGTATAAGATTTGTTCCCAAATATGAACTTCCATTGTAATTCTAATATCATTTCAATGTTAGTTAAGTGTCAGCATTTGTAAAATTATTTGAAATGAGGTCAACTCTATTCATTGACATTGCACATGTCTACATTGGTCATCATTTAAGAGAGCAGCTTATCTTGTCATTATCACTGATAAGCAGAAGTTAAACTAGGGGTCTACCGATATGCCTTATTGCCGATATCCAGATATCGGTGCCGATATATCGGTAGACCCCTAAGTTAAACAACTTTAGACTTGTTTATATCATTGAGATAATATCTTGATTGGATTTTTTAAAATGAAGAACCTGGATTTTTATAGATTGCTAAATTTTATTATTTAAGTTATGAATATGTCAACTGAAATACGTGTTAAGAAAGACAAATCAATACAATTGACATAAGAGCTAGATTGTTTTCTCAGCACTTAGACCCGTATGGTTTAACCCTTAATAAACCAACCCCCTTTTTCTTCCTTCCTTTGAGAGCTCCATTTCTTAATTATTTACTTTATCCACAGTTTCATGTGAAAAGCACTCAAATGATGAATGATAAGTATCTTAAATTGAAAAAGGATGTACCCAAATACAGGAAACTACAATGTGTAATGGCCATAGCAGAATTAAAATTGCAATTAAGTTAATCATCTTCTCTGATCATCAAAGTATTTTAAGATTCATATATAAAGAACTGGTTGCACATTACTTGGTTTTATTTATCTATGACTTTAATTGCACTTTTGGCAGAAGCATCCATGATTAAATTTCCTTGAATTAAACGCATAGATAATACATAGATTTTAAAATAAAATAATAATCCTTATTCTTTTTCCCCCTTACCCCCTTTTATTTCACCCCACAACAATATGATTGGTTTGTCAAAAAGTCTCTTCCAACATTAATGTTGAGCAGGGCTGCAGCGTTATAACTGTCGGAAGTTTACTGGTTTTTTTTTAAATGAACTTGTACTTTTTGTGATTTTTTTTCCTAGTAGTTTATATTATATGTTAATCATAATAATTATTATCTGTATTAAAATTTTTTTAATCAACATTTCATCTTGCCATAAAATTTTTTTGTTGGTGTAAAACTGCATCTAAATGTTAATTATTTACAAGAACACAAAATTTCTCCCCCTCTACTTTATTAATATTTTTTTTTAAAGACAGAGCTCACTGAACTTAAAGGTTAAACATGATTCAATAATTGTAACCATATAATTGTATCCAAATGTTCTGTAAGATCAATAAAATCGAAATTTAATTTTCTCTCTTTGTCTTGAGGGCTTATGTTTGAAGTTGAAGTTGGGGGGGGGATAATGTAATTCCCAATTCTATGCTGCTTATGATGAGTAGTTTGCTTTATTGCTGTACTCTCAAAGCCGGAGTGTGTACTATAAACTGGTTTCATTGGGCCACTCTCTAACTCAGGGTGTGGTTGGAAAATGTGTTTGATTGCTTTACCCTATAACCCAGAAGGTGTACGATTACTGTTTTCACTGGGGCACGCTCTACCCCAGGGTGTGATTGATAATGTGTTAAATTGCCATACTCTATAACCCAATGTGTAAAATGGTTAATTTGTTGCACTTTCTAGCCTAGGGTGTACTTGATAATGTGTTAAATTGCCGTACCCTATAACCTAGTGTGTACAATTGTTAATTTGATACACTTTCTAGCCTAGGATGTGGTTGATAATGTGCTCCATTTCCATACTCTATAACCCAGTGTGCAAAATGGTTACTTTGGTGCACTTTCTAGCCCAGAGTGTGGTTTTATTGCGTACTCAATCAACCGGACTGCATTATAAAATTGTTTCATTGTGTCACGCTCTAACGCTAACTCAAAAGGTGGATTACAAACTGTATTTATTGAAGTGCTCTGTTATCCAGACTCATTCATGTGTTATTAACTTAGCTTTGCCACTGATTGTGCAATTTTACCTATTTATATTGTGGATCATAGTGGACAAATTTGCATCATCAATTGAAATTAAGCCACTTTTTAGAAGGAAAAAAAATTAAAACAATCTCAGTTCTGCTTAACGATGATACGGTAAAAAAAATTATTTTAATACATTTTTAAAATAGTTGTATCGCAAAATCATCGTCTAAAAACTATGAATTATATTTTGTATTCATAAAAAAAAATTTAAAAAAATTTATATCGTTTTTAAATAAAGTTAGTGTGGCTACCAAACAATCACGTCCGGGATTACCCAAACAACTGAATTTATTTGCCACCTTCGATATATTTATAGCAAATATCCTCCTCACGCACACGGTCTACAAAGCTTAAAATAAACACATGCAGACACTGTGGTCGCGCGTGACCAAACATGGTCCAACTATGACAAGCTAAGCCAGCTAAACTAAGTATGTGCGCCCCCGGATGTATGTATTTGACAACCACGAGGTTATAAATAACCTTACCGAGAAGCGTAAGCTGAGCTCATTGCGCCTCTCAAAGTCAAATTAATTTTTTTTTAAATGTAATCAAACTTTTGCAATTGAAGACATTCTCGATATTTGATAGGTCGTGCTCCACTATGAAAATACCATGATCCGTTTACGTTTTGAACATTTTTTTGATTCAGTATCGTACCGTACCGTCCAGAGCAGAGGCGTCACGCGGGGGGGTTGCGGACCGGACTTGGTGACGCCATCACAATGGGTGACATCAAAACGTAAAATTCGGTATGTTCCCATTATTTGCCACTGACAGACTCGGAGTGGGTTTAAAGCCGTGAGGGGGTGTCACCATGAGCCAACGCACTGGGTTAGGTGACACCAACCCTAGCGACGCCTCTGGGCCAGGGGTGTCGTTGACGATTCTGAAACATTACACTAGTTCAAGACGCTTGTCGAAAATATTATCCAGTATAGAGGCGCACCAATTTAAATTGAAATTATTAATTATTTTTTTAAAGAATACTCTTTGTTTTCTTTTGTCGTTTTATATTAAAATTTGAATGTGGTTAAAAAAAACCGACGCGCTAAAATTAAATAGAAACACCCGTCATAAAGTGTATGGTTTATTTAGCCTTAGTCTTCATTATTAACAAGATTTATTATTCCTAGTTCTCAACCTGAACGCGGTGGTAACTTTGTTAAAGGGTTACTATCTTAAATATTTCCGGGGGTCCGATCATGTAGGTCGAGAACCGCTGATCTTTCTCTTTGGAAGAAGGTGCCCGGACCCTACACGACGGTTTTGCGCCATGGCATGGATGATGATGATAACTAAGATTATTACATTTTCACGTTAAAATGATTCAAACGCTTGCATCCCTGAACACTTTGCAGAACGTCACGTGAGGCCCATCAATACTTGGAGCTGAAAAGAGCGTCGTTAATTTAGATTGTTACGTGGATTTTTATGTTAAATCTCACATTTTAATGAAAGGGAACACAAAGCGTTAAACCCACAAAAAATATATTAAATTTAAAAAAAGAAAAATTTAAAAATTGATGAGCGTGGAGCAAAAAGTTTTAATTAGATGGCTCAGAATGAGATATGAAATATTAATAAATCGTTTACACGAATGAAAAAAAACAATAAGGGGCCGTCCATAAATGACGTCACGCACCTAGGGGAAAGGGGGGGGGGTCCACACATTTGTGACGAGGGGGAGGGGAGTTAAAGAATTGTGACATCTTGTCAAAACTTGCTACTTTAGATAAAAGTTCCACTTAAATATTCTATTTCTTAAAATTTATTTTCTGATGTTTTACATGGCTTCACGCGTGTTACGATATGAGAGTGCAGCCTTACGCTAAATACAAACTAAAATGACAATTAAGTGATTTGACACATGATAATTTTATAATAGAAATTACGGCCCTCAAAGCTTTGTGACGTCATATTGGAGGGGGTGTAAGTTTTTGTGACGAAGTGTGATAAGGGGGGGGAGGGGGTAAAAAATCGGCCAAAATCACGTGACGTCATTTATGGACGGCCACTAACGAATATTTGAAAGTGATGTTTTCGATTCGTTTTTCGATAGTTAAAATCATTAAATAATAATTTATTTTAAAATGTATCGTTTGTATGTGCATGATTTAATGGTTTTATTCAAAACTCCATTAAATATGCAATATTGGAAATAGGCCTAAACCATGGATATGCGTAAGTGCAAGGATCTTCTGTCTAGGAGGAGCGTGTACAAAAATTTAAGATGAGATAAAAAGATTATTATCAGCATACGGTTATCTAAGAAATAGAGATCATATGCGGCTTAAAATTACTTGGAATAATTTTTAAAATTAAAATAATATAGTATAATAAAATGTTGAGTCGATTTATTGTCTACAGTCCCCGAAGTTTATTTTAATAATTAATATAATCAGTATTAAGCGGAATTTTTCTTTACGCAGTCTTAAATTTTTCAATTAAGTTTAAAAAAGTTTGTATTTACTTGGTCTTGTTAGCCTCGGTTTAAGTATTAAAAATCAATTTCTCTTACTTGCGTGTGTCTTTAACACCTTAGCGTAGTGAAAGGCGGGATTTGAAAAAGAAAAAAAAATCGCGCTTTAAACAATGCGCAAACTTTTTTATTTAGCACCGGAAGTCATTTTCATTTTAAAGGATTAGGACGAAAATGGCGTCTGTGTTATGGCAATTTTCGTCGTGCCCCTTCCTCGCGATCACCGGCCGTCTTGAGCATGGGTTATGCTGAGTGACCCCACGCGACATGTTGATGGCATAAGTGCGCTAATGCTATGCGACGAGGATGACAACAACGTCATATCCAGACTAATGTGCTTTAGGAAAAAATCAGCACTTAGGGAGGAGGCGGATAACAAGGGTAAAGATCTCCAGTGTAGCAGTGTTGTAGTGTAGCAGTGTAGTAGTATAGCAGAGTTGTAGTGTAGTAGTGTAGCAGTGTTGTAGTGTAGAAGTGTTGTGGTGTAGTAGTGTAGCAGTGTAGTAGTGTAGCTACTTTTGGCTTTGGACAGCCCCTGTAACTTTGTGTGTGTAACTTCTTGGACGCTTCATGTACCCATTCTGAAGCGCTCTAGAATGAAATTTTTTCAACCTTACTTTTACTTTTTTTTTGTTGTTGTAACGTTGGTAGCACCCAGAAGTATAATTTTAAAAACGCTCCCTGTAACATTTTTTAAAACTTTGAACGCTCCATGTAACATTTTTTAAACTTAAGAAATCTCCCTGTAACTTTTTGTAACTTGAAACGCCACAAGTAACTTTTTCAAACTTTGAACACCACACTGTAGCTTTTTTTGTAAACCCCCTGTAGCTTTTTTGTAACCCTGAATACTTCCTGTAACTTTTTTTTGTAACATTGGTTGCACCCAATAAATAAGTGTAACTTTGAACGCATCATCTAGCCATGGGCTCAGGCAAATTCGTGGACGCAGAATGTCCGTGAACTGATTTTGGGGAAGATTTAGTAATTCAATAAAAATGAGTTTTTGAAATGTTATACTATACACTACATTGGTAATTAACGAAATGTTAGTCGAGGCTCTAATCAAATCAAATTGACAGAGTAAGTGATTGGACCGGCTGGTCCTTTTTCGGGCAAATTCCTTCAAAGCGGTGTATATTATGTATTTTAATTAATTTAATCACAACGCATCACGTGCCTTCTTTTATGTTTTGGAAAAAAATGCGTGATGTCATCTTCAGTAACGCTACACTTCAAAGAATTTTCTTGGACAGCTCAATTATATTCTTCTTACCGAATATATCCGCGGCCTTCCACTGTAATGGTAGTATCCCCCCCTCCCCACCCCGACAACCCATTTCTCCACTTCATTCATTCAAGTCTTGATAGGCCCGTGACGTTCAACGCATATTTCAATTAAAAACCTCCGAGGGTTAATGCACCATCTATAAACAAATGTCTATTACCAATTCCTCTAACCTCTAGCCCCTAACCTCCTTATTTTGTTGCAGATGAGTGTTCAAAGAACCCGGGTCATCCAGATTTCATACCATTTCTATCGTTCACTGTCAAACACCTCCCGAAGCAGTTCCAAGACAACGATATATTCGATCTGATCAAAACCATCGGAGATCTCACGGTCCGGCTGTCGGTCACGCACGTCAGCGCGCGCAGGCCGGATGTCTTCCCGGAGACGCTGACCCCGTTTCCTTTCAGCGACAGGAAAGGGAGCAGCGAGCTGAGGACCGCCACGGGCTGGGTGGAAAAGGTGAGGAAGTTCTCCGAGTTCAGCGAGAAGATCTGCACCTGCGAGCAGTGCCAGGTGTCGGAGCAGCCCAGCAAGGTCTGGGGGGAGTTCCACGTCATCACGGCCGCCCACGTCGTGTTCGACGACAACGAGGCGCGGCACACGTCGTTCCGCTGGGGCTTCAACGACAACGAGAGCCCCGCCGTGACCTTCAAGGGCGGCCACGTGCGCGACGTCGACCCCCTGGCAGACCGCTGCACGGTCGTCTGCTCGACGTGCGACCTGTGCCTGATCGACAAGGTCCTCGGGATCCTGGCCCACCGCGACAACCTCCACAAGAGAATCCAGGACAAGGACAAAGGCCTGGACGAGACGGAGAACCTCGCGGTGGTCATCTCGCACCCGCACGGGTTCCCCAAACAGGTGACGGTCGGCTACTGGACGGAGAGGAACTTGGGCGCCAACAACGAGACGAGGTATCTGTACACGGCCAGCACCTGCCCCGGGAGCGGAGGGGCGCCGGTTTACATCCTGAGCAGGAGCGGCTCGCCCTCGTACCACTGTCACTGCGGGTACAGTCCCCACAAGGGGAATTTCAGTTGCGTGTGGATAGGGTGAGGAGAATACTGGGGGGGGGGCGCAGTTATGTACGCCCCTGTTTTACATGGCTCGCAGAAAGGGGGTTAATAATAATTGGGACGTGGACAAATGATATTACCACTTACTTTTGTCCGATAAAGTTGGAAATGTTTTGTTTAGGAAATCCTTCTTTTATGTAGAAATTATATATTTATAATGTCCCAATTTGTTATTCAAACATCTGATTCTATTTATATACATTTTTAAAAAGATAAGGAAACACGTTAAATAAACGTTAGGTTGGTCTGGATTAATTCTATTTCATTGAAAATTCTATCAATCATTTTCCAACATTTAATGTAGAACATTTGTTTCGTTGCGCAGCCTAGAGTGTGCTGTGATTTGACGTGACCAAATTTAAATGTGTGCATCTCATCCATTAAAGTTAGTGGTGTTTCCCTTAAGAAAGGCATGGAAAAATATTCAGTTCGTCATTTTGTTTTATAGCTTTTATTTGAAGTTGCCCATATTTCATGCTTTTACGGACTAGTTGAAATATTGCATTGTAAATAATCGATGTGTACTAAACGCATGATGTATTAAATTAAGGAAACATGTATTCTTTGAAGAACAAAAAATATTTCGGCAATTTGTTTTTTCAATAACAGGCACATTGATAAAATACGTATTCCTTATTTAAAAAAAAAGAAAAAAGTATGTCATGTCTAAATGGCACCTTTACTAAAGTATGTATGTGATGTCTTGTATATGATAAAAACAAGTTTTTATGAACAACAATTTATTAAAAAAAATTCGCTTCAAATATTGGTACAGCGAAGATCAAAAAGCAATAGCATTCGATAAACTGAAGGCTGAATCGTATATTTAATACAAATTAAAAGATGTAAATATCTCATCAAAATTGTCCGTTTTTTATTCTCACTTCATGACATGTAAGATCACACATTATTTTTACTTTATTAGTTTTTATCAAAGATCTTTCTTAGGGATCGTTATTTAATTTTTATCAATTTTGTTTTCGTTTTGCATTCAATAATTTTTTGATATGACTACAGTTATTTATCAAGAAAGGTTATTTTTTAATAATTTTTGTGTGTGCATCAACTTCAAATGTTTTTTAAAATTAATTTTTTATTAAAATTTACACTTAATCTTTAAAACAAAAATGTGTGAGTTTTATCAGCGACCTCTTTTTGGGCTTGGGTTGACCAATTTGAAACATGCGATATATTCTGGAGTTAGATTTAAAGTAATTTTTTTCACATTTTCATATCCCAAAAATTGTATGGTTCCAAGTTCTTCTTCTGCTTCTATGTTATTGAGGGACTACGATCAATGCTTTGATAATTCTGGCTCATCCGTATGTAGATTCTTCTAGTATGGCATTCTAAGCTGATATTTTTTTAGAAATGTTAAAAAACATATTTTTGTCATTTCTCTCTTGATACAAACAATGATTTCCCATGGCTCACGTTCAGAGTTACGGTTCTTTCATTAGTCAAATGTGAGTAGTGCTCTTAATTGCAGTGGGGTCTAATAAAACTAGACTCAGTGTTAATTGAATCGTATTCTCTTTAACATATACATATATAAATATATATATATATATATAGTGAATTATTGATATAAACAAATATTGAAATAAAGACAATGAAATGTTGAGATCGAAACACATTTAGTTAATAAATATGAGCATTTTATTTCATCTAACATAATCATAAAATTAAAAAGAACAATTTAAAAGTTGTTAATGAGGTAGATTTTTCAAATTTGACACTTCATGACCAAACTTCATTTTTGTTCAACCTGAGATAATTTAATCGAAAGTCTACTAGCAGAACATAAACTACTACTGGGACGTGAAATGATTTACTTATGCGGCTTTCATTCTTCGCATTCAAATACAACCAAGGCTGAATTTTATTTCCACTGTAAGTTATTTATATTGAGGGCATTGGGAGCGAAATTAGTCGGCCTCACTCTCTCGTCCATACCTTTTCTGGTCCATCGGAATGACGTGGTCAAGACTATTTTTGAACAGGTTACGATGTAGCGAATGACCATGGGTGTAGCCTGTGTCTCACCATGTCCTTCATACGTTCCGCGCCCTAAAATGTTCAGATATGCCATTAAACATTTTGAAAACTTGAGAAGAGTTGAAGCGTACCCCTGGGGGTAAAGTCTATGTTCAGAAGGAAAACAAATGGATTTTCCTGCCTCTCCGAGGTTTTCCCCAAACACAGATTATTGTGAACAAGTACATAATTACTTTAAAACAACATATTTACAAATAAATCACCACAAATAAAAAAAACAACCAGGAATTCGATGACACGGCCGTGCAGCACTAAACGCTGAATATAAGTAATGATTTGAACCGTTTACAGCGAAATATCACGATTGCAATGCTCCCTGGATTCAAAAGTTAATCAAATTTGACAGTGAATACATAATATATTAAATTCATTATGAATTATAAAGGGTGAAAATGTCAAGTCAATGACTCGAAGATTTGTTCTTTTCCTTCACTGCACACTCCCCCGCCGCTCACCCCAACTCCCCCTTTGTGCGTGTGTACATAAAACCACCCTGGCGTGCTCAGTGTGTACACGGTCGCTCCGCTCGATCCGGGGCACGTGCAGGCGTCATACGTGTACCGGGTTCGAACCCTGTCCACTTGAACCCTGTCCGTCCACTGTCCGATGGACACCTGCTTGATGGAGCCGTGTGGGTGGGAAACTATAACCGTGAGCCGGTCTTGCAGCCTGGACGATTTGTATCTGTTATACAACAAACTGCTCAGTTTATCATAGCGACAGACCAAACTGTTCAGCCTTCGCAGCAGCTTCCCGTCGTGGGTCTTGTAGCGCAGCCAGCATTTGTCTTCGGATATTTCCGATCCCACTACGTTCAAGTCGCCGAGCACCAAACTGGGAACGCTCTTGCGGTCGTAGTTCAGCGTGCAGGTGGCGCCCTTCGCCTCGTGGTCATCGAAAATCATGTGATTCGATGTCAGCACGTAGACTTCGCCCCATTCTGTTATGTTGGCGCCCGTCCGCTGACAAGGTTTACACGGGCATATCGTATCCCTGATGAATCGCACTCGACAGGCCCTTCCGGTCGCGCTTCGCCGGACTTTCGTCTGTCCGTGGAACAGGTATCTGTCCTTTCCACCTGGACAATATTTAGGTCGATCCTTGCTGACGCAAATGGCGTCGACCTTGACCGTCAGCGCGGCCAGAGTTTGTACGAGTTTGAATACATCCGTGTCGTTGCGATATCGTTCTGGGAGGTGGTCGGGGGTAAACTCCAGGATTGGTGTGAAGCTTCTGTGGCCCGGGTTCTTGGGGCAATCTCTGGCGTAGTTAGCTAGGGACAGCTCTTCTTTACGATAAACTTGTACTTCGTGGAAAACTAAGGTTGGAATTTAATTTTTAAAAATTTAATCATTATATCATATTTAAATTTAAAAAATAATAATAATAAGATCAAGAAAAGAAGGTATCTATAGTCTAAGTATAAAAGTATTTTTAAAAAAAACAGGAATCGTTAATCAAATTTGAAAAAAAAAGTACAAAATACAAAAAATAAACTAATGGTTTTTATATGTTGTCTGGGATTTCGCCATTGTTATTAAGGTGTAAACAGGGTGTGCAACAGTAGATGTGGCGATGATTTATATTTAATATACATCTCACAAACACAACAGCTTTATACTGCTATGAAAAACAAAATGTTGATCGTATAAAAAGTGGTGTTAAAATATCTCTGGGAGTGATGCATTCTTAGCAAAGTAACCGTGAATGTTAAGACCAGTATTTACTAGTTTGAATGTGTAGCGTCGACACGCATTGGGGAGAAAGCAAGCACCACACCTATTGGCACTATACTCACAGCGTCAGTGAGTGTGATGGTGTAAATAACACCTATTGGACAGGAAGGGATTTACCTATTTGGTAACAAAAGCTATAGCTTAGGGTTCCCGCCTTCTTGTGGGCCCCGCCTCCTTAGGGTTCCCGCCTCCTTGGGGGCCCCGTCGGATTTTTGTTTAATTTTTAAAAATAAATCTTGTTATCCGAAAATCATATTTGGCACTGATAGAATATCTGGACTTCAAAAGAGCTTCCATATCTCTATTAGCTTAGGGCCCCATCAAGTCTAAATTCGGCCCTGCTATTGGAACATTCTCATACCTATACTCACACCGTCAGAGACCATGATGGTGTAAATCAGTGCTTCTCAAACTTTTTAATGTGGCTGACCGGCAGGAATTTTTTCATTGCTTCGGGGACCGGTGCGCTAATTTGTACCTGCACTGACGTGGTAACGAAATGTAATTTATTTTATTTGTTTCATTTTATGTACTTGTTTCCGAAAAAAATTTACATTTTCTAAAGGGTTAGTATTAATTGATGCAAATGGAGGATTACACTTATATTTTTCTTTCCTTTATTGGTAACTCTTGTGGACCGGCGGCGGATGGCCCATGGACCGGTACCGGTCCGCGGAACAACCACTTTGAGAAGCACTGGTGTGAATGACGACAGCAACAGACAACGAAACCTTGTGGTCGAAACAATTTTTAACGATGCTACACACAACAAACACATTGACATCGAGCGGGCACACTGGAACCCGAACTACACATCACATACGCTCTAACATACAAGAACGACACACACCACACACCTACCAATTGAATCTTTTGAGTTCCTTGTTCCCATCACAAGACATCATTAAAATAAATATTGCGTGCAGGTCATATTGGATTTCCTTTTTTTTTCTTCTCCTATTGAAGAAATAATTACAGTTACAGGTAAGTGCATAAAAAGATCTGGGCGTCTCGCAAGAATGTTTTCAGGCTGTGTGTATGTGTGTGCAGTTGCTATTTGATTAATATGGAATTAACAAAAAAAAGGATGGGGGGGGGGTGAAGGGTGTATATTCTTATTCATTCCAGGAAGTCAGATAAATAGGTTATGGGCCATCCTTAAATGATGTCACGCAATTATTTAAGGTTTTCACCCTTCGTCACAAAAAGTTAGGCAACCCTCTTTTTGTGACGTCATAAAGCTTCCCCCCCCCACTCCCATAAAAAAACTTGTTTCTTTTTTTAAAATGAGCATGTTTCGAATCACTTTATTGTCATTTAATAATGTATTTAGTGTAAGGCTGCACTCTAATATCGTAACACGCATTTAAAAAAAAACGTCATTAAATTATTTAAATCAATTGTAAGCAATCAAACTTTTATTTAAAGTTGCAAGTTTTGATGTGACGTCACAGTTATTAAACACCACACTGCCCCTCTCACAAATGTGTTTCCTTTGTTGCGTGACGTCATTTATGGACGGCTCCTTATGAATAAATTACGACATAAAAATCTAACGAAGTATTCACTTAACAAACAGAGTTTTACATCGCACCAATGGTATTTCATCGTCTGACATTATGAATATTTCCTAATGAATGCATAATTTCACCATCAGGTGTGTTCATTTAAAAAAAAATTATTTTGCTCTCCACTGTCGTTTTTAATTGAGTAATTTCAAAAGCAGTGGAGAAAGAGTGAGGTGCATAGGCGTCCCTAAGGGGTGCCGACCATACCGGGTGACAAACAACTGTAAAATTATGTATCTTCCCGTTATTTGGCACTGGCAGCATCAGAGGAGGTATATGGGGTAAGTCGTGAGGAAGTAACAAGAGGAGCTACCGAAAAGGGGGGGCACCAACCCAAAGGGTAACCTACGACAAGCTTGGATCCCGACTGCCGGCTATGCACATAGAGATTATGGTTAAGCATTGATTGCTCTCATTAACGTTTAGTAACTATCCAAGTCTACTCAAAACGAAAGCTGAAATTCACCCCCTTATCCACTTTAAATTAAAACAGATAAAATTACCGGTATGTAAACAAGCGAACGCACTGCCCAAGCTGATGGTCCGTATTCCTTCTCCTTCGCAAAAACATGCACCCTTCTAAAATACAATCTTCAATGTCAATCCTATACATTCTTCTAAGGACTCTATTTGTAAGTACACAATTTCTCATTAAGCCACCATCAAAAATAATATAAATCACCCCCCCCCCAAAAAAAAACAAAAACACAAGTAAACAACTCACACTGTTAAAAATATCGAGCTGATTTTGTATAAAAATGTTACGCATTACGTTTGTCCCTTCGATCCAATATCGATTTATCAAGTGCTGTCTAAATGATTTTGAGGTTTTGGGGGGGGGGTATTGCTCTCCTGTTCGGGAACCGCATTCTTAAAAAAAAAGATATTTCAGCCTGTCGATCGCTGTCACCCAATGTTTTATTCTGTGGAGCGTGTCTTCAGTGGCGTCATTAGAGGGGGGGGGGTGCGGACCGCACCGGGTGATACCATCACAAGGGATGACACCAAAGTGTGAAATCACGTGTATTCCAGTTATTCGGAGCAGGACTTTGGGGTAAGTTGTTACGGGATGACACCATGACCTACCTCACTGGGCCACACGAACCCTAGTGACGCCTCTGCGTGTCTCATATTGTTGTCAGTAGAATCCTTACACTGTAACTTACAATGTCACGACTGTGTTTTTAAAAAAATCGTTTTCCAGAGAAAGACTTCACTTCAGCTAGTGCCAAATGGTCTCGCTGCCTCTACTGAACATTTAGGAAATAAGTCATGACTCTAAGCTTATTCACCTCAAAGGTTTGAGGTTTAAACTATCAAAATATAAAAACTTACCAGCAGGTTCCAACAGTAAATCCAGATCCAAGGGAATCTCTAATGAAGAATTTCTATAGTAGTTTTGGATTCGCCAATACATGTAGACAGTAGACAATCTTGACGCTAAAGGCGATTGGGAATTTCCTAAATGTCATTTAAAACTACTTAACTTGAGAATATATGTACATACTAGGGGCAAATACCCGGCTTCTCCCGGGTTTAACAACAACAGCAACAACAACAAAAACAACAACAGCAACAAAACAACAAAAACAAACAACAAAAACAAAACAACAACTACAACATCAACAGCAACAACAACAAAGCAAAAACAAAAAAACAACAACTACAACAACAACAGCAACAACAACAGCAACAACGACAAAACCAACAACAGAAACAGCAACAGCAACAAAACAACAAAAACAAAACAACAACAAAAAACAACAAAATCAAAAACAAAACAACAATAAAACAACTACAACAACAACAGCAACAACAACAAAGCAACAACAACAAAACAACAACTACAAAGCAACAACAACATGAAGGACATTGTCGTTGCAGGGCAAGGGATGTGGACAACAACAACAACAGCAAAAACAACACAAAAGCAACAACAGCAACAACAACAGCAACAACAACAGCAACAACAACAACAGCAACAACTACAAAAACAAAACAACAACAAAAAAATCAACAACAAAACAACAACAAAACAACAGCTACAACAACAACAGCAACAACAACAAAGCAACAACAACAAAACAACAACTACAACAACAAAAGCAACAACAAAAGCAACAACAACAAAAAAATTATTTTATGGCGATAATCGCCTTCTTGTTAATCTCGACAC
The DNA here is from genome assembly GCA_944989445.1 of Ampullaceana balthica. Taxonomy (NCBI): domain Eukaryota; kingdom Metazoa; phylum Mollusca; class Gastropoda; family Lymnaeidae; genus Ampullaceana; species Ampullaceana balthica. The sequence goes on along the minus strand of CALYLW010000092.1, from coordinate 213,551 downwards.
CAAAATGTTTATTATTTTGCGTCATTATTTTACGTCTTAATCTCTATATATATAAGCCGCATTTGTTGTCTGTCTGTCTGTCTGTTCCCTAATAACTCAAGATCCAGACAACCAAATAACGTGAAATTTGGTACACGTACACAAAATTATACCGGAAAGGTTATTAAACAGGTTTCGTTCCTTATATATAAGATACTGGGGCCCAGGGGCCCAAAATGTAGTTTTTCCCTATATGAGCTATATAAAATAAAAATTATTGAAAATTAAGACGTAAAATAATGACGCAAATTAATAAACATTAGTTGTTTAGGGGGCAAATGATGTATGCGTGTTATACGCCGATATAATGTTAAGAAGCCATGTTATTACAGTATCTCTTAAAATGAAGGTGCGTGTTATACGCCTGTGCGTGTTATACGCCGATAAATACGGTATATACTACTTCAAATTCAAGACAAGAAGATAATATAAAGCCCAAAACCTAAAATGGCAACTTGTATTTAAAACAAACAAGCAGAATATATATTTAAATATTCAAAATATAACATTGAGTATTACACATTTTTTTAGTCTTTGTATAAATTTCAAAAAAGATAACCAAAAAAAAACTACCGACTAACTATTTTCTTTTAAAAGATACAACTATTTTAGATAAATAAAAAAAAAGTTTTCATACTTCATAATTTTATGCACATTTGAGTTTGCGTCAATTTTCCATATAAATATGATCGCAACCAAAACAAATAAATGGTGAAGACCTCTAGCGGTGCCTCTAAGGTAAGGGGCCGTCCATAAATGACGTCACGCGATTTTCGCCGATTTTTGGCCCCCTCCCTAACCCTCGTCACGCGTCGTCACAAAAACTTAGACCCCCCCTCCAAAAATACATCAAAAATCTTTGACCCCCCCCTCTTTCTATTTGAAAATAAGTATGTTTCAAATCACTTTTATTGTCATTTAAGTATTTATTATATATTTAGTGAAGATCTACATTGTAATATCGTAACCCGCGTTAAGCATTTTTTAAAAACGTTTAACCGGCCTTCAGAAAACGACCTGTGTTAACATCCTTAGATTATATTTATTTTAATGCATACAAATTAAACATTGACTATTAATTATCACGGTTAACGTCTTTGTTTAGAAAAAAAAATATTTAAAAATAACATTTTTAAAAAATCCCTCAATTGACTGACGGGCATCACGTAAGAAAGAGGTCGGCGAACCGAGGTAAATAACCTCAACTGGGGTCAAAAAGGGAATTCTTGGGGGTAATGCAGAATCATTTGGGACATATAAAATCCACTACAATCCACTAGATATATTAAAATACGTCATGTGTATGTGTACGCTTGGAACATATGCCCATTATTGAACCGGTTCCTTCCAGAAAATGCATTTTTTTAAAATTTGACAATTAATGTAGATTTCTTACCTACGTACTTTATACGAAGACACATAAATCTACCCTACTTTCATTTATATTGACACGAGTGTCAATAATCTTAATCCACATGACTTATTGATTTTTTAGATTATTTTATTTATTCCTATGTATCATGTTTTCTTTTGAGATAGAGTGTAAGGGTGCGTATTATATTGAACAACTGGGGATACGGTGGTCGAGTGGTAGCGCGCTCGACTGGCGTACCGATGGTCACGGGTTCGAATCCATGGGAAGCCATGGATTTGTTCCCGGGGCCTAGGGCGTCCCCGAGTCCACCCAGCTTCGAGTGGGTACCTAACGCATAGTTAGGGAAAATAAAAGGCGGCTGGAACCCTTATAGCCGTGGCATGGGAACGCTGCATCCCTTGCCAAAATCAACTGCTGCCTTGCAGATGGTCTTGGCTGACCAAAGGCTATGGAAGCACATCCAGAAAAAACAGCAGGCTGAAGTCGGAGACCACGGGCCAATTGGCACAAAACTCGTCGGCACGCAATACTCAAATTGAGAACGAAGAAGAAGAAGATATTGAACAACCTTTCTGTCGCGCAATAAGGTGCGTATTTTATTGACAACACTTTTTATAAACATATTCCTGATCGGTGTGCTTTATATTAAACATGTTTTACGACACAACTACAATTGTGTATTTTTGGATGGTCTTGCGCTGCGCATTATAATGAACATTCTTTTAGTTACTTCTCGTATATAAAGGATTTATAGCCAAAAACTTGGTTTTTTACGTTTTTTAAAATTTATTATCAAGTGAGTTTAAAAGAAAAAGTTCATGCATTGCTGTTTGTCATTGTTTGTTGGATTAATTCTACTCAAATGGGGAGGTGCAGATGAGATCAAAGAGAGATAAGTCTAGACCAATGGTGGCCAAACCGCAGCTCGCGAGCCGCATGCGGCTCTTCTGTGTTCACGTTGTGGCTCGCGTACAATTTATGAAACATGTTAGAATGATCAGTGGAAGATTTCCAAACCAGGCTTATTGAACCAGAGTGCTCCAATGCGGCTCTCAACAATTTTATAAAATTTAAAATGGCTCTCACGGACTTCAGGTCTGGCCACCCCTGGTCTAGGCATAGGGATAAAAAAAAACCCAATCCTTTTCTTGTTCCATATGCAAGAAGCAGCACATAAAAATCCTGATTCTACTCGTATGACATTCGGGCGTGGAAAGGTTTGCCGGGGGAAACCAGGAAGACCAACACACTATCAATATTCAAAACTCTAATTTTAAAAGTAACACTAGATATAAATCAACACACTATCAATATTCAAAACTCAAATTTTAAAAGTAACACTAGATGTTGTTCGTCCGTCGATTCGACGAAGACCACTCTAGTCATCCGAGGGTTGCTGGGACTGGCTTTGTTTGTGTGTGCGCAGATGGCTGATGAGGCCAATCCTTGCACGGAAGGTTCGGGAACAGAAGGGATAAGGGACGAGTGGGACATCTCCAGGAGGGTTCACAGCACGGGCCTTTCGGGCTTGCCTCTTTTTTTTCTGCGGAGGTGATCCTGTTTGCCTCACATGACCTGGCACCTTCGTGGATGGAAGAACGCCAGGTGGAACGGTCCTTTGCAGCAAGTTCCCACGTATCTGGGTTGATGGCAAACGCTTTCAGTGAGACTTTCAGTGTGTCTTTGTAGCGTTTCTTTTGCCCACCGTGGGACCGCTGGCCATGCTGGAGCTCGCCATAGAAGAGTCTCTTTGGCAGTCTCTCGTCTGGCATTCGGACCACGTGCCCTGCCCAACGAAGCTGGGACTGCATCAGGAGTGTGAATATGCTGGGGAGACCTGCCTTGGTCAGTACCACTGTGTCTGGTATTTTATCCTGCCACTTTATGCCGAGGATCTTCCTGAGGCTTGTTGAATGAAAGTGGTTAAGCTTCCTAGCATGGCGCTGATACACAGTCCATGTTTCACACGCATATAGCAGTGTGGGGAGCACCACCGCCCTGTACACTTTCAGCTTGGTCTGGATGGTAATGCCTCTTCTGTTCCAGACATTTGGGTACAACCTGCCAAAAGTGGAGCTGGCTCTGGCAATTCTGACGCTCACTTCGTCATCGATGGTGACATTTTGAGACAGTGTGCTGCCTAGGTATGAGAACCGTTGCACTGTGTTGAGTCTCTGGCCGTTGACAGTGATGCTGGGCTCAACGTAGGGCCTTCCAGGCGCAGGCTGATGGAGGACTTCAGTCTTCTTGGTGTTGATCGTCAGACCAAAGTTTGTGCAGGCGCTGGAGAACAGGTTAACGCTGCATTGCATGTCGGCTTCTGAGGCAGCATTGAGGGCACAGTCATCAGCAAACAGGAGGTCTCTGATGATGTCTGTCATAACCTTGGTTTTTGCATGGAGCCTCCGAAGGTTGAACAGTTTGCCATCTGTGCGGTACCTCAGGTTAACACCAACACCCTCGTCTCTGAAGGCCTCTGTCAGCATGGCGGAAAACATGAGGCTAAATAGTGTTGGTGCCAGGACGCATCCCTGCTTGACCCCGTTTGTGACTGTGAAAGGATCAGAAAACTCTCCGCTGTCCTGGACTCTGGCCTGCATGCCCTCGTGGAATTGTCTCACCAAGACGATGAATTTCCTTGGGCAACCGTACTTGGCCATTATCTTCCACAGACCCTCTCTGCCAACGGTGTCAAAAGCCTTGGTCAGGTCGACATAGGTGGAGAACAGGTTGACGTTCTGCTCCTGACATTTCTCTTGTAGCTGCCTGGCAGCGAACACCATGTCGATGGTCCCTCGCTCTTTTCGGAAGCCACACTGACTTTCAGGCAGGAGTCCTTGGTCAAGGTGGACCGTGAGGCGGTTGAGCAGGATTCTGGCAAGGATCTTTCCTGCGATAGATAGCAGGGATATGCCTCTGTGGTTGTCACAAGCCTGTCTACTTCCTTTTTGCTTATAAAGATGTATGATGGAGGCATCTTTGAAGTCCTGCGGGATCGTCTCTTGCTGCCACACCAAGAGAAATAGATGGTGGAGCCTTTCAGTCAGGGCTGTTCCTCCCTCCTTGTAGACCTCAGCTGGTATGGCGTCAGAACCAGGTGCTTTGCCACTGGAGAGAAGATAAATTGCTTTCTGTGTCTCGAGCAAGGTTGGGGGGTCATCCAGTGCTTTGTTTGTGGGCACTTGGGGAAGACGATTGATGGCTTCTTCGTTGATTGTCGAAGGGCGATTTAGGATGCTTTCGAAATGTTCGGCCCACCTCTTCAAGATCTTCTCTTTGTCTGTGATGAGAGTGTTACCGTCTGCGCTGAGGAGGGGGTTTGAACCTGAGGGCGTGGGGCCATACACTTCTTTCAAAGCGTTGTAGAAGTTTTTATAGTCACGCTTGTCTGCATAGCCTTGGATCTCGTCGGCTTTGTTGCTGAGCCAATCGTCCTGCATCTGACGGAGCTTTTGCTGTACAGTCCTGCGTATGTTGTTGAGTGCAACTCTCCTTGCCGTGGACCTGGGATTATTGAGGTAAGCTTGGTGTAGGAGGTGTTTCTCATCCAATAACTGCTTGATGTCTTCGCAGTTCTCATCGAACCAGTCCTTATGTTTCCTGGTCTGGTGCCCCAGAGTCTCTGAAGCTGTGGTGTAAATCAGCTCTCTGAGTGACGCCCAGTCTGCCTCCACGTTCTGGTTGCCTGGAGAGGTAGATTTCAAGCGCTCTTCCAGAGCATCCACCAAGGACTGCTTGCAGCTGGCGGTCATTAGTTTGGCAACATTTAGCCGTTTGGGGGCTTTCTTCCCTTGCGGGCGCCGTTTCGCCTGAATGCGGATGTTGAGCTTGGTGATGATGAGGCGGTGGTCTGTCCAGCATTCAGCCCCGCACATGGACTTGGTCACTCGTACATCCTGCCTGTCCCTCTTCCTCACGATGGCGTAGTCAATAAGATGCCAGTGCTTCGAGCGGGGGTGCATCCATGACGTCCGGTTACGGGTTGGGAGGCGGAAGATCGTGTTGGTGATCAGCAGTTCATGTTCAGCGCAGGTCTGGAGTAAAAGAAGACCGTTGCTGTTGCAGTGTCCCACTCCATGATGACCAAGGACTCCTTCCCAGGCAACGTTGTCTTTGCCAACTCTTGCGTTGAAGTCGCCTAGCAAGATGAGTTTGTCCGCCTTTGGAACGTCGGCAATGACAGTGTGAAGTTCTTCATAAAACTTTGCCTTCACTTCATCTGTATTGGTCATGGTTGGAGCGTAGGCACTGATAATGGTGAGGTGTTTCTTTCCAGCCAGTGGGAGTTTCATGGTCATGAGCCTGTCGTTCACTCCCTTGGGAAGTCCAGCCAGCTTTCCGACAAGAGTTGTCTTAACTGCAAAACCAACGCCTGCTTCACGCCTCTCCTCGCTTGGTCTGCCACTCCAGTAAAAAGTGTAGCCAGATCCTCTTTCACAGAGCTCTCCTTCTCCCGCGAGCCTGGTCTCGCTCAGGGCTGCGATGTCGATGCCGTATCTAGCGAGTTCTTTTCCAATCAGGGCTGTTCTCCTCTGGGGTCTGTCCGCATCGTCCCTGTCCATGAGTGTGCGCACATTCCATGCGCCCAATATAAGAGGAACTATCCTCGTTTGCTTTTTTGTTTGGTTTCGACCGCTGGTATAGGGTCCCCACCAGCCGCGGTATGCTGGCTAGGGTAAGCTGGAGCAGGCAATGTTTAGGGCACCTTTTCTAGCCCCTTCCTCATGCCATGGAGGTGAGCAGTGCATTCCTGAAGAGGGCTGCTCAGTCGCCCAGGGGGCTGCCGGACTCCACCGCTGCTCCGTGTCAGCGAAGAACGACCCAATGCCCTGGACCGCCTGTGTGCAGGGTTGCGGCTACGGCTCCCAGTGTACCCACACCTGCCGCTTCGTCGCTTGCCTGTCGCCACAGGACTTGTCGGTGACTGATGGGATGGGATGGATGACAAAAGTGACTTGCGCGATGACTTGGATTTAAGTGAGAAAGAGTTGCGCAGTTCGTCGATCTCACTCTCTCGCCCGAGACCATCTTGATCCAGCGGCAGGACAAAGTCCCCACTTGTCACTCAGCTCTCACCAGTGGCTCCTAGAAACTGTAGCGTGCACAGTGGCCACACCCCGGGCAACGGCTTCGACTAGCTGGCTAAACCTGGTGAGGGTAGCCGACGGGTCTCAAACCCTCGGTGATCTAGGTATGTCTACCTATGCACGTAAAGACTGGATTCGGTGGACAGAGCGGAGGAACCACTAGTTGGTCAACGGTCAAAAAGGCGATTCTCAGCAAAGCTAAGGGCATGAACACTAGATATAAACCAACACACTATCAATATTCAAAACTCTAATTTTAAAAGTAAGACTAGATATAAACCAACACACTATCAATATTCAAAACTCTAATTTTAAAAGTAAGACTAGATATAAACCAACACACTATCAATATTCAAAACTCTAATTTTAAAAGTAAGACTAGATATAAACCAACACACTATCAATATTCAAAACTCTAATTTTAAAAGTAACACTAGATATAAACCAACACACTATCAATATTCAAAACTCTAATTTCAAAAGTAAGACTAGATATAAACCAACACACTATCAATATTCAAAACTCTAATTTTAAAAGTAAGACTAGATATAAACCATGCATAAGCGTAGGTTGCAATAATATTCTGTGTAGAAGTAGAAGGAGCGTCGGTAACATATATGAAAAGACAAGTCTTAAAAGCATAGGGATTAAATACTTCTAATTCTAACACAGTTACTGCCCCGTTCAAAGTTTAACTTTCTATTTTCTATTCTCAACTTTTCTTATCTTAACTTAGTAAGCTTTGGTTCGGCTCTAACGATGTTTTTTCTTAGAAAGTCAGACATGGCTGTAAAATTGTAAAAAATAAATTTCATAATTGAAAGGCGACATCCTCAAGAACATATCAATTCATAAAAATGCACAAGAATTTGTTGGTTTCAATAGAGTTCAAATTGTTAGATCTTTGCTACGACTATTTCAATCTGGACTGTGAAAGTTATGAAAAATAAAATGACTCCCCACAATACTAATACATGTTAGGTCTATTGCTACAACTATTTCAATGTAGATAGTGAAAGGTGTGAAAAATAAGCCGACTGCCCACAATAAATGTTGTGTCTATTGCTACAACTATTTCAATGTAGATAGTGAAAGGTGTGAAAAATAAGCCGACTGCCCACAATAAATGTGTCTATTGCTACAACTATTTCAATGTGGATAGTGAAAGCTGCCTGCAGTACATCAGTCAACCAACAAAATTTAGCTAAACATGCAGCTATCACTTTGAACATTCCAGATATATATATATATATATATATATATATATATGAACAATTTATAAACATTCTTTCCATAAATCGATATAGAAAATTAAATTTATCTTGGACACCTCAATTCATTCATTCCCATTGAGTGGAATTTTAAATATTACACTAGGGACCAGCTTGGCGATGACATCACACACCAGTGCCAGAGATTAATTCATCATTTAATATTTTTATTGGGCAATAGTTACTTATACTTGCTGTGCAACGTGGGACCTTGTGTTGTGCTGTGGATCAACCCACTGGGGAGCGTAGATCTAACGGGCAAAATACATTTCTTGTTCTAGGTTTGAGTGGCAGTCTCAATAATATCAGGACTTAAGAGCTGTGGTGACATAACAATAACTATTTTATTGTTATCAATCGTCTCATTGCGTGGGAAAATGGGGTGCGGTGGCAGAAAACATTTTGATCTTATGTTATCTGTTACAGACGCCTCTTCTATACAGAAGATAATTGTGTCAGAGGCTTATCCATGGTTTATGGCTTATTTTAATCAGCTTAGCTTATACTTAAAGAAATGTGAGGTCATGAATAAGACACAACACGTATACTTTTCTATACGCATACGTTTAGATAGGTCTCTGCATGACATTGTGAAAAGGGCAGCCCACACAGATGTCTAGAACAGAAGGAAATAAAAAAATAACACTATTTATAGACTACATGTATATAAATCTTTAAGATCTATTTGTACGTTTGAAATATTTTTTACAGAATGGGCTTTTTAGGCTGTGACCATTAGGGGTAGAGGGCGAAGCAAGAGTGGTGTAACTATTTTTTAGTACAAATATTACTCCTCAAGATACAAATTAGATATAGGAACTGACTCACAAAGCAGTTTCAAAAAGTTTAATTTCTACACAAACTCCAAAATTAAATTTTTAAAACATTTAAATTTAATTTCAATTTTTTTTACCGTCTAATTGTACATATGATACAGAACAAATGCATTATTGAGGTCATTCAGGTTTATAAGGTTTGCCAACAGGAGTACAACATTTGCGTGCAATAATTCATAAAAACATGCCCATTAAAGTAGACGAAGGTCTGTGTCAGGGGGCTGAAACTCGGAGAAATACATGTGCAAGTTTATCACCTAAAATATGTGTCAGGGGCAGCAACCTACCCCCCCCCAAACAACCTAAAATAGTTTTAAAAAAACACTTTATACATCTTAACTCATTTTACAACTTATCAGTAATAATATGCCAATTTACAATTTAGACACAAAGAATCATACCAAAGCAAACTATCATTATTATTATTAGTATTACTAACACAGTAACAAACAGTGAGTAAAAACTATATTTGTAAAGTATATTTACATCTTATAAGAGTCCTGGAAACTTTGGAAACTGTCGAAACATAATTTGCAGCACAAGATTTTTGACATCCATTCTGGGCAAATAAATTGTCAATCTTGGGTTCAAATCCTTTTATATTTATTTGTCCCAAAACTCATTGCGGGTGCTCTCCAATGTTCCCATTAAGCTGTACTGCTGCGCAGATGCAGATATCTGACCAACTCAGCGCAGTAGTTTTGAATTACAGCGCAGCAAATTTTGTAAAATATTGTACAAAAAAAGGATGCTGTGCAACTGGAAACACAAGTTTTTTTACTTTGCATAAGGAATAACAAACCTTAGAGGGAACATTGGTGCTCACTTTAAAGCCTTGACCTCAAGGAGGATTTATTTATTTTCAAAGTACAAAAACAATGTGTCATTTTTTAAAGCAAATATTGACATAATGGCTTATAAATTCAGCTGTATTTCCATGCTTAAATCACAATTTCTTTTAATAAATATTTTGCGTATATAACATTAACAATAAAATTTCATATGTATTAGCACTAGGGGTGTACCGGATTTCGGCTCCGGCAAACCCGGAATCTGGCCATTTTTACAAATCCAGCTCTGGCAGGATTTCACTTCATAAATCCGGCTGGCCGGTAGAGCCCTAATATACACATATTTATATAATGGCTCTGGCAAATCCAGAATTTGGCCATTTTTACTAATCCGGGTCCGTTCAGATTTCACTCAATAAATCCAGCTGGATTACAAAAATTTGAATCTGGTACAGCCCTAATTAGCAATAGCTGTGTGTTTTTCACAAATAGTACATTTTTTGTAACCTTACTGGAGGGCCGAAAAATCCATTTGGTCGGCTGTCTGTTTGAGACTCCTGGTCTAGGTCCAGGCCATAGTTGAGGAGTCAAAATAAACTACAATATGTAACTTAGATAAAACTCTCAACATCTGTGTTTCATGTGTATCTGAAAGATAACACCATCACATTTGGGAGGTAATGTCTTTGTATGTTTGTGGTAATGTAAATTAATATATTCATGTACAAAGCCTGCTTCATAACAGAAACTATTAAAATATAAAAAAGACATGCAAAAATGGGCAATTATGTAATTAGGCGTAAAGCAGTTCTAATAACGATTTTTAATTAAGTGATTTAGTTGAATCCATATTTTTGTTACACCAAATTAGCAGATGAGATTTCTCTTGCATTCCCACCCTAATTGATGAGCTTGTAATTTAGTAGCTTGAAAAAACATCAAGGAGGGATTAATGAATGTCTATTTTCAAAGAATCAATGCTATTCATTGTTAAGCTAATATTTCTATCACATAAACATTTTTAGGGAACTTACAAAAATGAAATCAGGTCAATCATAAAAAAATAAGGTTTTCAATGAAATTACCTTAATATTCATTAAATATGTTTATAATTCAATAAAAAAATTATTATCTTTCTGATTTGAAAAAAAAACACCAAAAAACATCTCTACAATTATAAACTATTTTGGTTTGATATGATCTTTGATTTTGGTAACAGGAAAAAAATAAAAGATTTATTAATTAATTGTCCCAAGTTGCCCCACAGTGGTTCCCATCCTTAGTCGACCCCCTGTGAGCAAACATGTAGGACCACCAGGAAATATCTCGAGACATGGTGAAAACTGGAGCCCCACTGCTCCCTGGACAGGTTGATGCCGTGTACGTGTACGCCGAGAAGTAGTCGCCAATCATCTCCATGCGGTGGGTCCACAATCCAACGGATATCTGCTTAGGGCAGCCGTGAGGGTGAGACGGGACCACCACCAGCCTTTCAAAACTGTCACTGGGAAAGAGTTCATACACGGTTTCACAAAGCTCTTCAAATTTTTTTAGCCTGGATTCAAATATATCAACAAGGCTAACATCGTGCGTCACACACATCAGTTCACACTTGTCGGAATCAATGTCTGCAGTTACCTCTATGCCATCTAAGGTAATGTCTGGAGAACTGTCACTGTTGTAGTCAATCTTACATTTGGTGTTCTCGGCTTCAATGTTGTCGAAGACGACATGAGTCGCTGTGAGAACATGGAACAGCACATACACCTTTTCCGGACTCCCTGAAGCTTTACACTCCCGACAGGGGCAACAGCTTTCTGGGTTATCCACCTTGAAAGCTTCAGTGACTCTCCCTGTTCCAGTACGCAAAAAGTCGAGACCCCTGTATGCGGAGAATGGATATGGGTCATTCGTGTCAGGGAAAAACTCGGTTCTCTCAAGGCTGGTGTAGCGCACTGCCACCCTGACGGTGAGATCTGCCAGGATTTTGACAAGGTCAAAAATTTGAGGATACCTGTAACGCCAAGGGAGATCATTCAGGGTGAAGTTGCCCAGAGGGATGAAGGATTTATGGGTGGGATCCTTCTGACAGTTCTTCTTGTGTTTGTGTAGATCTGCCTCATCACCAAAACTCACCTCAGCTTCGTGGGTCCCTAAGTTATGAAGACAGTAATTAATATTTTAATTAATTGGGCATTTACGGGTCTTCTGTCCTTTTTAGTTTTTAGCACTAAATTCCTTTACTAATTAAGAGCCAAAAGTGAACCAATACTTGTATAATTGTGAAAGCAGATTTCATAAATTTTGTAATAATAAAGTTATTAATAAATAAATTTTCTATTACAAAAAATAAATAAATAATAATGAATAACTGTTCGTATTATTAAGCATATGAAGTCGATTCAATTGTAAAAAATATATATATATGTATGTATGTATGTGTGTATATAAATAAATATATATATTATTATTATAGATTGCAACCAATGTTCCCTCTAAGGTACGTTGGTCCGTGCGCGGTGCAAAAAAATCCATTTTTTGTGCAATATTTTTTTCTAAATTTGCTGTGCGGCGCCGGTGAGATACCTGCGCGGCCGCGCAGCTTACAGGGAACATTGATTGCAACCACATTCTTCCATTCCATTATTAATGTTACCTTGGCTCAAACTAACAATCTTTGCTTTTGTCAGGGTATCAGCTGCATCCTCTGAAATACAAAATATAAAAGAAATAACTTGGCCTTAAATTTAAACATAATTGATAGAGAAATTGTATTTTTATTTAAATTGCAAACAAATTATTAGATATGTGATATGTTATAGTGAAAAAATTTATTTAAAAATTATGGTTGGTAATTAAATTGTTATAACAATGACTCATTTGAAGTATTTTCCATGGATTTTTTTTAAGCTCATCTTTAGTTTGTTAAAAAAAATAATAAGTCTGAACTGGCTAGGGGCCGTTCATAAAGTACGTCATGCTACAGAGGGGGGGAGGCGGTGTAGGAAAGTGTGACAGTTTGAGTTTGTGACAGGGGGGAGGTCCGGCCATGTGTGATGTCACAGTGTTTATATTACATTTTAATTATTTTTTTAATTTTTAAAAAATTGTTCAAAAGTATGACATACTTTAGAGTCCAAGATTCGTGACAAGTTGTGACAGGAGGGGGGGGGGTAAAATGGTCAAAAATAGCGTTACTTTAAGTTACTTACTTTATGGGCGACCCCCTAAACAACAGCAACTTCATTTCATTTTCTTTATACAAAACAGTGCTGTGGATCGGAACTTAATATTCAATAAAACCAAAACTGAACTTACCAAATGAGCAAAGAGTTTCTTGAATGGATTGGCTCAGTCCCATTGTTGTATTATTATAGGCTACAGACTATACTATACTATAGACGTAGGGAGCAGTATCTGTAACAGTCATAGTGTAAGAATAATTCGCTGAAAACTAATAAAATTATTTAAATTATTAACTGTATAGTATAATACAGTATGAGTATGGAGTATCAGTATGGGCACCTAAACTGCAATTTGACTTATAATATACACTATACTATACTTATAATAACTTCTGACTCTAGTCGTCTGAATTTCTATGAACTTTCAAAAACTTTGAGGTACAATTTTTTAGTGATAACTATTTTTTTTTCAGAAACTTAACTACTTATGAGTTGAAACTAATAAGTTTTAAAGTTTATAGCATAAATAATTAAGTTTTTACTTACCGAATTTTAAAATTCTTAAGAAGTTGACCGCATTGGACTCATTGGTTTATCTAATTTACTCAAATAAGTATGACACTATGACTATGACTATGAGAATATGAGGCAGCAATATTATTATTATACTTAAATATCGATTGACATTTGAGCTTGTTATTTATGCTTAAATTCTCAGCGAAATCAGAATTTATAAGTTTTCGTATTTAAAAAAAAATCAGTTCAGTTTTGCATTCATTACGACATTTTAATTTAACCCACAACAATTTATCATTATCATGTCTTACATTGTGACATGACCATGGAACGAAACAATCATTTTCTTTTCGGTAATTAGAGGTGTCAACCCGCAGGAAGAATTATAAGAGGATGTTGCTAGCGTTACAACATCTAGCCTGTAAACTGCTCATGTCGTAGCAGCAGACGATTCGTCGGGATGGTGCTAGCGTTACGACATGTCGTAGCTGCAGACGATTCGGCGGGATGTGTCTAGTGTTACGACATGTCGTAACGCTAGCCAAGAAACTGCTGCAGTCGTAACTGCAGTCGATTCGACGGGATGTTGCTAGCGTTACAACATGTTTTTTTTTAATTATAAAAAAAAATTATATTAAAATAAAATAAAAACTCGGTGGGAGCGAGATTAAAACCCACGTATCGTTTTTAAAATCAAAGTTGTTGTTCTTCCGTCGTAGTCGACGATGACCACTCTCAACAGTCTATACAAGTAAGATGGAATCAGCGCTTTTTTTCATATTAAAAAAAATACAACTAATTATTTTTCAGTCGACTAATTCAAGCTATACATGAATTAATTGAATTCATTATTTTAAAATTATAATTTAAGCGCGATAGGGACTATAGTTGTAGCTTTTCAAACGCTTGCGAACATTTATTTCGTGTACCTCGCTTGTTAATCAAATCATCATGTTTAATTATTTTTAATATGGTAATAAAATGTGTTTTTTAATTATTGAATTAAATTATGCATGAATGGTTCGTTTTTTGTTTCCCCCTCTCATAAATTTTAAATGCTACTGGCAACAATGGTTTAGGCCTATCTTCATTAAAAAAAAACAACATATCATGACGCCTTTCCCTTTTTTAAAAATCTAATTGAATATACGCTGACATGAAAAATAATTTAAAGAATAGGACAAGACTACAAGTGTGGGAAACATCGTTTGACTTCCCCAATGTTGCTTGTCGGATTTCCGAACTTTTATCTGTAGCTCGGTTTGCCTTCGCGGCGTCTTAAGACATTCAAAAGAAACATTTGTTCTGGTAGCACATTTTTAAATAAAAAAAAATAAATCAGTGCAGTTCATTTTAAAACAGTATGGTCATCCTTATTGGATTTTGTCAATGTTGGATTGTCCGCTTTCCATGCATTCATCTATTGTTATGAAGCACGGATTGTGTTACGTTTAATCTGCATTCAAAAGAACCTCTGACCTCGTCGCGCCCTATTATTTTATTTTAAACCAGCCGTATTTCTTTTGAAAGACGTAAATATATATGAGTAGCACAAAGTTGCAAATGGTGGCAACCTTGTTGCATTAGGCCAATCTTTACAGAGTCGACAAATTGGATTTCACAACTTTTAAAACACATTTTGGTCATTATACTCCAAAACGACTAGAGCGCAAACTTTCTCAACCATGGAAGACCAACTGTATGATCAGCTTTTACAATTCTATTCTTCAACGAAAGTTAAGTACCCCCAGTGTATCCATGACTAGCCTTCAGAGAAACGGTCAAATGCCAAGTAACAATTTTGACAAACTGCAAAGCCTTTTGAAGCAAAAGAAGGAATTGATTCTTCACCATGGTGAAAAGGAAATTCTCAATAAAAGTTGCTTGCCAAATATCCCGAAGACGTTTCATGTCAACCCAAATTCATCGCATGGAACCCCGGTGGATTGGTCCCTACCTCGTGGTAGAATCAATGAACAAGGGAAGAGTTAAGCTAAAGAATATATCGACTGACAAAATACTCAGAAACACCTACAGTATCAGTAATTTAAAAATTTACAGCAATAAACAGGGTTCTTCACCCATTCAGCGCCCTGATGATTCTGTTAAAGGTACTGTCAATGGGGTAGGTGGTCACTATTTCTTGGCCCACTCCATGCACCTTAGCACGCGAGCAAGTCGCGATGCAGCTTTCTGGTGGCTTTTCGGCGCGGGAGCTTCATCCTGTCTGATCTGGGACACCATCTTGGACATTACATTGGTTCAGGACATGTTCCTACTGACTATATTGCCACAGAAATATCTTGGAGGAACTTTTTTTATTCTGACATTTTCTACCCAGTTCACGATCAAGTTCTTAATGGGGTCCGAGCTTTTTCCATAAAGTTAAGGACCACTCGCTTTCGTCTCATATCTGGAGGACTCTGCTAATGTTAATTAATATTAATCTTTATTTTTCATTGCACTACATTTTATAGTTTTCTTCACCTGAAAAATAAAATATGGAATGAAATTTTTGATTTGCCAACAAAAAAAAACAACAAAATAACTAACTAGCGCTAAAAAATAATGATTGTGTCTCAAAAAATATTAACAAACATTGGGCAATAGAAGATTGTGTTGAAAAACAAAACACTCCTTGAAGATCCCAACAACAACATATGTAGTCAAAGAAAGATGGAAATTATCTAGTCAGAGTAGCTAGCATTGCCTTGAAGCGTACGTGGGTGGGTGGGGGTCAGTTTGCGATCTCCGTTTTCAGATCTGTACTGACAGGCGGGGAAAGGATGTGCCTGTTCGATTGTTCCCGTTTATACACAACCTAGGTCCCACAACTATTCCATTGTGAAGGAGAGGGGTAACAAAGGGTCGGGTTGATTTCATCTCAGTTTGAACGTTTCAAGCAAAAAAAATCCTCAAAATGTCACGTGTCAAAGTCAACTGGTTTTAATTAAATGTTGGCGAAATTTATATTTTTTTATTTGAATATTTATTTATTTATTTTATTTTGCAACCGTCTTATAAATATTAACGCCCTCCACAAATAAAATAAAATTAATAAAACCTTTTTTAGCATTACAACACATTCTGATTTGGCGGTTTTCAGATAGTGAATTTCGTTTAGCTTCCGTTTCCCAATCAAAATAACTTAGTTATAGTAAACAGACCTGACTGTGTAGTGTGTGTTGTAATGTAGTGTAATTTGCCCTGTCCTGTATCTGGATAGTTATTGAAATTGGGCAGTTGAGGATATTTTAAACGAGGCTATCATAATTCAATGTTTTCTGCCAGGGAACCTGCATAAAAGCGAATGATGTAAGGAGTAAGGGGCCGTCCATAAATGACGTCACGCTCCTAAAAAAAAAGGGGGGGGGGAGGGGGTCACACTTTTGTGACGATCCGTGACGAGGGGGAGGGAGGGGGGTTGAAGAAGTGTGACGTCATATCAAAAGGGTAACTTTAAATAAAACTTCCACTGAAATATTTGGTGGCTTACAATTTATTTAATGATTTTAAATTTTAAAATCAGGGCTTCTCAATGTGCCGGTAGGTAGGCCATCAGACGCTGGTTGGCGTAAGCTATCAAGAGACGAAAATTAAATCTAATTATAATCCTTAAGTTTGAGAACTCACAAGATAACGTATGAAATTGTTACACTGTGTCGTTTGATGTTGACATCAAAGCATTTGTGATGTAACCGCAGCTCCGTCTGCGAACTTTTTTGCCCGTTACCCCAAAATATACAAGTTTATGTGTGCGTTACCCCCCTTCCCTCAAATCCCCAGACTCTAGGTACTGCTCACATGAGTCGGGGATTTGGGGGATCATTGTTAGCAAAAAAAAATTGCTCTTGGTGAGTTTTACAAGCATAAGTGTCTAAAAATGAACTGAGTCGGATTATGTGTAGATATTTAAGTCAAAACGACACGGAATATCCGTTTTCTTTTTTTTTAAAAGGGAGGTGGAATCTATTTGATAGAATTATAAACATTTTAAGTTTGATATCATTGTTCGGTTGGTTTTTGATCAAACGCTACTGGCCATTCTAGATATAATGATAAATGAGCCCATTTTAAAGTTGTCAAGTATTCATTAACTTTATTTAATGCATCAAATTCTTGACATCGCAATTCGAGAGGAGCACAAAACAACTTTTCTTCTTAGCTCAGTTTTGAAGGCATTAATTTTAAATATCACAGAAAGGATACTTGATACAGTCAAGTCATGTGGATTAAGATTATTGTCACTCGTGTCAATATAAATGAAAGTAGGGTGGATTTAGGTGTCTTCGTATAGTACGTAGGTATGAAATCTACATAGTTGTCAAATTTTTTTAAAAAATGCATTTTCTGGAAGGAACCGGTTCAGTAATGGGCATATGTTCCAAGCGTTCACGTACACATGACTTATTTTAATATATCTAGTGGATTGTAGTCATTTGTAGTGGATGTTATATGTCCCAAATGAGTCTGCATTACCCCCAAGAATTCCCTTTTGACCCCAGATAAGGTTATTTACCCCTGTTCGCCGACCTCTTTCTTACGGGATGCCCGTCAGTCAATTGAGGGATTTTTAAAAAATACATTTTAAAAATATTATTTTTAAAAAAAAATTCTACACAAAGACGTTAACCGTGATGATTAATAGTCAATGTTTAATTTGTATTCATTAAAATAAAATATAATCTAAGGATGTTAACACAGTTTGTTTTTTGAAGGCCGGTTAAACGTTTTGAAAAAAATGCTTCATGCGGGTTACGATATTACAATGTAGACCTTCACTTAAAAAATAATAAATACTTAAATGACAATAAAAGTGATTTGAAACATACTTATTTTCAAATAGAAAATAAGGTGTTTTTTTTGTTGTTGTTGTTGTTGTTTTTTGGAGGGGGGGGGGTCAAATCTTTGTGACGTATTTTTATAGGCGGGGTCTAACTTTTTGTGACGACGCGTGACGAGAGGGGGTGGGTAAAAAATCGGCCAAAATCGCATCGCGTGACGTCATTTATGGACGGCCCCTAAGTAAGTTTAATTTATTTTTGTGTGTCCCAAAGGCACAGTAAGCTATGTGATTATTATCTTTGAATGTGTACAATTTTTTTCTAAAACATTTTTTTATTATAATTTAGCATTTCCTTAGTTTTCGACAAACAAATCGACAGCAAATAGTTTCATCGTCGAAGAAAGTTGTGGGTGTTGGTATTGGGCGAAAATAAATTAACACTTTTAATTTTATTTAAAGGTAGGTCACTCATATAAATAAATTAAAACTAGCAGACTATACTATACGCAATTTTAAAATCTCCATCTAAAGAAAGTTAAAATCTAAAAATTTTATTATCATTTGAGCAATTGACTTAGTATGAATTACTATTATTTAAGTATTAACTAACACCAGAATATTGGAAGTTTTAACAAGTCTTGTTGATCAATTTATAAAAATAGGATTCGCCTGAATAAGAGCCCACATGCACCGTGTTGTCTATAACATTGCTTTGGCTGCACGTATTTTCAAATAATATGGCTACTGGTACTTGGCTACTAGGCCTTTCATTCATGTGGTTCCGCCAGGTGCCAATTAATGTAACTGCTAACTTAATCTCCGCAAATAAAAGCAAAGTAAAGGCATCATTAGCATTACGTTACAAGAGCTTCGATTGTGGGTAGGGGTTATCAATATCAATAACCTTTTACTCTATTCTATGATCCACCTAAGTTGTACAAAATGGACCTTTAGTTAAAGGCGATAAGCCATTTTTTTAAAAACAATATTTGTCCGTGTTGCAGTCACTAACATTTAATACTACATCCACTCTCCGTTCTAACCTTGCCTCACACATTTTCTTCATTATGCCTGCCTTTACTTTAAAGATGGTCATCTACCAATATGGTATAGTATTCTACAAATTCTATGGTAAAGATGATTGATTTACACTTTCCATTTATTACCTTATCTGTATTAGCTAATTACATGTTATGAATACTTACGTTTTCTATTCTAAATTGGCTGTTAATAAATAACTTTTTTGGTATAAATAATTTTTTGGACATGGCTTTGAAATAGCATATAATATAATGTTTATCATTTAATGATTTATTTAATGAAACAATATATTAAAAACGCTTATCAAGTTTGGAAAAAGAAACTATATATAATGCAATATTATATGTCAATGTAAAGAACTTACAATAGCTAGTTATGAATATGATTGTTATGATTGTCTGATCAACAAAAATCTTACACCATGGCTTATCCCAGCATAACCTAAGGACATGGGAATGTGACGGTATAAACCTATCAACATCATATGAGAGGCTAACACCTAAGGCATGCACATATGCTGGTATAAACCTACGGACACCATATCTGAGGGTAACACTAAAGGACATGAACTTGTTCATTGTTACAATAATGCACTTCGTGCACGACTTTGACTTGTGACAGTGCTTTACCCAAAGTATGTGTGTGATGGTTAGAACCAATGTACATATAGCCATGTCACGGTGCTTTGACCTAAATATGTGATGGTTACAACCTAAGTCCATAAGCATAAGACGGTTACAATGCTGAGGATAAGATTTTGTTGTAATTTTATGTTGCAAATTATAATTTTATTATATCGTAGATAATTCAGACGTCATAGCCATTTTGTTTCAAAGTTTAATTGCTTCACCTTTAGTTAGTTATTTCAGCCAATGAGAATAAAGGGAACTTAAGTTGTAAAGCAATAAAAAAAAATTGTTTCAAACATTTTTTCTTTAACTTTATTTTACTTTTCTACCTTCTCCTCAATGAAGAGCAGAAGTCGATCATTGTCTACATTTACTATCCTTCCGAGGACATAGGCTGCCTACGACATGTTATAGCAGCAGACGTTTCGGCGGGATGTTTCTAGTGTTACGACATGAACGCTAGCCTGTAAACTGCTGCTACGACTGTCGTAGCAGCAGGCGATTCGACGGGATGTTGCTAGCTTTACGACATGTTTTTTTTTAATTATAAAAAAAAATTAAATATAAAAAAAACTCGCCGGGAGCGAGATTAGAACCCACGTATCGTTTTTAAAATCAAAGTGGTTGTTCTTCCGTCGTAGTCGACGATGACCACGCTCAACATATTTGTATTTGACCTGTACTATACCGCCACGTGTGTCCTCTGGTAGCTTATTAACCCTATTCTATCACGAAATTTGCGTCGGCATGTCGGACAAGAGATTGATGGGAACCCTTCAGGAGGGTTTTGGATACGGTCCTTCCTGGTTTGACGTTTTGTCTTGGCAGCCTGTTGTCTATTAGCCTCACAGGCAGCAGCGCCATTCCGTATCATAGAGCGCCAATGGGCTCGGTTACTGGCTGCTCCTTCCCAGGAGTCATGTCTAATGTCAAAGGCCTTTAGAGCAGTTTTAAGTGCATCCTCTAATCGCTTACGAGGACCACTGCATGCTCTATAGTCTATGCTCTGCAGTAAGCTCACCATAGACGAGCCTATCGTGGAGGTGATCTTATCTTATCTATACAGACTCTCCTTCTATGCAGAAGATAGTTGCGTCCACAGACCATGACAGATGATCTGTTGGCAAGTGATGCAGCATTCACAGGCCACGGCTTTGTGGGTTCCACGCATTACCCAGCCGCCTAACTCATGTAGTTAGGTACCCATTCGGAGCGGGGTGACTCAGGGACGCCCTAGGCCCCGCGTGATGGTCGGGCATGCGCACTATATGCCCCGCCCAGCGTAGTTGGCTCTGCATGAGTCTAGTGTGGATGCTGGGTAGTCCTGACCTGGCTAATATTAATATTTCGGTGTCTGGAACTTTTTCCTGTCATTTTATATTGAGATTTTTTATTAGGCTATTGGTGTGGAAGTGGTTCAGCAACCTCGCATCGCGTTGGTATACGGTCCAAGTTTCACATGCATATAGCAAGGTGGGGAGCACTACAGCTCTGTATACTTTTAGTTTTGTTTGGGTGTTGATTCCCCTTCACATCCAGACACTGTCATGCAATCTGTCAAATGCTGCGCTGACCTTTGAGATTCTCGCGTTCACCTCGTCATCAATATTGGCCTGCTGCATGAGACAGTGTGCTGCCAAGGTAAGTAAAGCGGCTCACTGTGTTGATTTTGTTGCCGTTGATGATTATATTAGTCTCAGTATAAGATTTGCCTGGGGCTGGCTGGTATAAGACTTCTGTCTGCTTTGTACTGATGGTGAACCCAAAGTTAGAGCATTCGCTGTAAAATTTATCAACGCTTAGTTGCAGGTGTGCTCCAGAGCCCTCGTTAAGGACACAGCCATCCGCAAAAAGAAGTCAAGGATGCTGTCTGATTTGACCTTTGTTTTTGGTTTAAGCCTCCTGAAGTTGAACAGAAAACCATCAGTGCGATATCTAATGTTTATTCTTTCATTGCTATTCCTGAAGGCCTCTGTAAGCATGGTTGAGAACATGAGGCTAAACAATGTTGGGGCCAGAACACATCCTTGTTTAACGCCATTTTTGACAGGGAATGGCAGAGGCGTAACTAGGTTTTTGGCGCCCTTGGCTAATTTATTTTTGGCGCCCTTGATAAATTGACAAGTTTCATTCAGCTTTGAGATTTTTTTTATTTGTTAGAAAAAATAATTTAATTTCTCTTACTAAATCCTTTATATTAACTCGTGCTGTCTGAGCCTTTGTCGAAAAAACTTTGGCTCGATTTTAACCCACTTCCTCGTAAGCTAGCGAGCTGAAATTTTGCAGGCAGTTTCATGCCGATGATAAAAATGATGGATCAAAATTTCAGATAAATCGAACGTACCGTAATTAAATAAATGAATTTTTAGTGTATCTTTATTTATCTCTATGTAACATGTTAACTTTTTTTGCAATAGTGTCGTGGTGCGTATTATATTGAACAACCTTTAATGTCGCGCAATAAGGTGCGTATTTTATTGACAATGCTTTTTATAAACATATTCCTGATCGGTGCGCATTATATTAAACATGTTTTACGAGACATAACTACAATTTTGTATTTTTTGGATTGCCTTGCGCTGCGTATTATAATGAACATTCTTTTAGTTATGTCTCGTACATAAAGGATTTACAGTCAAAAACTTGTTTTTTTTAGGTTTTTTAAATATTTTATTTATGACAATAATTACGTAGTCTGACAGTAGTGACAGTCATACAGCGTGAATATAAAAAAATGCATAAGACAGGAACAATACATATTTGCAGTTTATTATATACTAGATAATACCAAATAAATTGGTGGAAAAAACGGAATATTTTTGCGTTAATAAAGAATACAGCAAAAACTTTAAGTAACATGTATTATAAATTAAATAAAAACAATAGTGTCAATGTGTTATACTCATTATCTCATACATAACGATAGAAACAATTAAAAGTAAATTTAAATAACACTCCACCGACTACAGCTCAGCACTTCAGTTACCTTGCGTATTGGCGTGTTGCTAATAAAGTCGGACCTCTCTAAGTCCAACTTAAGGGGAAAAAAATTCGACTTACGGAGTTTTAGAGTTAGGGAAACATGGCGTAATAGGTGCAGATTAATCAAGGACAATATTGGTATTGAAAAAGGGGGGGGGGACAGCCATAGCGGCTAGAAGGCTTGACTGGAAAAAGGGGCGGTGATGTTTCATATGAAAGGAGCCAACTTGCTTTGACATTCCGAGACAAGCCCGTGAGAGGAGACACCTCCCCTCCCCCACTTTACTCCCTCGACAGTGGGATGAGGATAGTAAGATTTTTTTCTTTTTAAAAGAAAGACTGTAAAATCATATTGACATTTGTATGATAAGAAGCCACGTAAAGGCCACAAACATAATAAAAAATATTATAATGGTTTAAATGAAATATATTTAAATATAATTAATTATTCACTTTTTTGTTATCGAGGATAAAAGTGAAATACAGTCGGACCCAGGGGCGGATTAAGACTGCACGGGGCCCCTGGCTGCAATTCAAACTGGGGCCCTATCCAGCCATCGTCTCTTTAAATAAAATGATTCCTAGCAGCTAATATAAGACTGTTACTTATTACTAAATAGTCCATTGGTTCCTGGCGCATAATTTGTCTGTACTACTTGATTGGATTCATAAAAAACAACAAAAAAAAACGAACACTAAGACTAAGAAATAACTGTTTGCCGGTATCCTTAAATTGAGTGTAAAAGATAATGTTTAAAGAAACCTGTTTAGGAATGGAACCCGGCACCGCTTGCACTACAAGCCAAAACGCTGCCACAAGACCACATATCCTGAAAAATTTGTAAATTTAAAAGATATAAATAGTATTCATTAATATTTTCTCTTATTGAGCGTATCAAATTAAGCTTTTCGAATACTAAGAAAGACCATAGGTTCGAATAGCGATTGGATTGATAGATAAGATTTTATTAATTTATTTAATTTATGATATTTTTAGGGATTCATGCAAACATTTGTCCACCTTTATTATAAAATATACTAAATCTGGGGGCCCCTAAATTCCATAAGACTAATGTATTTTAGATTTCCTTAACTTCAAGATTTTTGACTTTCCACCTCTCTCGAATTTTTCAAGGCGTTTGGGTTATCTTTCTGGAGTGACATTTCAGAACACGTGTTCCGTAGAGCCACGTAGATGGACGTAAAATCTTATCTTAGTGCATTCCACGAGGGATTAAGCGACCCTTGCAAGTACAAAAAATGACAAAGAGAAGAAAAAGATTGGTAACTAAATCGTGTCCCTTTGCTGCATTCTGTGACTCTTTTAAAAAGAAAAATCTTACTTCCCCCATCCCACTGTGGAGGTAGTTAAGTGGGGAGGGGAGGGAAGGTGTCTCCTCTCACGGGCTTGTGTGGTCATGTCAAAGCAAGTTGGCTTCCTTTCATATGAAATATAGACACCGCCTCTCTTTCCTGTCAAGCCTACTAGCCGGTATGGCTGTTCCCCCCACCTC
Source organism: Ampullaceana balthica (assembly GCA_944989445.1). NCBI lineage: Eukaryota > Metazoa > Mollusca > Gastropoda > Lymnaeidae > Ampullaceana > Ampullaceana balthica. The sequence goes on along the minus strand of CALYLW010000092.1, from coordinate 189,498 downwards.
TCAATATCTTCATTGTCCTTGATTAATCGGGGCCTATTACGACATTTTCCCTAACCCAAAAACTCCGTAAGTCAAATTTTGTTTCGGGTCCTTTTGAGTTCGACTTAGAGAGGTCCGACTGTATTTATTTAAATACAAATTTAAAAATTAGAGATTTAGTGGCGCCCTTTTGAGCTGGCACCCTTGGCAACTGCCCCTATGCCAACCCGTTGTTACGCCACTGGGGAATGGTTTAGAGGCCTTTCCGTTGTCCTGGACTCGAGCCTGTATCCCATCACGGAATTGCCTAACAATGGCTATATACTTATTTGGACACCCATACTTAGACATAATCCTCCATAGACCCTCTCTGCAGACTTTGTTGAAGGCTTTTGTCAGGTCTATATAAATGGAAAATCAAAGTATCGTCCATCACTATCACTTCATCTAGCGAAGCTCATGTCAGATAGCAATTTTTTAAAGATTATATCAGATATAATTATTTTTCACACCTTTTTGCGCGCCTTCCGATGCACGCCTTGTATTAAAATATAAGCTCAAACTTTTATAATAAAGGCGAAAAGGAATTTAATGGGTAAGCCCGAAAAAACCCCATCAAGAGAATAAAACAAAATCGATCTTAGCGCCACCTAACAGCATTACAAATTACATACATACAGACAACGGGAATTATGTATATTGACTAGCTGACCCGCGGCGTAGCATACGCCGCTAATGATTTAGTGACGGGTGAAGACTTCCTGAAAGATACAGTTGTCAAAATGGAGTTGGTTTGGGCAAACGACTGTGAGTGAATGAAAAGAAGAAACTCTGGAGGGACCCACGGCGTAGCTTACGCCGCAGACTTGCTCATCATAGAAAGTGCAAAGAACGGTTGGGGGGGGGGTGAGATTACAGACACAAAAAAGCAGCACTAAGTAAATACAACATAGCGAGTAAACGTAAAGACATGCACACTGAGGTTGTTGTTACCCGCCTCCCATTTATTAACCGACATTCACTCGCGTTGTTTTTTTTATTTTTTCGTGGTGTAGTTTGTGTCCGTTCTTTCTCCACTCTCTTTGCACTCTCCATGAGCAAGTCTGCGGCGTATGCTACGCCGCGGGGCGTCTAGTTTCATAATAATTATAAATCATCAAATCCTATTTTTACATCTAGATATAATGATAAAGCATTAAAAATGCGATGAAGTTGGATAAACACAAATTTCCTATAGAAACTGATATTATACATTTAATATAAATTAATATCATCAATTACTATCATAAAACACAGATGTTTCTTCTTTAAATTTCTATAAAGTTCAGTTCTCTGAGAAATGATGTTGCTTTATTATTGACACAATTACATCGAAATTTGGGCATTTTGATGTCAGGGCAAGTTGGATGCTGTCTTCAGAGTCCAATCAATTTCACAGCTTTTTGTAATGCTCACTAGAGCTGCAAATCATTATTCACTAAAGTACATTGTTGCTCAAGTCAACAAAGTTTTGACGGCCTCGTTATATGCAATGTTGAAAGCTTTCTTGTTTCAATTTCAACCATCTTTTTTTGTTTCAGTTTCATGTATGAAATCTTTAATCCAAATGCTGCAATACTTTGGCTGAAATTATATATATGTTTTTTCATATTTTTAAATCCCTTATATTAACTTCGCGGCCGTCTCTCTCTCTCTCTCTCTCTCTCTCTCTCTCTCTCTCTCTCTCTCTGTCTTGGGCTCGGCGGGCGGGCGGGCGGAAAAACAGAAGTCAAAAATGACCCACTTCCCATGATCCGATCGAACTGAAATTTGGCACACGGACCCGTCTGACCTAACAATGCATCGTATCAAAATTTTAGATCGATCGAACATACCATAATTAAATTAATGCATTTTTAGTTTATCCTTATATGAGGTATGTAATTCAAAATTCACTGTTTGTTATTTTTTTTTAAATTCAGGTTCCACGTGAGTTTGATTTGACGCCGACCGTCGTGTTGACGACGACCGTCGTGCCGACACCCCCTCACATCCCACCCCCATTTATTAAAGACAAGGGACATCACTCAGTGTCAGTCTGTAAATGTTTAAAAATAATCACTAATGTTAGTTATGTCTCATATATAAGGGATTTATAGTCAAAAACTTTGTTTTTACGGGTTTGTTTTATTCATATATTTATTAATATGTTATATTTGTCTAAGTTTATTTGGTGGATGGGTGCTGTAATATGTTATATTTGTCTAAGTTTATTTGGTGGATGGGTGCCGTAATATGTTATATTTGTCTATGTTTATTTGGTGGATGGGTGCCGTAATGTTATATTTGTCTATGTTTATTTGGTGGATGGGTGCCGTAATATGTTATATTTGTCTATGTTTATTTGGTGGATGGGTGCTGTAATATGTTATATTTGTCTATGTTTATTTGGTGGATGGGTGCTGTAATATGTTATATTTGTCTAAGTTTATTTGGTGGATGGGTGCTGTAATATGTTATATTTGTCTATGTTTATTTGGTGGATGGGTGTAGTAATATGTTATATTTGTCTATGTTTATTTGGTGGATGGGTGCTGTAATATGTTATATTTGTCTAAGTTTATTTGGTGGATGGGTGCTGTAATATGTTATATTTGTCTATGTTTATTTGGTGGATGGGTACTGTAATATGTTATATTTGTCTATGTTTATTTGGTGGATGGGTGCTGTAATATGTTATATTTGTCTAAGTTTATTTGGTGGATGGGTGCTGTAATATGTTATATTTGTCTATGTTTATTTGGCGGATGGGTGCTGTAATATGTTATATTTGGCTCTGTAATATGTTATATTTGGCTCTGTAATATGTTATATTTGGCTCTGTAATATGTTATATTTGGCTCTGTAATATGTTATATTTGGCTCTGTAATATGTTATATTTGGCTCTGTAATATGTTATATTTGTCTATGTTTATTTGGTGGATGGGTGCTGTAATATGTTATATTTGGCCCTGTAATACGTTATATTTGGCTCTGTAATATGTTATATTTGGCTCTGTAATATGTTATATTTGTCTATGTTTATTTGGTGGATGGGTGCTGTAATATGTTATATTTGGCTCTGTAATATGTTATATTTGGCTCTGTAATATGTTATATTTGGCTCTGTAATATGTTATATTTGGCTCTGTAATATGTTATATTTGGCTCTGTAATATGTTATATTTGGCTCTGTAATATGTTATATTTGGCTCTGTAATATGTTATATTTGTCTATGTTTATTTGGCGGATGGGTGCTGTAATATGTTATATTTGTCTATGTTTATTTGGTGGATGGGTGCTGTAATATGTTATATTTGGCTCTGTAATATGTTATATTTGGCCGTGTAATATGTTATATTTGGCTCTGTAATATGTTATATTTGGCTCTGTAATATGTTATATTTGGCTCTGTAATATGTTATATTTGTCTATGTTTATTTGGTGGATGGGTGTCGTAATATGTTATATTTGTCTATGTTTATTTGGTGGATGGGTGCTGTAATATGTTATATTTGTCTATGTTTATTTGGTGGATGGGTGCTGTAATATGTAATATTTGTCTATGTTTATTTGGTGGAGGGGTGCCGTACAGATGATGCATATTCTAGTACAGCTCTCACCAAAGTAATATATAATATTTAGTTTGATATTCTTATTACATCTGTAAAAATTTCTCCTTATGAAGCCTAAGGTTTAGTTTTATTTTTATGATTATATATACTTTTCATGGTAATTTATCATTTATTACTCTCCTAAGTATTTTGCATCTTTAGTTGTTTTTTTTTAATGAAATAGTTTGTATTAAAATTTTTCTTTCTTTTTCTCATAAAACCCGATAATAAGGATTTGGCTGGGCTGATTTGTCTATATAGGAAGTAATATTTTAGTCGCGTGCCGGCTGATGAGGCTATGGGTACCGACTGTGGCACGCGTGTCATAGGCTCGACATCACTGCCCTATACAGATCCTGATGTGTCAGACTATTATGTTCCGCTGAAACATGGGCTCTACCACGTCTATCATATTGCTGGAAATGCTTGACTTTTCCGACAAGTTTCAAGTCTACATCTTCTGGATTTGTTTGGCATTAACCACTAACTCACTAACGCCTCATATATCTTCTTTTGTTGTTGTAGTTTCTACTTTTGAGCATGAAAACGTTTTTGCATCATCATTGTATACTGAGGCCCTCTGTGTTAGACTTGACTCTAATTAATCCATCATAGGGGACGCGGTGGTCGAGTGGCAGCGCACTGGACTGTCGTACCGATGGTCACGGGTTCGAATCCGTGTGAAGGCAACGGGCCTAGGGCGTCCCTGAGTCACCCCGCTACGAATGGGTACCTAACACTGTAGGCGGCTGGGTAATGCGTGGAACCCACAAAGCCGTGGCCTGTGAATGCTGCATCACTTGCCAACAGATCATCTGTCATGGTCTGTGGACGCAACTATCTTCTGCATAGAAGGAGCGTCTGTATAGATAAGACAAGATAGGTTCTGTATAGATAAGACAAGATAGGTATAAATGATTCGATTCTGAACGTTTCTCTTGGTTCAAGTTTCTCTCAATTATTATTTCACCATCATGTATATCATACGCCCTATTCTTCATTTGCTTTTCTTGCAATCAACTATCAACACCTTCTTTGTCATCATCGCAATACCTTCTTCTATATCTGCTTATCTTGTAAGCAACAAGCAACATCAGGCCATTTTTATTTTTATTGTTCTTCAAAGTGATCGATCATATCACTGGAACATTTAATAAAATCTGAAAGTGAAGCCTTCACTTTCTTACATACATCTAGACTAATTTGGAGGTCTTGCAGTGAATTGTCTTGTGAAGTTCGACCAGCAAGAAACTCCAAAAATATAAAATTACCATAAATTCAATTTAGTCCAAATGTTCTTGGCTTAATTTCTTGTTTCAACTTTCTCTGTATTATAAATATGCAGCTGATTCAAATCAGACATTATTCCATCGCAACTATCAATAAATGAGCTTTTGGACATTGAATGATGAATGTGCTTTCCATCTGGTCTTTGAAAAAGACTGGAACTATTGAATCAAATTTGAAGAATGGCTACATTACTACCCATCTATATGTAGACGATGAAAATAAAGTGTATTTTTGTTGAGCAACTCCAAAACTTTTTACTGCATCTAAATCTAAACACCAGTTAATTGCTGCTCTACCAACACGATTCATGGAATTACCAGCACATGAAATTCAGCATACTTGTTTTCATTTGTCTTTTTTTTTAAAAATTGTCTTTTCACACTCAATTTTAGGATACAGGTAAACAGTTATTTCTTTGTGTTCGGTTTTTTCATGAATAATCTTTTTGGCTTAATAGTTACAGTCTTATATTAGCTGCTAGCAATCATTTTAGTTAAATGGACACTGGCTGGATAGGGCCCCAGTTCTAATTGCAGCCGGGGGCCCCGTGCAGTCTTAATCCGCCCCTACCCTAGCATCACACAACATTGAGCTGATTAATAGGACCGATCTGGCGTGACATCTACAGATAAAATGAAGCTCTTAAATCATCCAAGATTGTGAATTTTACTTTACGTACCATAATTTGGATATATTCATCTTATATTGTAATTGTAATGGAAAGATGAGATGTGACACTGTCCCTTTTATTTATATGGCTTGTTTATTTTCGTTTCATTTGTTTTGGTACTTTATGTTCATTGAAGAAGGCTCTTTGCCGAAAAGGTCGCCGTTTTGTGACATCTTGTCAGGCTCACTCATAACTCATTATCAATACTTTGTTTGCATGTTATCCACTGGTGCCCTCCTTCCTCCCGTTTTATTATAATTATAATTTTGCATTCCTGTACCATGGCGCCCGGGAACATTATGTAGCCCTGCCATGCCCTTTCCTACCTCACTGGCCTGGGGTTAAAGGAGGAATATAATCATGTAGTACGATGACAATAAAAGTAAAAGAGAAGAAGGATGAATATAATCATGTAGTACGATGACAATAAAAGTAAAAGAGAAGAAGGAGGAATATAATCATGTAGTACGATGACAATAGAAGTAAAAGAGAAGAGGAAATAAAACGAAATAAAAATTATAATGACTTAAATTTTATACTTTTATTTTCAAAATAAAATAATTTATAATTGATTAACAGTATTAACAGTTTATTTATCCAGAATCAATCACAACAGAAAAAAAAACATCACATTTATCAGCAATTGACTTTTCTATAAATAATGGTAAAAAAATATTAGTGGGTGAAATGGAGTGACTTGGCTTATAATATTAATTTCTTAAATATTTTAAGAAAGTTTTTATTCAAATTTTTTTAAAGAGATATTTCCCTTAAACTTCAAACATTAAGTTAAAGATGCTACATCCATACAGAAGATTATTGTGTCATAATCTTGTATTTTTAATAGAGTTTTGAATGTTGAGAGTGTGTTCGTTTGTCTGGTTTGTTTAGGCAACTCATTTCATGCCCGAATGACAGAGGAGGAATAAGGTTGATTTGTAATAATTGTATGCATTGGTTCTAGCAAATGAAACAAGTGAAGTGTTTTAATCCCAATGTCTATCAAAGTTGTTTTTTTTTAAAAATCAAATTGATTTGTATTGTACTTCAAAGTTAGACTATAACGCCTCACATAATATAATTACACTGTACTTCGCTCTTTGATCACTTATCATCTATTTTACTATAGGCAAACTAATTTTTTTATTTTCACTTTGGTTTTCAACAAGCACATGTGTTTAGTATCATCAAGGACTTCAAAAATACGTTATCACAAACTAGAGTTGCTGACTGTCTAGTTCTTGCAAACTTGGTTGCTCAGCCTCTACGGAAAAGGAAAGAGATCTTTGGTCATTTAAGGAGCCATACCTGTTGTTTAAAATAAACCGATTTAAACAACGGAGAAAATGAAAAACACAACACAATGCCACAGTTTCACCAAGCAAAAGGTAACAGAACCACATGTTACTGAATTCTGTCATAAGATAGCCCAACATCAAAGGATTCACCATTGTGCCTACTGATGCGGAAACAAGAATACATGACGAGACACGGCCAGTAACCCTTAGCAGTTCAGCTTCTGTCCATGACAAGCCAGCTGGAAATATAGCTGACATGCTGAAACCAGCCATAACAGAGAAAAATATGAGGCTGTTTAAGATTTCAGGATTTGAAAATGCGAAGATGGAACTTATGAAAAATCCTAAAAAAGCTACAAACATAACAGTGCAACAGAAAAGGAGTAAGTGAACGGAAGTAATAAATTTGGAAATGAATATCATTAAGAATCGGGATGTGGCGAAGGAGGCCCAATAGATGGCCGTGACATGGGCACCTTTTGACTTTGTTACATAGCTATACTCCTTTACCAAAAATGTCATGAGAAAAGATGCAAATGTATCTTCTACACAACAGTACAAGACGTACATAAGGCAAAGCGTTAGGAGAACTAAAATAAAGAGCGGCTTAGGTAAGTGTCTCTGCGATATCTTTTTATCTTCTTTTTTTGCTTCATTTTTCTTTTTGTTTATGGCCCCTTGAATACAGACTACAAGAAATGGAATTGAAGTCAGAAGTGTCCATATTCCAGTGATTAGGAAAGCCCAGTGAATGTTAGTAGTTTGCGCAAGTGATTTTTCTGAAATATTTGACATATTTGTCAAACTTGAAGTTAGAGTTTTATTTACGATTACAGCATTTGTTTCATTTCCGAGACTCTTCTCTGTAAGGAATGGTTCTGAATACAAAGGGGAGATAACTCCCCCGAAAGCAAACCCAAAATGAAGCAGCTGCATTAAGACTTGGCCTTTATTTCCCCATGTCCTCATGAGCTCTGCTATACTGGCTGAAAAATAAAGAGGGTTATATATATATATCAGTCTCATTTTAACTACGGTAATTAATTTATTTACATAAATGATAAAAACACATCCATTTTGCACAAATGAACTGTATGATCCCAATAAAAATAATAGAATTAAATTTTTTAAAATGAATTATTATACCGTAATACAACATTTTGTGTGTATGCTACATACAGTGATGGCATGAGTAGAAGGAAAAAAAGTGAACAATGTAGATAATTTTTTATTATGCAAATTTCTAGAGTTTTCAGTAAAACAAGAAAAACTGGTCTGAACAACTAAAATTACCGTATATACTTGTGTATGTATAACTCAAATATTTTAGTCATAACATTCACTTTAGAATGCAGATTCGACCTATCTGATCCTCCGGTCAGTGGTATTTTTTATATAATTTTGTGCACTAAATGAGGGATAATGTTCAGTTATCCGTATCACTATTGTACTTTGCTTTTTTTTTGGTCCCATAACCTCGTGGTCATAGGGGGTTCTAATTTTTCCATTAGAACTTTCTCTGGGCATGGTAGACCTGGCCGTGCCTATCTCCTCTACAAGTCAGCGGAGGAAATTTTTTTTAGCAATAGTCATTCATCAACATGTTTTATTGTGGCTTAATGTGGGCAAGATCCCACGGACCTCAGCTTGTGAGGCAAGCGCACTATTGGCTTTTATACCTGCCATTTTTAGTGCAAGGTCAATTAATAGCTTTGAGTTTGATTGTTCCAGGATCTGTATCTAGGTAAAATCTCACAAAATTATAAAAATTACAGATTTTCAAAGCCAAAGTTTCAAACTCCACTTATCAACGGGCCACAGCAGATTCAATAATTGTTGGTAAAAATAACTACCCTTAACTTATAGACGAGATCAGCTTATAGACGAGTAAATACTGAAATCATTTGTCAATCTTCTAAAATTTTCATATAATTTATTGTACAAGTACAATATTAAATAGAATTTTCATATAAATTATTGTACAAGTACAATTTTAAATGAACATATGTCATTAACTTACTTGTGTCAACAAAGCCGCAACAACTCCCAACAGCTGATCGTAAAACAATCATTAATGGATAATTGCTGCAGTGAGGAGTAGCTGTAGTGAATAATCCTAACAACAGCAGTGCAGCAAATTCAACTAATGGCTTGTTTACCTTAATAATAAAGCAAAGGATGTTGAGTCATAAATGCATACAAATTTCCTCATATAAATAAATGAACATAATGTATAAATTTAAGCAGCTATATATGTTCTCTTCAGTCTTTGCATTCATTATCATCATCAAATGTTCTTTATTAAACAACTGCATGTTCATTAAGATGTTTGCCATTAAGATGTTGGCCATTGAGATGTTTGCCATTGAGATGTTTGCCATTGAGATGTTTGCCATTAAGATGTTTGCCATTGAGATGTTTGCCATTAAGATGTTTGCCATTGAGATGTTTGCCATTGAGATGTTTGCCATTGAGATGTTTGCTATTGAGATGTTTGCCATTGAGATGTTTGCTATTGAGATGTTTGCTATTGAGATGTTTGCTATTGAGATGTTTGCCATTGAGATGTTTGCCATTGAGATGTTTGCCATTGAGATGTTTGCTATTGAGATGTTTGCCATTGAGATGTTTGCTATTGAGATGTTTGCCATTGAGATGTTTGCAATTGAGATGTTTGCTATTGAGATGTTTGCCATTGAGATGTTTGCCATTGAGATGTTTGCTATTGAGATGTTTGCCATTGAGATGTTTGCTATTGAGATGTTTGCCATTGAGATGTTTGCCATTGAGATGTTTGCCATTGAGATGTTTGCTATTGAGATGTTTGCCATTGAGATGTTTGCCATTGAGATGTTTGCCAATGAGATGTTTGCTATTGAGATGTTTGCTATTGAGATGTTTGCTATTGAGATGTTTGCTATTGAGATGTTTGCTATTGAGATGTTTGCTATTGAGATGTTTGCCATTGAGATGTTTGCTATTGAGATGTTTGCCATTGAGATGTTTGCCATTGAGATGTTTGCCATTGAGATGAACTCATTGTGTTCACCCATAGGTCAAGGATTACCTCCAGGACTCCTTTCAAGTTAAACTGTATCTGGCCATACACAAAATTCTGTTTATATTCTTGTGCATGCAAAAAATTCAACATTTTCTACCAAAGCATATTTCTTATAAGACTAATGGTGAGAATCTGGCCTAACTGAATTTGTACTTAACTTTTAAGAGTATAAAAAAAAACCATGGAATTATCACTAGAATTTCTGGAAAGATTTCGCAATTTTTTTAATCTTTAAAATATCTTTCTATGCCTTTGCATTATTCTCCACACAAGACAACTTTGCTAATGCCAAGGCAGAAAAATGCTTTTAGAAATGTGGTCAGTTATAAACTTAAAGAACAGAATTAGGAACTAGGGTTAATACCTGTTCTCCTCCCCCCCCCTCCCGCCCAAATACCTTCCAGAACAGTTTTAAAACTTCCAAAGATGTTTACCACAATGATTATTTTAATGTTCAGCTCCATCGAAATGAGAAGATTTAATTTTATAACCTGAAATGAGTAAAATCTTCTAAGGGAACAGGACTGGTGATCAATACTGTCAACTCTGCTCTGAACAAAGTCAGAACTGCACAGAGATTTCAGGAAGATGGAGACAAAATTGTTATTAAAAGGGTTGTCCTGGCGAAGGGCAATTTATAAAAGGGATTGAATTGTCTTAAATGACGATAAATTAATTCTTATTTTGTTGTAATATTCATGCAGAGGATATGTTGATGTTACTTCCAAGTTCCTGGTTATTTTTTGTCTACTTTCATTTGTTTAACTACTGCATTAGTTATAGACAGTAGTCCATATATCATTCTAAGGCTTAGTGTATGCTTCTAAGTTGAATAAAAACATGGTGCTCAAATTTCCACTAAATACTTAACAACTTCAAATAGTTTCCATGGTGGCCCACAGAAAATCAAAATGTATGTGATCGCCTGCCCCTTGGTGGACCCCACACCCCACCCAAATCCCCTTTTTGACATGCCTGGTCCAAGGTATTCAAACAAACAGCTTTATATTTACTATTTTTAACAATAAATCTAGTGTACAACTTTCCTTTCCTGGTTTTTGAAGCTGAAAACTTTCTACTCACAAAATAAAATAAACGCACTTCACATATCTACTTGCCATTGGTAAAATTGCATGATGCATTAAACTTGAATGTCATAATCTTAGATTGGAAACAGGGGCATGGCTAAGGGGTGGGGGAAGGCAGGGGGAGAGCTATTGCTCCAGGCGACACTCCGTTAAGGGGCAGCTAATTCCTCGTCTTTAATTAGTTTCTAAAAACGAATATTTTAAAAGTAAGTGATCTGTTTATCAAAATAAAATAAAAACCAAATAAGAAATGTGGGACGCGGTGGTCGAGTGGCAGTGCGCTCGACTGGCGTACCGATGATCACGGGTTCGAATCCATGTAAAGGCAAGGATTTGTTCCCTAGGGCGTCCCTGAGTCACCCAGCTCCGAATGGGTACCTAACACTAGTTAGGCGGCTGGGTAATGCGTGGAACCCTCATAGCCGTGGCCTGTGAACGCTGCATCACTTGCCAACAGATCGTCCGTCATGATCTGTGGACGCAATTATCTTCTACATAGAAGGAGTGTCTGTATTGATAAGATAAGAAGAAGATAGAAATTAATAAAAGGAATAAAGGAACTTTTCTAAAATATGTGAATATTTTCTACTGCCAAAACTGTAATAGCTCTAACTGTGAATCAGTACTGTCAATCGAGACACAAGTCCATGGTCAGTGTAACAACTGACTTTAATTGCCTTTTTGTCTTTCTATCAATATAGCCACTCAGAGTTGACCTCACAAGTATGCAGTTACACCGTTCCCCATGTTCAAACAATGTAATCATGACAAACAGGTCTGTTCCATAAGCTTCAAACAACATAATGGATATAAATTCTTCTGATACTAATGCTACTGAGCTGAAAAACCAAGAGGCTTTAAAAGTATGAAAACATGACAATGATCTGCTGGGAACTTAACTGATTCTTTCAAATTTTCAACAGCTGCTCCAGTTGTAGAAACAAAAATTACTGAATCCTTTCAATTTCAAACATGAGCCAATCGAATCTTCCTGGCTGCACTTTGTTGGGGACAGCAAACTCCTAGCTGTTTATTAGCTTCTAAAAGCAGAAAAAACATTAAAAATAAAGTTTAATAAAGTAAAAGAAAGGCCAAGGTAAAAAGAAAATGAAGTATCTATATTAAAATGAGTGAAAATTTCTAATGCAAAAACTTCAAACTCCATAAATAATCTAAAGCCTTCTGAGACTATTGAGGCTATTTCTTACTGAACTGAACAACCAGAGGGCTTAAATAGTGTAAGAATATAACACTGATGTGCTTGTAAATATAATTGATTCAAGTTTGTCAGCCGCTCATCTTGAAGTGAAAATTACTGTATACGTTCAATTTCAACAACTACCAATATTCAAAGAACCTCGCATGACATTGTCTAACAAGGTCGATTTTACCATGGGTTTAAAAAAATGAATTCAAGCCCAGTTGATTTATTAAAGATTATTAAGAATTTTTGGTTCGAAGTTACCCTGCCTGATACATTCTCATGAATTAGAACATTGCTTACAACTGTCGAAGAACATTGCTTACAACTGTCAAAGAACATTGCTTACAACTGTCAAAAGTAATGTTAGCTGCATCAAGTTAATGAAAAATTAATTACAATCAATAATGAATACACCAAGATTGACTAATCTATACTTATTTAGGCTATTGAGCCTAACATGGATGACAACATTGATACATTAAAGATTGTGCAATGAGGACAAGCATAAAAATTCAATTTTGTTCACTACTAAGCTTTTCTATTTATTTCTAACATAAAAATGTAAGTTCCTTATTTTTTCTTTCTAATAAAAATTATTATTTCTTTTTAGCATCAACATATTTTGTGACATCTCTTGTACCCCTATGACCATGACTATAAACCCAGGGCATTTTGTACCCCTATGACCATGACTATAAACCCAGGGCATTTTGTACCCCTATGACCATGACTATAAACCCAGGGCATTTGTACCCCTATGACCATGACTATAAACTCAGGGCATTTGTACCCCTATGACCATGACTATAAACCCAGGGCATTTTGTACCCCTATGACCATGACTATAAACCCAGGGCATTTGTACCCCTATGACCATGACTATAAACCCAGGGCATTTTGTACCCCTATGACCATGACTATAAACTCAGGGCATTTCCGCAATATTGTTATTTATTTCAATCTTATCATTAATTTAAAAATCAAATTTTAAATATTTTTTCATGCGCCAAAATTCTTCTGCCCAAAAGACCCATGCTGCGTAGTGGCGGAGTAGGATTCAGTTGGCGTTGGGAACCCACATACCAAATTTCTTGAAGATGGCCCATAAGAAACAAATATTGTTGTAAAGTTCGATATGGAGACTGACATTGGCATCATACCACCAGTTTTGGTTAGCGAAGGGAAGTCACCTACCAAATTTCGTGAAGATGGGGCAAAGAGAAGATAGTTAAATAAGGTGAACATTGTCGACCATTATGAGTGCTATGTGTAGAATTTTGAAATGAAACCTGATAAATTTTGGACAACAGGGTTTCCATGCCTAATGCTTTTTAAATATGAGCCATCAAGTTCTTATGTATCAAGTTTGATTAAAAAAAACAACATCCATTGGAACCAGAACCTTTCAGGGGAATTTACTCAACTTCCATAAGTTTCATGGCGATCAGATGAATAAACTAATATTTATACAGCCTATATAAGAAGAAAATTGAATTGAATTATTTCTATAATTAGTCTATTATAGTAAAATTCTTTGAATATGTATTGTATGTTTTTATTTTAAAGGGCAAACTGTTGATCTAAATTCTCAAACATCCACTGATGAACTTAACTTACTGATTTGATAACTCTAAGTTACATCATAGGAAAAGAAGGGGAAGAAATCAGGTATTTAGCTGGGCTCCAGGTTCACCCACTTTTGATTTTATGATTTCACCCTAAACCAAAAGCAAAAACGGGATTTCATTCAAAACCAAAAATAAAAACGGTCTTTCATTCAAAACCAAAAGTAAAAACGGGCTTTCATTCAAAACCAAAAGTAAAAACGGGCTTTCATTCAAAACCAAAAGTAAAAACGGGCTTTCATTCAAAACCAAAAGTAAAAACGGGCTTTGATTCAAAACCAAAAGCTTAGCAAGACTTTCAGCTCAAGATTTATAAACAACATCGTATGTTAAATTATTCTGATTGATGTATCTAGAAACTCAATTCCCACCCTACACAATGATGGTTATATATGAACTTCCCATCTATTACTATTACAGTTACTTGACAAAATATCCACAGTTAAAGCAACTACAGTTAAATATGCTAAGCCTCCTGGAATTCCACTGAAAACTTTTTTCAACCATCTGAATTGATTGCAAAAAAAAAGCTACACAAATTTATAAACACGTGTCTCCGAACAATTCTCCAAATCCGCTCGCCCAACGTCATCACCAACGAGGACCTCTGGCAACACACACAACAAAAGCCATTGGAAGAGCTAATACGCCAGCGCAGATGGAGATGGATTGGCCACACCCTCAGAAAGCCTGCATCCAGCATTGTGAGACAAGCCCTCACTTGGAATCCCCAAGGCAAGAGGAAAAGAGGTCGACCCAAAATGATCTGGAGAAGGGAACTGGAGGCAGACTCCAAAAAGAGCGGGCACAGCTGGGGACAGTCGGAGAGATATGCGCAGGATCGGGATGGCTGGAGAGCATGTGTTCGTGGGCTTTGCCCCAGGTGGGATGACAGGCAATGATGATGATGATGATGAAAATGAATTGATTGATATATTAACACCCAGTCAAACAAAAGAAAATATGTACCGCTGATATACACATATGTTATAGAATTTCATATAACTCAGATATCTGGAACTTTATAAAATTTTTATGGTAGCTTTAGTTTGATTAAAATGTATTTGATAACTGTGACAATCATGTAATAGGCTATTAATATCTCTAGTTCATTAAACTGCAACTTTGTGTTTTGTAAGTCAATAATTATTGCAGTTTATAAGAAATTAGAAAAAAACTAAAGCGTTATAAAAAAAAACAACACAATTTGAATTTTTTTAACAGATAGTTGCTAAAAATGATATACTAACCATTTTTTGGGGGGTCTTGTTTTATCTAAACAGACGCTTCTTCTTTACAGAAGATTATTGCATACTACGTTTACATTCTGTTAAAAATGTATCGGCAAAGAATAACCACTTACCTTATCATAAATTGCTCCACTTAAGATTGACCCAGTCAAATAACCAATTGACGTTCCTGTAAAAAATACAGATGCCTCTTCTACATTTGTGTCAGTTATGATTTGTAGATCCAAAAATGTTGGTCCCATTTGTCCAACAGTCAGACCCTGAAATGTATCAATTATTAAATGAGAAATTTTAGTAATTTTACGCAATGTAAATTAATTATGATGACTACTTTTAAAGTGTGTCTATCAATGCTATTTCAGAATTTTCTTGTGTCGAAGAAGAGTTTATCTTTTAAAAAGAAAGGTCTTTTAAACGTTAACTATTTCCGATTCCCTCATTGTCTGAGGCCAACTGTTCCATAATTTAGCCGCTCTGAATTCAAAGAGCACAGTCTGATGGCACAGTCTGATGACACAGTCTGATGGCACAGTATAATGGCACAGTCTGATGACACAGTCTGATGACACAGTCTGATGGCACAGTCTGATGGCTTTGTCTGATGCACTTGTTTTATTGTCCACAGAGATTAGCAACAATGAGATGTGACACTGATTAATGCCCCCTGCTAGAAAAATAAGTTCTTTAGATAATGAAGTCCAGGGCTTTTCAAATAGCTAAACAAATCAGGAACATAATTTTTTAAAATAAAGTAATGAGCTCTTTCACAGGGAAGCAGTGGAATCACTTAAGAACAAGGGTGAAGCAGTCAGAATTCATTTTTGATACAAAGCAGTACGTCAAAGTATTAAGTTACGGGTGCAGCTGAAGCAGGTGCATAGATGACAGAAGAAAAGTCCTGACCACAGTGCTGATATGAGGAATCATTGTAACTTTACTTTCATCAAGAAGCTGGGGTCTCTAGCAGTGTTGATCTAATGGTATATCAGAATTGAACACTTCCTTCTGAAGAATGCCATGAAAACCTCTCATAACACCCTGTTTTGTTGCCACTTAATTTAAGACTGCTCAAAAGTATTTATAATTTCACCACAAGTCCTTTTTCTGTGTCATCTGTAAATTATTAAATAGATATACAGTGACTTTCAATAATTTTGCCAACCTGGCTAGAATACAGGAATAACAGAATAAATCATAAAATTAATCCTTGTTTTACGCTGCAGAAGAAGTGTTCAGGTAAAATGTGTCATTCACCACAATATGCTGTGCCTAGTATGTGAGATAAAAAGAAACTAGTCAAGTTTAATTTCAGAGAATTGGGACTCTTTCAGAAGCCTTGACAGAAGAATTTCATGGTCAATTTCATCAAATATACCAATAAGGTCCAACATGGGGATAAAAACACTTTTTTTTGGTTGCATGTGCAAGAACAAATACATACAAATTCTCCTTCTTCCCGTCTGTGACTATTATCAGTAAAAACCTCCCTTTTAATTATAGTTTAACATCTTTGATTTTTATTAAGAGATTTTGCTTGCATTGCAATGGATTGTCATTGGTGGTACTCCCAAAATTAAAGAAGAAATAGGAGCGTCTAGGTTAAGATAAGATAAAGGCCAAGAGGGTCATATTACCATTTTAACATTATTCATGTCAAGAAGTAGTACTGTTTTACAGCTATGATCATGTCAAGAAGTAGTACTGTTTTACAGCTATGATCATGTCAAGAAGTAGTACTGTTTTACAGCTATGATCATGTCAAGAAATAGTACTGTTTTACAGCCATGACCATGTCAAGAAGTAGTACTGTTTTACAGCCATGACCATGTCAAGAAATAGTACTGTTTTACAGCTATGATCATGTCAAGAAGTAGTACTGTTTTACAGCCATGACCATGTCAAGAAATAGTACTGTTTTACAGCTATGATCATGTCAAGAAGTAGTACTGTTTTACAGCCATGACCATGTCAAGAAATAGTACTGTTTTACAGCTATGATCATGTCAAGAAGTAGTACTGTTTTACAGCTATGACCATGTCAAGAAGTAGTACTGTTTTACAGCTATGACCATGTCAAGAAATAGTACTGTTTTACAGCTATGACCATGTCAAGAAATAGTACTGTTTTACAGCCATGACCATGTCAATTGGTAGATTGAAACTTACGATGTAGCTTATATATTTTAAGTTGCTGTGACATAACTCTCTCTCAAAAAGTTTAGATGCTTAGTATTTCTGGCTGAAAATATAAATGAATTGATTTAGTACTTTGATTGATGTAAAATTTTACAATATATATACATGTATATACATATTATTTGACGGTGACTTATGTGTCAATAAAATGCAGCATAAGACAAGTGACAGATTCCAGGATCAACTTGGGAAGCAACAGAGTCATAGATTGTTGAATAGAAGCTGATTTCAGGATCAACTTGGGAAGCAAAAATAACTATTTGAGTCAATCAGCACTGCTTACAACACAAAATTTAAAAAAAGCAGAGTGATGTCCCTTAGCGTTAGGAATCAGCGATAATTGAGCGTAAATATATAATATATAACTAGAGAGACGAATGGTTAAATGGAGGGGTGAATGTATGGAAAGATGGAGAGAGCTTTTTTAAAAAAAAATAATCATCTTACAAACATGTATACACAAGATTAAATCTTATTAAAAGTGAATACTCACCAAAGAAAACAGTGATATGGCCAACAATAAAGAATAAAACACTTTTTTTCTGTAGCTTGAATCATTTAAATTTTTCTTTTACACCTTTGCTTTTTGGCTTTTCCTGGTCTTTATTTGATTGAGGATTAGTTTCTTCTTGAACAAGAAAAGTGTCTTTTTCCTCAGGTAGTGTTGTTCCATTGTTATCAATTGCTTGTTTAGCCATTATTCTGTGAAAAATATGTGCAAATATTGTGGCTTATAAAAAATGCACCTGTTCTGAAAACACCTTTGATATAAACTATAAATCATATACTGCCTACTCATGGAACTATCATAGTAGTACTTTGGTATTTATTGATAAGATAAAATTAGAGTGACTATTTAGCACATTTAAATCCAATGGGGGAAAATGGTGCAGTAAATAAAGGTTACTTAATTGTGGACATTTTTTTACAATAACTAAATATAACAAAAAACACATTTTTTCAAAAAGTAAAACTTCACTTTAAAATCAAATAAACCTTATTAAAAAGATTTACTATACAGAGACAGCAGTGATTTTTCAATTTCTATTTAAATTTCCTAATATTCTTTGGTCTCATTTTGCCAGGGCTAGTGATAGATTGCGAAAAAATTCCGACTGTCCGACCATGACATTGTTACGGTAACCAATGCAATAAAAACTAAAATATTTAAGTTACCTAGAAGAATAATCTATCTATGGAATAAATGTAATTCAATAAAATTACAACAAACAGCGGCTAATTTACAACATAATTTCCTTAGTAAATTTAACACAAATAGCCCAGTAGAAGAAATTTGGAAATATCTAAACACAAATCTGAAATCAATAATGGATGAGAATGTTCAAAAAAAAACTGACATCAATAATAATAATTTAATAACGGTACATTCGATTTATCTGAAATTTTGATACAATGCATTGTCATCCAAGATCTATCTGTGGTAAAATTTTGAGCTCTCTATGACCATCAGAAGTGGTTTAATTTTACGTTGGCAGATTTGAAAAATTGTGGACAGACAAACAATGCCACAGGAACAAAAGCGAGTTAATAAAACGTGGTTAAAAAGGTGATAAATCAGACCCTGGTAATTATAGATCTGTATCACTTACTAGTATCACCTGTAAACTACTAGAACACATAATATATAGTAGAATAGTTAACCACCTAGACAAACATAATTTCCTATGCTCACATCAACACTCTTTAAGAAAATCAGATCATGTGAAACACAATTAATTGGTTTAATAGATGATCTGTCAAAAGGCTTAGACAATAATAATCAAATAGATACAATATTTAAAGACTTCTCAAAACTTTTGACAAAGTTCACCACTTTAGTTTACTCATAAAACTTAACTACTTTGGAATCTCAGGTTCCATACATCATTGGATACAAGACTTCTTTTTGGGTAGAGAGCAAACTGTAATAATTAATGGATCTAAATCAGCACAAATAATGGTTAACTCGGGAGTTCCACAAGGAACTGTGTTAGGTCCCCTACTCTTTTTAATTGATACAAATGATTTACCCAACAACAACATCTCAACAAGAAAAAAGTTAGGTTATTTGCTAGGGGTCTACCGATATGCCTTTTTGCCGATACCGATATTACCGATATTTTTTTTGCCGATATGAGTGCCGATATGAGTATTTGTTAGGACAAAAACCAGCGGTCATATTTGATGACGTCATTCTTAAATTTATCACTCGTAATTATTTATCTTTTATATTAGAGGACTACCGACATGCATTTTTGCCGATATTACCGATATTTTTTGCCGATATGAGTGCCGATAGGGTATTTTGTTAGGACAAAAACCAGCGGTCATATTTGATGTCATCATTCTTAAATTTATCACTCTGATTATTTATCTTTAATATTAGGGGACTACCGATATGGATTTTCGCCGATATTACCGATATTTTTTTCCGATATGAATATTTGTTAGGACAAAAACCAGCGGTCTTATTTGATGACATCATTCTTAAATTTATCACTCCTAATTATTTATATTTTATATTTGGGGTATACCGATAAGCATTTTTGCCAATATTACCGATATTTTTTTCCGATATCAGTGCCGATATGAGTATTTGTTAGGACAAAAATAACAGCGGTCATATTTGATGACGTCATTCTTAAATTTATCACTCGTAATTATTTACATCTTATAATTAAGGGGTCTACCGATATCCAGTTTTGCCGATATTACCGATTTTTATTTTCCCGAAACGAAGTTTCCGATGTGTTTACAAGTTCCAGATCATGACCTACATGGGACTCAACAAAACGAACCGTCCTTTATAAAAATGTACAAGCATATTAGGTACTCGTTTTGAAACTTCAACCTTGACTCATAATTATTAATTCTAACCAATAGTTTAATGGCTTTTGCACACGGCCACCTTTTATGAATGAAACAATGAGAACAAAGTACAATAGTAATAGAGTGAAAATGAGGCTGAAGGTTGAATGGTTGCCAATGACAACTAGTCTTCACACGGTACATTTTGTTATTCCATACGAAACGAAATGTTTTAGACATCTGCGATTCTGCGTGCATCTTTGCTATTAGAGTAATTACGTGAACATAATGTTTACATGTTATACATTTATTAGAGCAATTACGGTATACTTGGCATCGGCACTATTTACACAGCATTTCTGAGTATACGAAAATCGGCCGATACCTAAACAATATCAAAGCACATGGCACACTGTATCGTGGCTGCACATATTAATACTAGGACTCTTTTGACTATTTCAATACCGGTATCGGGGTCGATATATTAATTTGTCGAGATATTGTAAATCTAAATGATAGTTTTTTTGTTTCCGTTTTTTTGGGGGTGTCAAAATGTCACTTATTATGAAATATCGGTGACGTCAATATCGGGACCTTTACATGCTACCGATACCGATATTGCCGATATCCAGATATCGGTACCGATATATCGGCCAGCCGATATATCGGTAGACCCCTATTATTTGCTAAAGATTGTATAATCTATAGAGCAATTAAATCAGAACAAGATAACAAAATCTTACAAAAAGACTTAGCTGAATTAATAAAATGGGAAACCAACTGGAGTATGTATTTCTGCCCAGAAAAGTGTCAACTGTTAAGAGTAACAAAGAAAAAGAAACAAATAAATTCAAAATATTTCATTCATGGAAAACAACAAATCCAAACTAAAGATGCAAAATACTTACAAGTAATGATAAATAAGAAACTATTATGGAATCCCCATGTCAATGAAGTTATTTAAAAATCAAACAAAACCTTAGGCTTTATAAAAAAATATTTTTTTTACAGATGTAATAGTAATAAGAATATAAAACTAAAATGCTACTTCATTTTGGTGAGACCTGTACTATCTTCTATATGGGACCCATCACCCAAAGAAAACATTGATAAACTAGAACAAATTCAAAACAGAGCTTTCAGATTCATTACTGCAGAATATTCAAAACTGACAAGAATAACACCATAAGTTAAATCAGGGGTCGGCAAACAGGGGTAAATTACCCCATTTGGGGTAACAAGGAAACTCTTGAGGGTAATGCAGACTCACTTGGAGCCTATATAATCCATTAAAATCTGCTCATTTGTGGTAATGACAACATACAAGTTTATAACATTGGGGGAAAGGGCTAATAAATTCGCCCACCCCTGAGTTAAATCATTAAAACTTGATACACTAGAGTCTCTAGAGGATAAGAGAACCAAGAGTTAAGTAGTAATAATACATAAGGCAATTAATTCTAATTTGGAAATACAACAAAAAGATCACTTAATAAATCCTTCAGATAAACATAAGGATAAAAACACTTTTCTTATTCTGTACGCAAGTATAAACACATACAAATTCTTGTTCTTCTTTCTGTCCGGAGGCATTGAATAGGTTGCCTGAAGAAAGCAGGAAAACCAACACTTTAACAACATTTAAAACTCTAATAAGAATGCAGGACTAGAAGCATAGAAGGAGTGTCTGTAACAGATAAGATACGATATGATAAAGTGAATTTAGTTAGCACACTGGAGCATTTGTAATTGCTAACTTATTAGTTAACCTTTCATTGTCATGACTCAATACTGAATGCCTGACACACACTTTAGTAAGTTTATTTATGCCCAACCAGAGTTTTCAACAAAAAGAACCAACACATGTGTTATACAAGTTATACTTAATAATTTGGGTCTCTAATATTACTAATTAAGAATTTTATTGATTCTGTTTGAAAAAAATATATAAAACGTCTTTAAAACTACAAATATTTATTTGTAAATGGACTTATTAAACTTTAAAGTCATCCTCTTTACAATATTGGTTTAGCTAATATTAGATTTTTTTTATGCATTTGCAGAAGATCATATAATTAAACATTATTTTATTATTATTATAAATGTTGTTAAAAGACATTAAATTAATGTTGACTTATTAAACTTATTATTAAAATAATGTATCAAGAGAAGAGTGTCCTTGCTTTTTTTTCAAGACCACAATAAAAATACTTCTTCTCAGATTTTTCTTTGCAAATAAACAATCTGACTGATAAACGTAGCTTATGTGAACCCTCATGTAATTATATGTTTATTTCATTAGAATATGAATACTTTAATTGAATGCATTTATAAATGAATATTTTGCTATTTTTAGATCATTTTCACCTTTTGCTTGGGATTCAGTTGTGTAGAGAGAAGATTTAAGCTTCCCTGGACACTCAGTTGTGTCCCACGGGACAATCAGTTGTGTCCAGTGACTAGTCAAAAGTAGTTGGGTAGATGCCAGGGTATTTTGTTCCAGGTGTTTACATTTACAAGCAGCTCCGTGAACCTGAGAGAGAAAAGAAAGCAGTGTATGGAACACAGCATCAAACTTTTAGAAATATGAAAAGACTATAGTTGTTGGTGGTTAACCAGTGCTGATAAATTTTGATTGTTTAACAATAACTTCAATGTATGTGTACTTGTGTATTAGCCAGGGCTAATTTTTGTGAGTGCAAAATCATCAAAATCAGTTTTTGATTTTCAAATAAAATATAATCCCACCAAAATTTTATTAAAAGGCAATAATTTATTGAATAAAGCTGTATTACTTTTATATTTTAAAAAAATAATTAGAAATTTTCATCCAAGTCAAGTGCCTACTCTTAATCTAAGTCATTAGTCATTAGATATAAAAATATAATAATAATTAGGGCTGTTATCGATTAATTTAAATTTAATAGTTAACTTTTGAAAAATTATCGATTAATTAATCGATAATTTCGATTAAACCCAAAAATAGAAATTTATGTCGTCATTAAACTGAA
Organism: Ampullaceana balthica; assembly: GCA_944989445.1. NCBI lineage: Eukaryota > Metazoa > Mollusca > Gastropoda > Lymnaeidae > Ampullaceana > Ampullaceana balthica. Next base: position 166,384 of record CALYLW010000092.1, on the reverse strand, counting down.
CATTTCTCACGGACATTGAAAATTAAGAATATTTTGAAATAATTTTATGACAATGATCACAATGTGTTGATACTTGATCGGACGTTTGTGCTGAAGGTGGTACGTCAGCGATGTATTTGATCCTTTAAAAGAGAATTGTTTATGGCAGTGAACACAGTAAACTTTTTCACCATCTTTGACTCTGCCATCCGCAGTTAGCTTAAAAACATAATTTTTGCTCAACTTTCTAGTTATATGTTTAAATTTAACTGCGCTGATGCTGTCAGCCATTTTTTTTTATTGATTTTTATTAATAAAATTTTAAAAAAATAAAAATATTATAAATATTTTCTTTAATATTAATAGAACTTTTATTGATTAAAATAATTTTAATCGATAAAACAAATTAACGATTAATCGAGAACTTAATAGTTAATTTCCGCAGCCCTGATAATAATATATAATCTTTTGATTATACATTGACAATTGACCGTATGCCGTACTGTACTAGTACTAGTCTAGTAGACTAGTTAGTACGGCCAATATATAATATATATAATATCAAAAAATAATATTAATATAAAAATATATTATTATTAACAGTCTAGTTTTTACAGTCTAGTCTTACTTATACAATGTTACAATATTAATATATTATTATTATTATAATAAATTATATATTATATACTATAGACTATATACTATACCGTTAGCCGTTACTGATACTGACTGGCGTCAGTCAAACAGTTTGATACATTAACTTAATTTAACTTAGGTAGCTTGTAACAGTCAGTCTTCAGCCAACCAATGTTGTTTTTTTTAAAGATGAATGATAATTGTTTTAAATTAAAATGTTGCAAATATCCGAAAAGAAAAACAAGTGTCAATATAAATATTAATATAATTATAATTAATGACTGAGAATTCCATTTCTGCCTGGCGGAAAAAAAATTATAAAAAACAACTGCATTTGTCATTGTAAAATACTTAAAATCAATTAAATTAATAAAATTTAAGAAAGCAAGGGTACAAATTTTGACTATAAAAACAACGTAAACTAAAACTTAAATTCTCCTTACTTACTAATAGTATTAGAGGTATAGGCATAGGTAATACTAATACTAGCTCTAGCCTTAGATACGTAATACTTCGCCGTTTTGTTTTATAATTAATTATTTTCATATTCCATGCTAACTAAAATTTGTGATTAGAGAATTAGAGTATTACTATTATTATTATGATAATCATGACACTTTCCAAAGCCCTATGCCATTCGTGAATTATTAATTACGCTTTGACTTTATTTAATTACATTCATCGACGTGATTATGAAAACATGTTAAGTTTAATTATTATTATTAAGTTAAGAAGTGAAGAAACAGTAAGAGTGTATTTCGTTGAGTTTACTATTACATAATTAATATATAATTATGATAAAGAAATTTAAGAAATGCCTAAAGTAAACCAAGCGCCTAAAAGTTAGTTCCTAAACTTGTTAAAAACAAAGGTAATTGTTTTTTTATCCGACCAAAAAAAAATTATTTATTATTTTGCTATCAACTGTTGGCAACCCCGCGATAGCCTTAATTAAACTATTTTAATAATTGAGGGGGTGGGGGTGGGGTGGGAGGACACATTGAATGTTGCTGGGAACGAAATCTCATTGCGAAAAAAATTGTTCACACCAGCACACCAAGCGATTTCTTCCCTCTCCGACAAATAGATGGAACCTTGTTCTAACGCCATTAATCCGCATGCTTGAAAATTCTTAACACAATTTCCTATTGGGAATCCCTTGTTATAATACATCTGACTACAACAAATGTTAACAGGAATGCGTTGTTGATAACTGTTAAAAAACTTTGATAATTTTTTATATAATATCTTATCTGTTTAAATAAAATTTGTTTAATAAATATAAATTGAATTATAACTTTTGAAAGTTTACATTTACATAGAATTTGTCTTAAATGTTATTTGATTTGTTTATATTAAAAAAATTATATATTTTTTCCCCCTCAAATTATGTCTTTTTGTTTTTATTCATTTTTGAAATACAATTCTTCGTGAGACCAATGATTTTTTTTAATAGGGAAAATGAAGTCTTTTATGTTTAATTTCTGCAATGTTAAAGCTCTTGTCGAATGATTACATTGAAGTTAACAACTAACCATATCTTTTAATTGCATTTTGTTGAATTGTTGTTTAAAGAAAAAATCGGAATTCGTGCTATCAACCCTTATTCACAGCGAGCTTTCAAATGAGGTGCAAATTTGTTACAAAGAGACATGGATACTATTGGAGACAGTGAGCAATCTATATATATATAATTCACCAGAACAAGATCACGAACGAGTAGTGTGCAAATAAGCATGACAAATGACCCTCACTGGGGTCGACCAATCAAGCGAAGTGGATTCAAAAGTGGGAGTGGGCATGTCTCGAGACCAACAATGCTTCTTGTGTCCACTTGCGTTTTTCATTCACAGATTAACATGTGGTTCGTAGTTTAGTGGTTATCACGTCCGCCTTACACGCGGAAGGTACTGTGTTCAAGCCGCAGCGGAAGCATTATTTTTAAAATTTTTTAAATGTTTGTTTTTGCCCGTTCTTTTACCCCATTTTTTTTGCTAACATAGCTGACCCTCGCTAGGGTCGGTCAATCAGAGCTTATAATTGTCAAGCTAGGTTGTTGCAGGGTGGGGGCATGTAGCTAACCACAGTGCACATGTCACGAGTCCATCAATACGTCAGCGATGCACCCCCCCCCCATGTTCATTCGCGTTGTTCTAATTTCTTTGTGCTGTAGTTTGTGTCCGTTCGAATGCTTCGCCACGGATCGTATCTAGTGTTAGAATATTTGTAACTTGCAAGAATTTTCGATGATTGATTTAAAAAAAATAATTCAGATTAGATAGATAAAATAAAAAATAATTTTTTAAAAAAAAATATTGCATCAGATTTGTGTTAGTAAATGGATAACATACAAACAGGGTGTGAGTGAGCCTCACAGGACGTAACAAAACAGACAAGGAGCCTTCCTCAATGAACAAATAGTACACAAATAAAACGAATTTTAAAGAAATAAAAATAAAAACTTAGCTGCGGTGAAATCCAAAGAGAGCCCAAAGAGAGCCCAAGAGAGCCAAAGAAAGCCTAAACAGAGCCCAAAGAGAGCTCAAGAGAGCCAAAGAGAGTTCAAGAGAGCCAAAGACAGCCAAAGAGAGCTCTCTTTGTAAACTAAAGAACCGTAACCAAACGTTATTAAAACATAACATTTTGAATGCAAATTAGTTCGATTTTCTAACACTAGATTAAATGACTTTAAAGAAGGAATTAATATTGGATAATTTTCATTAGCTTGTAACAGCAGATATGTCTTAGGACGATAACGGCCTATTCTTAGGTAAATCATAATTTATCACCTTGCGTTTCTTGATTGAGACTAAAGAGAAACAAAATATTTAAAAACAAAAACATTAGAGACAAATCTGTGTTGAATAACAATTTAATTAAATTATTTATTCATGTCATGGATACTAATGAAAACGCTTTATAACATCTTATCTGTTTACAGACGCTCCTTCTATACAGAAGATAATTGCATCAGCATAATAAAAATAAAATCTTTTAGTTTCAACAAATATCCCATGCATATTGCTTTATCCGTGCGTGAAAATTCGTGGTCATGTTATGAAGAGTTGCTTAACATTTATGGTTATACATTATTTGGACATTTGCCTTAAAGCTTATATAAATATTCATTGTTATGTATGAAGACTTCCCTTACACACTGTAACATTCACTGTCATATTTTAAAGAGTTCCCTTACACACTGTAACATTCACTGTCATATTTTAAAGAGTTCCCTTACAGCCTGAAACTTTCCACTCATAATTCTTTTGTTTTGATTTTCTTGAAATCAACATACGATTTTTAAACAACCAATCTCCAATACCATATATACGTAATATAAAAACAAAGCACAATAATAGATGGCCATGCAATCTTTAACACACCAATGTCCAACACTACATACATAATATAAAAACAAAGCACAATAATAGATGGCCATGCAATATTTAACACACCAATGTCCAACACTACATACATAATATAAAAACAAAACACAATAATAGATCGCCATGCAATCTTTAAGCCAACAATGTCCAACACTATTTACATAATATCAAAACTAAGTGCAATAACAGATTTTCATACAATATTTATAAACTAAAAATAACATCAAAACAAAGCACAATAATAAAAGACCTTACAATCTGCAAACCACCAATGTCGCAAAAACAGATTGTCATCAATGCTCCCAGCCCAGTCCGCTGAAATTCCCACTCACTCCTGCACCACTGTGCACATGTGAGTACATCCATCTCCAGCCCGCCCTCCCTAGCGTGTACAAGGGGGCGCCGCTGCTCCCCGGGCACGTGCACGCCGTGTAGGAATACTTCGTGTTCCCGCGCCCCACCTCGTACTTCCGCGTCCACTGCCCGACGGAGACCTGCTTGGTGCAGCCGTGAGGGTGTGACACGATCACCGTCAGCCTGTCGCGGTCCTTGGAGCGGAGGAACTTCTTGTAGACCAGAAAGGAGAGGTCGTTGAACCGGTCCACCAGGCCCCTGATTTGGTCCACCAGGGGCAGATCGTGCGTGGCGCAGGTCAGCAGGTAGCGGTCCTCCATCACGTCGGAGCCGAGTTTGTCCACGCCCTCGAACTCGACGAAGGCGCTGTCCTTTGCGTCGTAACCCCACCTCGTGGTCGAGTGACGCGCCTCGATGACGTCGAAGATCACGTGGGTTGCCGTGATGACGTTGATCTGCCCCCAGGTTTTTGTGGGCGCGGCGGAAGTCTTGCACACGGCGCACGGGCACGGCAGATCGTCTTCAACCGTCAACTTTCGGGTATCCCAGATCCTGCCGGTTCCGGTCCGAAGCATCGTTTTCCCGATCGCTTCGAAGAATGGGTACGGGTGGGTCGTTCCGGGATAGAACTGTGGTCTGGCGGGACTGGTGACGTTCACGGCGACCCTGACCGTGATGTCGGACATGACCTTGATGAGTTCAAACAGGTCACGGTCCCGGTAGTCGGGTGGCAGATCGGCCAGGGTCAGTTCTCCGACCGGGACGAAGGTGTCGTGGCCTGGGTTCTTGCTGCAGCAGATGAGCTGTTGGTGAAGTTCGGCCTCACCACCGTAGCACGCCTCAGCTTCGTTTGTACCTGTGCGAATGTTCGGGAAAAATTTAGCGCATTGAATTAATTCCACAGCAGCATTGTATGTACCAATCAATTTTGAACGCATTTAAATAATGGGCCTTCATGAAATATTATAAATAAAATTTATGTAATTTTAATAGTTTAACCATTAAAAAAAAATTTCGTTCATAAAAATAAAATTTAACTTTTCTTATTTTAACATCATAGCGTTCGATTTCTATCATCAATATACTGTGCATAATTTGCAATGTATGTCCCGTCTCGTCTGTCCCGTCCGCTATACTAATTTTAGAAAGCAACGCACCGAATTACTGCACCAAAAAAAAATCTTTTCGAACGTTCCGCATACAATTTTTCAATTATGAAAATAAATGAATAAAATAAAAATAATTTAATTAAATAATTATTTTTTATGTATTTTCTTCAAAATTAATAGATTTCATCTGAAATGTATTCATTTTGAAAACTTCCGTCATTTTTGACGGGTAATACACAAGTTTTATGCATAGACTATGACCAGTTTTATGCTGGAAAATAAATCTTACCCAGAGAAAGGAGCTGCCTTGCGTCATCCATTGCTTAGAGATTTACTTGAAATTTATTATCTTGGTGTTTCACCTAAATCAATGATACAATTTCAAATGTTAGAGACAAGGTCTTTCAAAACTTCCTTCTTAAACTAAGGTGATTTGAGAGTTAACGAAAGAAAAATTGATGTCGCCTCAAATTATCCCCTTGAATGCTTGTTTCAGTCACAATTTATTGTCTTTTGCAGAAACGAGCAGGTCTTCTATCTGTCATGTGTTTTTGCTTTTATTTACCTGAACTGCCTTTCTATGCATTCCAGGAGCGGGCTTTGTGGGTGGCAGCTGGGGCAATCGCCCCAGGCCCCGCGCTTAAAGGGGGGGGGCGCGTTTCAGACTTGAGACTTTGCACTACTGAGTTTGCGCAAGAATTGATCTAATCTAGGGGGGCCCCGCGGGGTCATTGTTGCACCAGGCCTCGCGCGGACCTAACGCCGCCTCCGATGCATCCATATGTATTTACAGTGTATATTGAGAAGAAAAGTAGCTCTCTTTTTGAATTCCTACTTTCCCTCAGCATCAACCTTCGTTTACTCACGACGGCATTTAACGTTGAAAAAACAACAACACTATATATATATATATATATATATATATATATATATATATATATATATATATATATATATATATAAATATAAATAGGCAGACATCGGGGCATTCTATGCACGCTATGTTTTTAAGTGTTTACCCCCCCCCCGCACTCCCTCTTTCGCCTCCTGTCAAAAAGTCTCTTATTCTTAGATCACCGCCTCCCCCTCCCCCCCCCCGACCTTTTCCGCTGTGTGACGTTCTCAATGGAAGGCCCCATTCTTACACTACTAATGGCCTTAAAATCTGAATGAGTTTTTATAAAGATCGGGTTCCGCCCCCTCCCCTATTTATCCAAGCTGACAGTCAGAGGCGTCACTAGGGTTGGTGTCACCCGGGGCGGTAGCTCATGGTGTCACCCCTTCACCACTGAAGGGGTCTTCCATAAATGACGTCACGTGATGTTGCCGATTTTTACCCCACCCTCCCCCAGGGTCATACTTTGTCACAAAAACTTAGACCCCCACCCCCTCTTTTACGATATGACGTCACAAAGCTTTGCCACCCCCCCAAGCCGTATTTTCTCAATAAAAATAGCATGTTGCAAATTATTTTTGTTATTTAAATATGTATTTAGGGTAAGTCTGCGCTCTAATATCGTAACACGCGTGAAGCCATAGAAAACGCAAATAAATAAATGGTAAATAATCAAATATTTAAGTGGAACTTTTATTTTAAGTTGTGCGTTTTTTATGCGACATCACATTTATTTAAACACACCCTCCCCCTCGTCACAGATGCGTGCCCCCCCCCATGGTGGATTAAATGGGGGGGGGGTGTTGAATGGGCTAAAGCTAGGGCTCCCCAATAATTTAAGGTCCCCCCAAACTTATAATAAATTACAGTGTATAATAAATATGCAGGCAAATGTTTGTATGAATCCCTGCACATGCCTTGAACAGTCATACGGCAATGCTGCACATATGAGTAGGAAGTATAACGGAAACCAGGCTATCCTTTATGAGAAGTGCAATGTTGCTCATTATATGCCGTGCACAGCTCATTCCATTAATTTGGTTGGGAAAAGTGCAGCAGGTTGTCCTGCTGCAGTCAGATTTTTTTGTCTTCTGCAAAATCTTTATACCCGGCTTGTTGCAACTACTCATCGTTGACAATTACTTCAAAAACACATGAAATTGATACATGTTAACAAAGCCTTGTGTGACACAAGATGGTAAGCCTGACATGATGATGTAAGGTCTGTTAATAACTCGTACCATGAGAGTATCGCAGCACTGGAAGAATTAGCAACAATTTAAAATCAACCACGTGACTGTCGACTTGTAGCAGAAGGATTTCTAAAGGAACTTGAACAACTGGAAGTCGCTATTTTACTTGAAATTTGGGAAACAATTTTAGAAAGTACTTCTCTAATTGCGTTTTTTAAAAGACAGCATTCTTAATTTAATTCCTATGAAGACAAAGTAAAGGACAAGTCCGTGATGGTAAAAAAAGAGTATAAACAATATTCAATGATAATTTTTTTAAATAAAGAAAAAAAAGATAAAAAAGAAAGCGTCAGTTTGTTAAAGGGACATCACATAAACAGCATTCTCCCCGAGACAAAAATTCAAGATTGAGGTATTTCTGGTAATCATTGACAAACTTTCTTAAGCCCTACAACATCGGTTAGGCGCATATAAAGACATCCATGAGAAATTTGGCTTTCTTACAAACCTAACTGAGCTCAGCAATTTCGCCATCCGATGGGCAGGAGCCAAGTTAATCGAAGAATATTCAAGCGATTTCGAAGACTGTTTACCTTCAGAATTAGTCCAATTTTCAGAACTCTTAAAAAAATTATTGTCCAGGCTCAGGGTAAGGAAAAGGAAGTAACCCAATGCGAAACTCAAAACACGTGCACAGAGTTAAAACTTTTGCTGCTTTTGAATGAGCTAAATTTCACACAGTCCTTTACAGATGTACACATCGCACTTCCCATATATCTTTCAATGATGACATCAAACTGCAGCTGAGAGCGATCATTTTCAAAGTTGAAAAGAATATAAAATGAGTAAAAATGTGCATGGGACAACAAAGACTGAATATGCTCTCTCTAATGAGCATTGAAAAGGAACTTGTAAGCTTACTTAGCTTTACTGACTTGATTGAAAACTTCGCAATGAGAAAAATTCGCAAACGAAAGTTGTAGGTTGAATTAATACTAATACATCTTTTTCAATAAATTTTTGATTTGAAATAGAGAAAACTATTCGTTACCCCATGAAAAACAAAAGTTTAAAAAAATATATTTAAAAATACGGAATAACGCGTAACATATTTTTATGCGGGCTCGTTCGTAAGCACAAGACAGCGTAAGTCGGGATAGGACCGTCGTAACCGGAGGACTACCTGTATATAAACATGCATATCTATGCTTTCACACTTTTAATAAATATATATATAACGAAATATTAACTCAAAGACATTGAATTAATAATTTTACTCTAGAAAAGATCAACAAAGAAAACCCATCCTTTGATTTTTTAATTTTTTTAGGGGGGGGGGTAAATCGTATTCCCCCCCACACCACTGTGGTGGAGGGAGTCGTGAGGTGAGATTCGTCCATGCTGTCGGTGTGTCCAAGCCCAAATGGCTTTATTTCTTTTAAAACACAGGACACTGCCCCTTTCATGTCCAGCCTTTTTTAAAGATCTCTCTGCTGCGACTGTTTCTTTTCTTTTTTTCCTAGTTTGTTTTAATGTTGTTTGTGTGTTGGGACTGTTTCATTATTGCAAGTTAACTGATATTTGTTTAATAAAAGTTTTCGCGTTTAACGTATTGCATTTTATTTCTTAATTTCTTTATAGATGAAAAAATGTGTCTTCTTTTTTTCTGACACAGTAAAATTTTAGGCTCGGGTGTCACCCCTTGATGGGTGTCACCCGGGGCGGTCCGCCCCCCTTGCCCCCCCCCTAGTGACGCCACTGCTGACAGTATTCCACCACGTGTCCTTGAAGTCTTTAAGTTCAACTTTATTTATAGGGGAAGGGGCGGAAACCAGAGTGGGGAATAAATAAAGGGCAGCTATGAGGACGAACAGAGAACTGAGAAACATCATGTTTCATGTTCTGTTCTTACTACCAGTGACCTAAATGCAAAGACAAGTGTCGTGTCACATTTAAATCCACCAGGATTTTTATCAAAGGATTTGCATAATCTCATATTTCATGTGACGTTGTTTCTCAGACTTTAAAGACCAAGGGGAGCAAACTCTGTGTGTGTGTGTGTGTGTGTGTGTGTGTGTGTGTGTGTGTGTGTGTGTGTGTGTGTGTGTATGCATGTGTGTATGCGTGTGTGTCTTTCTTAAATAATTTTTAAAGACAAATTTCTTTTTTTGATTGTCCAAACAATAGACTAATAAATAATATAAAAGCCCAAGTCAATCACTCACTGTTGGATGTACGGATGTGGAACTCTGAGGAACGATGTACAACAGTCTATAGCAGTTGAAAAATCGTGGGTTGATTAGCACTGTAAAAATAATTAATATAATGACATTGTTTGATCTTATATTTTAAAATACAAGGTGTGCATCGGTGCGCACGATGATTATAAATTAAAGATGCGCTGTAAAAAAATATTATATGACGTCATTGTTTTAGCTCATATTTTAATTTTGGAAAAGGGAACAAAGTTAAAAGAGGATTTGATATGGTTAATTGTAAAATACTTTGTGTACATTCCAGGAAGTTTAATATTTCGTATTTATCAAACAAGGATAAGTTACTTGGGCTTTTGACAAAAAACAAAGTGGGCGCTGTAGGCGCCCTACAACCCCTATTATTAAATACTTTTCGTACATTTCAGAAAGTTTAATATTTCGTATTTATCAAAAAGGACAAGTTAGTTGGGCTTTTGAAAAAGGTTGGCGCCGTAGGCGTCCCTAAAAATAGTGGGCGCCGCAGGCGCCACGGCGCCCCGGCACAATCTAGTTTATTAATAATAAGTTATTGTAAATGCAATGAGAAGATGAGCGCTTGTTATTGAACAATTACAAATAACTCTGGGTTTTGGGGGATAACCAATCAGCCCACACATAGACCGTTGGTGTCTAACCGTTATTTGTTTAGACCCATCGAATCCAATCTATGAATGGCACTATTTACACATAATCTAGTATTTCAGAAATACCGTGTGTTATATTCGGGGTTTCAGACAGAGTGGGGTGGGTGTGTGTGTGTGGAGGATTCCAAATTCTACAGAGCAAAGCATCGAGCCAAGGCGGACCATTCATGTCAGTAGAGCAGATTTTAGATCCGTAACTCTTGAGTTTTGAAGTACACCGATTGTGCGGAATTTATATGATTTCACGGAAGTTAAATTGTTTGCCACGTTGGTATTGGACCATAAAATGTGAGGACATTATTTGAATCTACTAATGGCAGGAATATATATATATACTAGTGTATTACCCGTCAAAAATGATGGAAGTTTTCAAAATAAATACATTTCAGCTGAAATCTATTTTTTTAAAAAAATACACATCAGAATAAAAAATGACGTTATACAGAACTTTCATTTATTTTATTTATTTTTATTTTATTCATTAATTTTCATATTGAAAAATTTTATGCGGAACGTTCGAAATGAGTTATTTTTGGTGCAGTAATTTGGTGCGCTGCTTTCTAAAATTAGTAGCGTCAGGGACAGGACAGGCGGGTCGTGAAATACATTGCAAATTATATACATTGATATATATATATATATATATACAGTCGAACCCACTTACCTCGAGCTCGGTTAGCTCGACCACCCTATTATGTCGACGTTTTTTATTGGAACCGCCAAATTCTCTCTTTGTCTTAGCATTTTTTCGTCGTTTAATTGGATTTTTAAAGTCAGCGAAACCTCATAACACGAGCACAAAAAAGGGTCAAATTTGCCACTTAATGCTGGTTATCTCGATCCCCATGACCAATCGCCAGCTTTTGAAAATGTTAGATGTGATTTTTTTATAACCAAGTGAAGGCATAACATTTCTGCCTAGCTGGTGACGTCACAGCCCGCTTGCTCACAGCGCTGTGTTACTAACTTAAATCGCCAGCTTTTGAAAATGTTCTTATCGATAAGGCTGAACCGATCGGTTCGGCTGCTCGGCATTGGTAGATTTTTGTATACTCTGAGATACTCGGTTCAGCGGCCGCGTAAGTGATGCCGAGTATTACGTAATTGGTCCAATAGCAAAGATGCACGCAGAATCGCATGTCTAAAACATTTAGTTGCGTATGGAATTAACAAAATGTACCGTGTGCAGACTTGTTGTCATTGGCAAACATTCATCCTTCAACCTCATTTTGCCTATTACATATACTGTACTACTGCTTTGTTCTCATTGTTTCATTCATAAGAAGTGGCCGTGTGCAAAAGCCATTTAACTATTGGTTAGAATTAATTAAAATATGTCAAAGTTGAAGGTTCAAAAGTTCAAAAGGAGTACCTAATTTATTTTGTGTACGTTTATATAGAGAAGAGTTCGCTTTGTCATGAGTCATATATAGGTCACGATAGACCATTCTAAGTCCATTGTAAGCTGAGGGGACGGACCCAAAGAAGATGATTAGGAAGAGAATGGTTAGGGGACAATTAGGGGATGTGTAGGTTACTTATTTGTGTAGCTTGTAAGGAAAATCAAGCAAGTGGCTTCGTAGGCACAGTATCGCTCAATCTGGGAATCACCGCAAAACGGCGTTATATTTAAACTTCAACGGTAATTAAAAACGAACGGTCTTAACAACCTTAAGAAAGAGTAAGAGTGAAGAAATAAGGGTCCCGATATTCCGATACGATTCTGATTAATCCTCCCATCACTAATTAACGCACAACACGTATATAAAGAAATTTCAAGCGCATGTTAATATTTTGCCGCCATATTGGTTTTCGTTTTAACTCGATCATCGGTTATCTCGATGCCATTTTGCATACCCCAACGCCGTCGACTTAAGCGGTTTCGACTGTGTATATATATATATATATATATATATATATATATATATATATATATATATACTAGCGTATAACCCGTCAAAAATGCCGGAAGTTTTCAGCTGAAATCTATTTATTTTATAAAAAATGCACTTTTTTAGGGCGCCTAAGGCGCCGACCTTTTCAAAAGCCCAACTAACTTGTCCTTGTTTAATATATACGAAATATTAAATTTTCTGAAATGTACACAAAATATTTTATAATAGGGGTTGTAGGGCACCTACGGTGCCCCCTGTGTTTTTTTATTTAATAATTAGCCATCATCAAATCCTCTTTTTAAATCCTTTATATTAACTCGTGGTGTCTGGTTGTTTGTTTGAACCCTTGATTGCTTGCTTGTCGCCAAAACTTTTGATCAATTTTTAACCCAATTCCTTGTAAGCTAGCGAGCTGAAAATTTGTAGGCCGTTTCGTACCGATGATAAAAACAATGTATCAAAATTTCAGATCGATCGCATGTACAGTAATTAAATTATTGATTTTTTAGATTATTTTATTTATTCCTATGTATCATACATAAAGGATTTATAGTCAAAAACTTGGTTTGTTACGTTTTTTTTTATTACATTGATCCCTTTTTCAAAATTAAAATACATGTATGATCGAAAACAATGACGTCATATAATATTTTTTTACAGCGCATCTTTAATTTTCACACCTTTTGATGCATTGGTGCAGTAATTTGGTTTTCCCTGCTTTCTAAAATTAGTAGCGTCACGGACAGACATTGCAAGTTATATTGTTTAATAGTTCGGGAAAGTTCATATAAGAAGGCATTTATAAAGGTTTTCGATTAAACTAAACTATTCCAAAAGATGGGATACTTGCCGCTCTTCGTGCTTCTGGTTATTAGAGAAAGGAATAGATAGATAACCAGTGAAAAATATACTTAATAAACGTGATCAATTTTCACATTTGTTTCAAGCAGACCTTACAATTACAAGTGATAAAACTAGCCATGTGATCATTGAGGAAGAAGTAGAGAGTTATAGAAAGGTAGAGAGAGGGAGAGAGAGAGAGAAAGATATATATATATATATATATATATATATATATATATATATATATATATATATATATATATATATATATATATAGAGAGAGAGAGAGAGAGCAAGAGAGATAGAGAGAGATGCAGATAGAGAGAGGGAGAGAGATAAATAAATAGAGAAAGAGAGAGATGAAGATAGAGAGAGGGAGAGAGATAAATAGAGAGAGAGAGAGAAAGAGAGAGTGAGAGAGAGAGAGAGAGAGAGAGAGAGAGAGAAAGAGGAATTGGTTTACGATTTTAATGGAGTCTAATTATTATTTTTAAAACCAATCCAGTGACGATTGAGAGTTGTGCGGGATAACAAACACAGCACCACTCGATTTTATATCATAGTTTTGTTTCACCAACTCAAAGAGGATGACATTCTGACATAGCTTGTCCTAACCCTGTCATTATGTAACAGTTTTGTTTCGCCTGAGATCCTGTTGTTAATTACTTCTGGTCACATGACGCTTGGTCTAATAATTGGAATATTTCAGTGCTAATTGGTGCCTGGATCGTTACACAATCAATCCGTGCAAGTAAAGTGTGTCGTTCTAAAAAAAACCAAACAAAAACTTAGTAGAAGCTGGTGTAACAATAATATCCCAAACAATTTTTAAAAAAAGTTAATGGACCACTGCAATGTAGTTTAAACCTTTCCGCGGTGTTGAAAGGGTTAAATGACAGGCTCTCGCCCCAGACAGCAAAAACATTTTTGTTATCATTATAGGGCAATCCATAAATGACGTCACGCGACTTTGGTCGATTTCCCATCCCCCCCTTTCGTCACTAGTCTTCACAAAAAGCTAGGCCTCCCTCCAATATGACGTCACAATGCTTTGTCACTCACTCATAAAAGCCGTATTTCCTTTTTGAAAAAGAGCATGTTTCAAATCACTTTATTTTGTCATTTAAGTATTTATTTAGTGTAAAGCTGCACTCAAATATCGTAAAACGCGTGAAGCTATGTAAAACGCCATTAAAGAAACTGTAGGCAAACAAATAGCTAAGTGGAACTTTTATTTTAAGTTGCGTGTTTTTGATGTGACGTCACAGTTCTTAAACACCCTCCCTCCTCCCCTTCGTCACTCACACATCGTCACAAATGTCTGACCCCCCCCCCTCCCCCTTTTTTTCCTAGGTGCGTGACGTCAGTTATGGGCGCCCCCATTTGCAGGAGAGGTATTTATAGAATACAAATTCTAGATATTTTATTTTTTAGCGAATTCGTGTGAAATAGGTGGCGAGATTCTCGCACCTCCTCTGGCTAAACTACCCTGTGAGTTGTGTCCCTTGTAACACCTGAATGGTGGTTTCAATTAATTGGATTGGTATAGCTTATAAATTAATTTTAAACACAGATTAAGAGAGCGATGTGGGTCAGAGATGGAGAAGAAAGAGAGAGAGAGAGAGAGAGAGAGAGAGAAAGAGAGAGAGAGAGAGAGAGAGAGAGAGAGAGAGAGAGAGAGAGAGAGAGAGAGAGAGAGAGAGAGAGAGAGAGAGAGAGAGAGAGAGAGTTTGGAAACAGTGAGGATGATAGAGAAGGATTACATTGATTGATTCTGTGTTAAAGAAATAAAACAAAAATCGTATTAAAAAAAAATTGGTTGAAGAACATAGGAAAAAAAGGAGCAATTATTAAGTTAGAAGAGGTTACGAAATAAGGGGAAAGGAAGGGGGGATGAGGGTTGAGGGTAAAATAGATTATTTGAATTTGAGTGGAATATAAATATAGCTATTTGTAACACAAACAAGAGTCAACCCTTCGAACATGTCGACCCAAGATTTATTGTGGAACGAACCAACCAAATCTTTTTGTAGGAAGATTTCAACCCAAGTTTTATTTTGATATTATTTTTTTAAAGAAGCCACTTAATATAAGGTGTAATTGGTAATTTTGAAGAAAAAAAAATGAATCAAAATCAAAATTAAGGCACGAACTGGCAGTTCTGTTTCTAAATATTCGTAGCTAGCCATTTAAAAAAAAATCAAAACAAAATAACTGAAGTTCTTCTCAAAAGGAAGCTGATTTCGAGAACAGCAATAACAACTAGTAGAATCTGGGGAAATGCCAACAGCTCCTAAAACCCCCCGAGTGCTTTTTAGTGCCTTCCAGCAACATTTGTTGGTTGATGACGTGCACTGTTAAGTAAAAAAAAGCTCGCCATCGAAAAACAGAAATTGTATCATCAACTCCGAGCGGTTCTCACATTGGAGGGATTGGATGACTCTTGCATTGATCTTTTCTTTTTTTTCTTTCTTTTAAATATATTTTTTCAAGAGCGACACATGAGCATAAAATTTAGTTTCCGAACTCCAATATATTTTTTTTTGAATTTTTTTTAAAATTTGAATACTAAAATAATTGCCGTAATTATCAAAAATGTAAATCGAAATCGTCTTAAAGAAAGAATGATTATAACTAGATACTTAATAAGATAATAGTTAATCTGTCATTACTGTGAAGTAGATCAGTCCAGACATTCAAACAAATAGAGCTAATTACGTGATAATATAAATATTGTCTACACTAAAGAAAAGTATTTCGACTTTGAACATCTTAACTACATTACTATGATTCATGTCACAATATGGGAACACAGAAAAACAAAAATGTTGTTGCAGTGACAAATTTACTTCCTTGTTGACAATAGGAATAAAAGGCTAAGTAAAATATACATGATTTTGTTTTCTTTGTTTTGATGATTTTTTGTTCTAAACCAGTGGTTCCCAAACTTTTTTGAACCACGGACCCCTTTTATACTCAAAATTTCCCCACGGACCCCCAAGTAAAAAAAACACTTTATAAATGCATAGTACACAAATTACAAAAGCAACATTTCGATGAAAAGTACGGTATTTATTAAAATTATTACTTTTGTTTGATATGAAATTGAAAAAAAACCAAACAAAAAAACTTGGATTAACATGATGGGATTTTATGTGCTGCCCACACATTCCCCTGCTCGTTAGTGCTGGCTAAAAACTTGTGACCGCTACATCACTTGCCCCATAGACCGTCATGGACTGGAAAGGGGGTCATTTATGAGTGAATTTATGCCTGACTCAATGTTTGTGTGTAGGAACCGCAAATCCTCACGAGCACCACTTTCTAGTCGTTTATTTTTTAAAATATTTTTGTTGTTTTTTTATGATGAGGTTCATAACGCCACTGAATCTTTGTTCTACCAAATAGGAAGACAGGAAAACAGTAACAAAAACTATGTAAAATAACCTTTAATGCAAAATATAAAATTGGGATCTGACTTTGTAATCAGAATTTGTGGTATCCTAGTTCAAACAGTGGTATAAGTTCCTAATTTGTGGATATTTCAATAAGCTGCTCCTGTATTAGTATGTATTCATCTGTGTTTGGGATCTTAGTTTTTGTCCATGCGCCAAAGAGCTCAACTGCCAGTCGGAAATATCCTATAGTGGCAAATGCCTACAAAATGTCCGCATGAAGAGCCGTTAAGTTTTGACAGTAAGCAAGCAAATCTTAAACTATGTGGCAATTTCAAAAGATTTGAAAACTGAGAACATTCTCCTGTTCCTAAGTGTTGTTTGCAAAGAAAAAGATTTTCAACAAGCTCAGATATAACGTTTTTAGTTTTGATTAAATTTAATTGGTTACCTTATAGTAGTTATAGTTTCAAATCAGTTTTGTTAAAGTTCAGTAAATAACTCATTCATAAAGATATGTAATTTTTTTTAGTTAATTGTGATGCTAATTGTCTTTGTTTTCCAGGAATTTGGACAATGAATCAAACAGAGTATAAAATCGATTTAAATATCTACGTGATGATAACCAGCGTACTTCTGTGTGAATAAATAATCCATTATAGTCTTCTTCTTCATTTTCCAAACCGTGGTGAGCAAATAATCTCTCATCGAAGGCATTCCTTTTGATTTTATTAACTGCTCTAATGACATAATGTAGTGATCCATGCAAACTTTCACTAAGATTTTTTTGAATATTTGATGTTGATGAATGACTCAATTTACTGAAAATACGTTTGGTACATCATGTTTTAAGTATGCCAGAAATTCAAGTGTATTTCTTTAATTTAAAACATCTGTTTTTAATTCAGTAAATAACGTTTCAAGTTTCGTCCCTGCTTCCAAACATTTAGGCATACTTCAAATAACCATAAACATCATATTGTCGGCATTGTTTCTTCGGCTCACTCAATTTAAGAATTACCTTTTTGTTAAACACGCTATAACTTAGGGCCCCTGCCTTTTTTGGGGGCCCCCGGAAATTTGTTTTCATATTTGTCACTGCTATAGATTATCTAGACCTCAAAAGGTCCTTAAATAGCTTAGGGCCCCATCAAGTCTAAATGCAGCCTTGGACTCACTCATTCTTTTATCTGTTGTAACAGACCACTGTTAATAATTATTAACGTTTTCAATGTAATGCTACAGTAAAGCCCTAATGAAAACATTTGATGATAGGATACAATTTAGATAAATATAACTTCCCGACACATCAAATAATACACAACCTTGCAAACCTCGTAGATTCAAGTTAAAAACTTGTATATTTCTACTTATAGTTATAGGGAATTCGGCATTTCATCTGCATCAAGCTTGACCTTTCAACAAACCAAGTATTTTGATTTGTTATAGATGTGGAAATTACAGTAGTTCTAATACTTTTGTTTTACGTAAAACAACATTGTATCCGTGCAGGATACCACCTAAGATAGTATTTAATTAGTAGAAAAGGCATTAACATACTATTTTATTTATTATTATTTATTTTATTTTTCAATAATAAAACACATTTATCACAGTTTTATTATTTGATGTTAAACCTTGCGCGGACCCCCTGACGTTTTTCAGGGACCCCCAAATCAATTTTTATTTTCCACGGACCCCCTGAAAGATCCCGCGGGCCCCTGGGGGTCCATACGGACCACTTTGGGAACCACTGTTCTAAACTATTTATTGTTCTACATAAAAAAGAGTGACTCATTTTGTGTGGTGAATTAAGACGGATATACACAAATATTTAGCATTATTTTTCAATGGAATCAAAAAGAAAACATCTTTATTATTATTTTTTTTTAAAGCAAACTTTTTATTATCAGATAAGTCAATATGAAAATCGTTCATTTGTGACATTGACTATATTAGATGGGGGTGGGGGTGGGTTTGGTGTGCCGTGTCTGCAGAGGTCACTCTAACCTAAACCCTAACAGTACACTAAATCCAGGGCCGTGCTTAGACCACTGGAACCTATGAGGCCGCAGTGGGCTCCGCACAATTCGTTTCTATTACAAAATCTTAATTTTTAATTTATTATCCTTATCCCTAACCAGAGTGGGCCCCGCGAAATCCGTTTCGATTGTTAAGGCGGGCCAATGTGCCATCGAAGGTTTGTTGTTCCGTGTGCAAAGTAAAAAAAACCCGTGTGCAAAGTTGCACATCTATTTTTTGTGCAATATTTTACAAAACTTGCTGCGTGCTACTCCCTAACTGATGCGCGGCCGAGCATTAAAGGGAACATTGAGGACGACGCTGGCTAAATCCTAACCCTAACAGGAAGTCCTAGGCTACCGAAAGGTCAAGGTCCATTCCTTTCATCGTCACGCTCCATTTCTCACAAATATATATAATTCATTCATTTCTTGTTCAGGATTGAACACAGATTTGATATTCAACTTGTTTCTGGGGTTTATATCCAATAAAAAGTATTCTGTTATTGAAGAAAAAAAAATCAAACCCACAACCAATTGTAACATTGAATGGAGATTTATGTAACAGCAGCTCTAACTTTTACAGATTACTAAAAAAATATTTTTTAAAAACCAGGTTGTTATAAGTGGACTAAAAAGAATACAATAAATAGAAGTAAAAAAAAGATTTTTAAAAACCACGTTTTTATAAGCGGACTAAAAAGAAGAAAATAATTTAAAACTTATAAGTTCAAGTACTTTAATTTAATATGACTAAAAACGTGGGGCGGGTGCTTATGAGGTTTTACATATGAGACTCACTCATACTCTCACTTATAGATCTCTCTTTTGCCTTCTACATTAGAAATCTTTAATTTTTATACCAAACACCCGCCCCACGTTTTAGTCATATTAAATCAAAGTACTTGAACTTATAAGTTTTAAATTATTTTCTTCTTTTTAGTCCGCATATAAAAACGTGGTTTTTAAAATCTTTTTTTACTTCTATTTATTTTATTCTTTTTAGTCCACTTATAACAACCTGGTTTTTTAAAAATATTTTTTTACCTCTATTTATTTTACCAAACACCTCACAAGCGCCCGCCCTACGTTTTAAAAACATTGTAATGTGGTCACGGGGTGAACTCAAGGATGTCAACAAAAGCAGACGGTACAGCTGCTATAGACTATAGATAAACTAAAAAGTTCAATAATTTAATAACGGTACATTCGATCAATTTGAAATTTTGATACAATGCATTGTCATCCAAGATCTATATGTGATAAAATTTTCAGATCTCTAGGACCATCAAAAGTGGTTCAATTTTACGTTGGCAGATTTGAAAAAATCTTGGACAAACAAACCAACAAACAGGAACGAAAGCGAGTTAATAAAAACGTGGTAATAAGTAAAATGTAAAAAAATATTTAAAAGGACCCGCTTTTATTTTCAAACATTTACAGACTGAAACGCGCTGATCTCCCCTGGCCTTGATGTAAACACGGGAATTTGGGCTGGAGTGAAACTAGTGAGCCGTGGAGGTCAACTCTAGCAGACGACTATACATTCTAAAATAGTAATAAATAGAGATAAACTAAAAATTGATTAATTTAATTACGGTACATTCGATCGATCTGAAATTTTGATACAATGCATTGTCATCCAAGATCTGTCTGTGGTAAAAATTTTAGATCTCTAGGACCATCAGAAGTGGTATAATTTTACGTTTCAAGTTTTGAAGGAAGGATGGATGGATACAACATACAAACAGTGTGACTTAAATAAAAGCGTGTAAATAAAAACAACCCGTAAAAAACCAAAGTTTTTGACTATAAATCCTTTACGTATGAAACGTAACTAAAAGAATGTTCATTATAACACGCAGCGCAAGACCATCCAAAAATACAAAATTGCAGTTGTGTCGTAAAACGTGTTTAATATAATGCGCACCGATCAGGAATAGGTTTATAAAAAGTGTTGTCAGTAAAATACGCACCTTATTGCGCGACAGAAAGGTTGTTCAATATAATACGCACCGCGACGCTCTATCTCAAAAAATAGCATGATACATAGGAATAAATAAAATAATCTAAAAAATCAATAATTTAATTACGGTACATGCGATCGATCTGAAATTTTGATACATTGTTTTTATCATCGGTACGAAACTGCCTGCAAAATTTCAGCTCGCTATCTTGCGAGCAAGTGGGTTAAAAATCGATCAAAAGTTTTGGCGACAAGCAAGCAAGGTCGGTCGGTCGGCCGCAGACACCACGAGTTAATATAAAGGATTTAATAAAAAACAACCCGTAAAAAACCAAGTTTTTGACTATAAATCCTTTACGTATGAGACGTAACTAAAAGAATGTTCATTATAACACGCAGCGCAAGACCATCCAAAAATACAAAATTGCAGTTGTGTCGTAAAACGTGTTTAATATAATGCGCACCGATCAGGAATAGGTTTATAAAAAGTGTTGTCAGTAAAATACGCACCTTATTGCGCGACAGAAAGGTTGTTCAATATAATACGCACCGCGACGCTCTATCTCAAAAAATAGCATGATACATAGGAATAAATAAAATAATCTAAAAAATCAATAATTTAATTACGGTACATGCGATCGATCTGAAATTTTGATACATTGTTTTTATCATCGGTACGAAACTGCCTGCAAAATTTCAGCTCGCTATCTTGCGAGCAAGTGGGTTAAAAATCGATCAAAAGTTTTGGCGACAAGCAAGCAAGCAAGCAAGGTCGGCCGCAGACACCAAGAGTTAATATAAAGGATTTAAAAAAGAAAAGGGTGCCTATGTTTGAAAAAAACAACAACTTTGAGATGGATTTTGAAACATTTTTAAAATTCAAGCCGTTGTGAAAGGGACTTGACAAGTATTATTAAAAGACTGCCGGTCTTGTATAGAGGCTATCTAAGCACATTGCAGCTAGACATAGCTAAAAAGGACCATGACAGAACTTAGTAGCATCACAGCAGTAATTTGAGTTCTTGGTTTGAACATCCAACCAAAGTTTCTGAGTAATTGGGCGCAGTTAATAGTTTAGCAAAACGTTGTTTTTGTTTTTTGTTGTTTTTTTGCGTTAGTTTTTTTTTCCTCTTTTGTTTCTTCATTCTTTGTTCGCACATTTCAGTCATCAAAGACTTAAAATATTCTAGAAATTTGATATAACGTACTATGTTACCAGTGATAAAAAATATATATCTCCCTATTTGTATCTTTTAGAAATCAATCGCCATTCAGTGGCGTAGCTAGGGTAATCTGCGCCCGGGGACATGGCACAAAATCTGCGCCCCTTCTCGGGCCGACAAATTCTGGGGGCTCACTGAGCCCCCAAGAAAATTTTGAAATTTTACGCGTTATATTGTTCATTTTCGAAGCATCTGGTATTTTAGTGAAATAGAAATACAGACTAATAATTCTCTATACGATTGTAAACAATTTATTTGAAAAATATATATATACTCTACTAATTATACATGACTGGAATAGACATAGTCTACATACAACAAATTGATCCTCCTTGATTTGACTGTCGCAAACTCGTCAATCACGTTGTCAAAATTAATATTCTCAGTGTTTCTCTTTCGATGCTAAGGAGTGCAGGATCACTCAGACGATCTTATCCAATTGAAGCACGTAAATAAGACCATAGAAGCCTCATTTTATCTGAAGGACCGCTCACAGCTTGCAATTGAAACGACAAATGTTAGAAGTATTTGCAGTAAAATGTGCAGATTCGGAAATACGTCATCTCCATATGAAACTATAAAACCAAGAATATCCAAAGGAGTTTCCAACATGACTTCAGTCCGGGTACTGAGCAGTACTTTGCAGTCTCCGATTTCTGTGCACAATTCGTGATCATTTACGTCAGTATCGTAGAAATTTCCAAAATCTAAGCACTTTTGACGAAGTGTATCGACCTTTGTCTACGCGAGAACAGTTATGACGTCTAGTAAAATCCAAATTTGGTGTTTAGGTTTCTTAGACATATTGATATCTCATGTCAGAGTATATCAATTACGCTGTTAATAACACGCGCAATTTCTTCTTCTGCAGAAGGTCCTGCACCTTTTGCTAATTTTCCAGGCATGCTCTGATGTCATCTAATCCTTCCTTCAACCTCGATTCCCCAAGTTGTGCATCTTGTTTTTCTATTGTCTACCGCAACTTTGCTCAAATTATCGCAAATATTGACAAGATATTGCTCCTGCGGTTCAAGATTATATGCGGCTTCCTTGAAATTCATCGTAGAATCCTGCAAACGTTTCTGGACACGATCAATTTCCCCAAGTGTGATGTTCCAGAAATGTAACAAAACCAGGAGGTTAAAGTTTAATATACCCGCCAGCAAAGTTTCTGCATCACTTCTGGTGTCCGGCGTCATAGTTGCATCTTCTGATAATTTTTCCATCAGCCCTACTAGGTCATCTAGTCCTTCATAAATGTCTTTAACAGCTTATGATCGTGCACTCCAGCGTGTTTCAGATTCCCTCTTCATTGTGATTGGCACAAGTCTTTTTAATTCCTCCAACGAGTTGTTGAACGAGAGAAAAACAAATATATACTTTCAGCCGTTCCAAAAAAAGTGATAACAACTAGATCCTGTTTAGCTGAGTGTACTCCTGGTAAGTTTAAGATGTGGTTGATTCAGTTGACGAACGATGCTATGTGATTTCTGGCACATATTCGCTGTTGAATGCCCAGTCATTACATCAGCATTGTATGATTTGTCATACCATTGTGACCGACAGTCGGCTAGCGGTTTGTTAGCAGATTCCAGTTTCTCTACGACAATTCTTTCAAGGCTTGCTGCGTCTTTGGAATGTATCTGAACAAAACCCTAAAAATGATCTTTTGATGGTTACATTTTAGTTTGAAAATCCACATCAACAAATCTGATGACTTGAGAGAACTGTTCCCGGTGTCCTATATCGAATGTTGAGTCAAGTAAGATACTTTAGTACTTGTTTTTTTCTGATATTACTCAACAGCTGATTCCTTACAGTCGATGTAAGTAGGTGGATAAATTCATTTGGACTTCCGATGATAAATAAGATACTGAGCCTGGATTTTCTCGGGAATTTTGTAGGTGTTTTTCTATCAGTTGATCATACTGAGCAACGAGTTTGATCACAAAGAGAAATTTTCCAACATTTTTATCCTCGTCCTTATGCAGATGTTTCTCCTGGTCACGCAGTGCCGAATTTTGTGAAACTAGAAACTTAATACAGGTAATTATTATTTTCAAAATATCGCGCCAAACGTTGTTTTTTCATTTGAATTTGAGCTTGGATCTGTGGTAGTATCATTTATATACTAGTAGAATGGCACCCCATTAATGCTCAATGGTGGCGTCAAAATCGTGCTTACCAACGTGTTTTATAACGAAGATATTTGTTGAGCTCCAAAATTCAATCTTGCAAACGTATTTAGGAAACATTGGTTTACATCAAAATAAAATTAAATAATTAGTTTTATTACTCATTTTGGCGCCCCCTAACGTGGCGCCCGGGGACATATGTCCCCCCCTGCCCCCCCTCGCTACGCCACTGTCGCCATTTAAGGGCAGGTTAAACCCCTAAATTCTTAATTTTGTGTTAAAAAACGTTAATTTTGAAAATCATCTTTTTACTAAGTATATTCATTTCCAAATACAATGACATACTTATCTTTTAAATAAACGCATTAAAAGTATTTTAATTTAATTATTTAAACCGGTAAGGTATGAGAAAAAATACCTAATTAATTATGCAAAAATTTTAAATTATTTAAATTGTCCATAACTTTGCTTATTTTTAACGGATTTCATTTTTTTTTCCACCCAAATAAGCGAAATTTAAATACTGAACAACTTCTTATAAAAGGTCAACATAAGTGTAAGAATAATTTTCATTGGTTGATAGAAAGGAAGTTTATTTGCTGAAGCCAATCACATCTCTTCTTATATGAAAAAAACAACTTGACTTCACCGGAAGTGACCTCTCGTAAACTCAAGTTGTTTACTTGCACATTGTGAAGCCTGTGAAGATTAATGTGAACTGTGTTGGATTCTGTGTTTTATAAGGACCTGTTTATTTAGTTCAATTTTAAATTTAAAATATCAATGGATAAAGTTAAAAAGCAAGGGAATAAATATCGTTGTAAAAAGCGTAAATTTTACGGAAATAGATTTACTAAAAAAAATAACGCTATTGATAGTGACTCTAACTCTATCGCCCCGATCGCTTCGGTTTCTGGTACTCAAGTTATCGAAGATATTGTTATTGACCCTATAGACAATAATTTAAACTCGATACCCACATCTTCTTCATTTCAAAAACTAAATGATTCTATAAATGTTTCTAGCCCCAATTTTCCTAAAATTAGTGGTTTTCGCATTGTAGATGTTGGATCAATAATAGCATTTATCCAGTCATTCCCTTGCTCATTATGTGAGCAGATTACCACTTATTCTGTTAGAGAAGAGCTAAGTGGAATAAGTAGTATTTTATATTTTAAATGCATCAAGTGTAGGGATGAAATAGAATTTAAGACATGTACTGAGAATGTAAACCTTAGACTACAATTAGCAATGAACAGCATTGGCTGTCATCAAGAAAAAACTAAAAGATTTCTAGGGAACATGGACATGCCTCCCCCAGTTAGTGCTCCCATAGTCACTAAATATAAGGATAGAATTCATTTTGCTACAAATGAAGTAGC
Organism: Ampullaceana balthica; assembly: GCA_944989445.1. Taxonomy (NCBI): domain Eukaryota; kingdom Metazoa; phylum Mollusca; class Gastropoda; family Lymnaeidae; genus Ampullaceana; species Ampullaceana balthica. The sequence continues at coordinate 141,073 of CALYLW010000092.1, read as the reverse complement.
AAAAGAGTGCATGTCTCAGGCAGCATTAGAACTAAAAGAAGCCCAGGGTAGTAATGTTACTGTTTCCTGTGATGGGACCTGGCAGCGCCGAGGCTTTGTTTCGAAGAACGGAGTAGCTACTGTTTTGTCAGTAAATTCCAACAAAGGGCCTTCCAAAGTAGTTGATACTCATGTGAGTAGCAACTACTGTGATAAGTGTTCTAAGGCTAAAAAAAGATTTCCTGATAACTCTGATTATCAGGATTGGTTTACAAACCATTTAGGTGCCAGGGAATGTGAATCAAATCACCAAGGTACATCTGGTCAGATGGAACCTAAAGGCATTTTAAAAATCTTTCGCCGCTCTGAAGATATGCATGGTCTAACTTACACTGGTTATTTAGGGGATGGGGATTCTAAAAGTTTTAAAAGTGTAGCTGAAGCTAGTCCTCCAGTTTATGAAGAGGTATCAATTTTAAAATTAGAATGTTGCGGCCATGTTCAGAAGCGAATGGGAAAACGCTTGATAGATAAAGTAAATGAGCATAAGGGTAAATCATTTAAAGACAATGGTAAAAGATATATAGGAATAGGTGGGGCTGGAAGATTAACAAAATGTGCTATAAAGCGCATTCAAGGACATTATGGGGCAGCAATAAGAAAAAATTCAGGGGACATGGGTAAAATGAAAAAAAGTATTTGGGCAATATATCACCATCGGGAGGGTAAGCACAATGATTGTGGTAGTTGGTGCCCCAAAGATAAAGATTTAGAAGCTGCAAATAAGAACTGCCTTCCTCCATTTGTAATGAAAATTATTAAACCTATATTTGAGGAGCTTTCATCGGATGCTCTTTTAGCAAAGTGTGTTCACGGAGGGACTCAGAACGCTAATGAAGCATTCCATAATTTAATTTGGTATCGCTGTCCTAAGACAACTTTTGTTGGGAGAAAGAGACTAGAAATAGCTGTAGATGATGCCACAATAGTTTATAACAATGGTGAATTAAAAAGGGGGGACATATTCAAAAATTTGGGCTTAAATTTTGGAAAATATTGTTTTCAGACATTTTCTAGAATAGATAAAAAGCGCGTATCCTCCTCACTTATTCAAAATTTAGATAGAAGTAAAGCTAAAAGGGCTAAAAAGTCTGTATTATCAAGTAAGGAATTGGATAAGGAAGAGTTTTATGTTGCTGGGGGTTTCTAAATTTGATAAAATTCCCTTAAAAATGTAAATTTGTAAGTTTTTTTCAATTTTCTCAAAATCTCATTTTTCTTAAAATTAATTCACATTTAACATTGTAACTTTAAAATTACTTATTGTATAGCTGTATAAATTGGCAGGAATGTTCTTTATATATGTATTGGTGTGACTGTCTATGGTCTTTAAACCTGTTCTAAAACCTAAGGAAATATTCAGGAAAATGTTATCCCCTACCCTAAAAATGTTTCATCGAAGGACATGGATATGTAAAGAATTAAGGTAAATTTCATTTTTTATTCTATTTCAACCATTATAGTCGACATTTTTAGTATGACTGAGTTCTACAACATATCAAATTTTTAAGGTCCTGGGGCTATTTGTTTTTGAGATACATTGATTTTTCATTTAGGTCATATTTTAACATTTTCGCAACAATTTACCCTAAAAATGATGAAAAACTATATTTTTTAATAACTTAGATTTTTTTAGTATTTTTTTTATTGATTTTAGACGTGTTTTTTAATAGCTGAAGCAAAAAAAATAGTCAAATTCCAATATTTCAATTTAGGGGTTTAACCTGCCCTTAACAACTTTTTACGGTTTTGCTATTGATGGATTAAAAACACTTTATCTATTGTTATTTCTAATTGAGAAGTGCATGGCATCTGTGGACCAGGCCTTAAAGGACAAAAATACCACTGGGGTTCCTGGAGTAGCTTGGCCTCATGATGGCCTTAACTGCAAATATAACCTTTAATAAATGTACTATACTTTATTAAACACGAATTATTTTTATACTAGTGTATCACCCGTCAAAAATGACGGAAGTTTTCAAACTAAATACACATCAGATTAAAAAATAACGTAATACAGAACTTTCATTTATTTTTATTTGATTCATTTATTATCATATTGAACAATTTTATGCGGAGCGTTCGAAAATTGTTATTTTTTGGTGCAGTAATTTGGTGCACTGCTTTCTAAAATTAGAAAAGCATTACATTACAACCATACAGACGACGGGATTTATGTATATTGATTATTTTTTTTATCCATGTTTTATTCCAGCAATTTTTTTTTACTTATATGTATGATCAAGTGTTTCAATGTTTAATTTGGGTCTCTCTTATGTGTATTTTAATGCATCTTGAGAGGTTCTAAGGTTCAGACTGCCTAACTCTGCAGAGCCAGCATTGTGACAGTGCACAGGGACGGGATTGTGACAGTGCACAGGAACGGCATTGTGACAGTGCACTTGGGTTGCATTGTGACAGTGCACCTGGACGGCATTGTGACAGTGCCCATGGGTGGCATTGTGACAGTGCACAGGACGGCATTGTGACAGTGCACTTGGGTTGCATTGTGACAGTGCACAGGGACGGCATTGTGACATTGCAACGGTAAGGCGTTTATGATGGTATTTTACTTTTACAAGTCGGAAATTTCTAAATAGCCATCTTATTTCACTTTTGATTCACTGTGAAATGTAGCAATTCTTTTAGTTTCAATTGTAATAGTGTTAAAGGTAAATGTAAAGACTAAAGACTAGATAAAAAATCGTATTAAAAAAATAATAACAACATGACAAATCCTCACTTTCCCCATCAATGCTGACAATGTCCAGTACTTACCAAAGTTTAGATTTGTAATAGTCGACAACACGCTTGTTTATTAACACACTTGACACCGCGTCGTCCGTTTAGCCTATACTTAATGATTTAACAAAGTCACACTGGTGAGATGAAGAGACGAGATGAGCAACCGGAACCTGGCGTCAAAACACTCTCTTTTATAGACAGAGCTGTACCACGGGGGTACAACACTTTCTTTCTCTTTGATACGAGGACTGTACCACGGCTGTATAACACTTTCTCTTTAATACGAGGACTGTACCACGGCTGTATAACACTTTCTCTTTAATACGAGGACTGTACCACGGCTGTATAACACTTTCTCTTTAATACGAGGACTGTACCACGGCTGTATAACACTTTCTCTTTGGTATAAGGACTGTATCACGGTGGTAGACTACAAAACTTTCTCTTAGACTTAGATACGAGGACTGTAATAAACTTTCTGCTCTGAGACCGAACGTTTGTATGTCACCGAACACACAGACACAACGCTATTAAATCATCTCTCATCATGACACCGATATGTCGGTTGTCTATGGCTGAGGCCGTCGGCGATGTCGTGTAGGCGTGGGGCCGCTGACGTGGTTGCAAAGTTGCCTAATCGCCACAATGTTGCTGTCACAGCATGTGCTGCAGCGCGGAGTTCAGTCGCGGGTGACGGATTTTCCCCCGAATGTGGGTCACGGTGGTCGAGCCGCATGCGCGCTCGGCTGGCTGGCCTGGTCACGGGTTCGAATCTCCGTGAAGGCAGGGATTTGTTCCCGGGCGGGGGGCAAGGGTGTCCCTGAGTCCACCCAGCTCCGAATGGGTACCTGACACTAGATAAGGAAACGATGGCGGCTGGGAATAGCGTGGTCCCTCAAAGCCGTGGCCTGCGAACGCCGCGCTACTTGCCAAAAGACCGGCATGGGCTGTGCTAGAAAGTAGGACGCAATAATATTCTGTATACAAGGCGCGTCGGAAAAAGTTAATGAATAAAATAAATGTAAACCCAGTGAAGTGGGGGGAAAAGATGTGGGATGGTGGTACGAGTTAGTACGTCGTCGACTGAATGCATATCTTTGGTTTTAAAATCTTAACATTGTTGTCAAAACATGAATTTCTTGCAAAACCCTGGCAGCTGTCAATATCCTTGTTGTTGACAAAACCCTGGCAGCTGTCAATATCCTTGTTGTGGACAAATGAGTCAAATGGCGGCCGGAAATTGCTGTTGCAGTAAAATTCTAAAATTAAAAAAATAAATGTTTAAAAAAATTAAGAAAATTTTTTGTTTGACGGCTGGTTTCGTTTTACTTTCTCAAATTTGGTTTGTGTAGAAACAATTTTTAACATTGTGTTCTTATGATGTTTCTACAGTTTTCCCAATAAGACTTTAAAATAAAACAAAAAAAAACAAGTAAAGGGTTCGTCCATTAATGACTTCACGCGATTTCGGCCAATTTTTCAACCCCCTCCCCTCTTGTCACAAAAACTTAGACCCTCTCCCTTTTTTTTCAATATGAAGTCACAAAGATTGGAACACCCCCCCCCCAAAGCCATATTTTCTATTTGAAAATGAGCATGTTTCAAATTACATTTTTGTCATTTGAGTAAGTATTTAGTGTAAGTCTACACTCTAATATCGTAACACGCGAGAAGCCATTTAATAAGTAATTAAATCAATTGTAAGCAATCAAATATTTAAGTGGAAATTTTTATTTAAAGTTGCACGTTTTCTTGATGTGACGTCACATTTCTTAAACACCCTCGTCACACATGAGTGACCCCGCTCCCCCCCCCCAAACCTCTGGTGTGCGTGACGGCAATTATGGACGGCCCCAAAACACATCTGATGGACAGCTCTCGGCTTTATTATCATACACAAATGATAGCAGCTAATATAATTTTCAAGAGCAGGTGAATTTTGCGTGCATGCTTGCTAAATTACGTTTCCCACGCATTTCGTTTTTCCATGAAAACGATGACCTATTCCTGGTACAGTCTTTCTTTTTCCATTGGTTGGTCAAACTGGCTTACTTCCGGGTTTAAATGTGTTTAGCGAACCACTTGTCAAAATTAGGTGCACGATCAATACATACATATGTTTACAAATATAATACAATTATCGGTACATCCCAAAATAGCAGAAGATTACGCCAATTTGATGGTCACATTAATGGCGACCCACACATTAGATTACTATATATTTTTAAAAAAATAATTAACACTGAAAAGAATGCGCTGGCCCAGTGCGGTGAAAACAAATTTAAACCACACTTAAATCCTAATGAAACTTTATAAATATACAAATTCGTCACTATAAGGGGGAAAGTTCAACATTTCCTGCGATATTGGAGAAGCTAACGGTTGTGCACTGCTCCACAGGCATTTGAGTAAGGGAGACAAAAATGTGTGAAACAGTGGTTGGATGTGATGGAAGAAACCATCCGCTTATTATATTTTTATAAATAATATAAATATATGTATAGAAATGATACAAATTGTAAGTTTCCACTAATTTTAATAAAGTAGATACGTTTTTTTTCATATTTAAAAGTTGATATGTGTCATATCTTAACTTTAAAAAAAAATTATAATATTATCTTTTAAAGATGAAAATATGATAAATAAGCGTTACTCTTTCTATACATTAATTTATCAAATAAATAAATAACGAAACAGTGCTGCCAGCGCTAGGTTTTTCAAACTAGATCTAGGTTTTTTTCGACCTTGTCTAGGTTTCTAGGTTTTTTATTTCAAAAATAGCCATAATCTAGGTTTTTCTTTAAAAAAGTAAATAAACGATGTTTAAGTACACAATTTACTAAATATGTGTAATTAATATCCTAAATAAATTAGATTTTTCAAAAATAAAATTAAGCATCAGGTGACAAAAGTTTTTTTAGCCGCTCTGTCATTTTACATTATGATATCTATACCTCTATCATACTATGGACTATCCCACTGAATTGGAAAGATGGTGCAGCTGCGGTGCCATCTGTCTAAAGAAATCTGGTACAAGTTAAAACAGCTTGAATGAGCCAAAATATTCAATTTTATTAGACCTCATGACAAACTTAACAGCTCTACCATTTTCTTGTGCCTGCGTTGAGAGAATAGTCTTTCAAGTATTCATGGTATAAACCAAAGATAATCTAATACAACCCTCAGATAGACATAGTTATAAAAACACTTTTCCTATTCCGTATGCAAACAACAACACATAAAATTCTCGTTCTTTCCGTCCGGGATTCGGAATTGGAATGGGTTACCTGATCAAACAAGGAAAACCAAAACTCTATCAACATTTAAAACTCTATCAACATTTAAAAATCTATCAACATTTAAAACTCAAATAAAAATGCAAGACTAGACAAAAACAGGGATAAAAGTAGGACTCAATAATATTCTGTATAAAAGGAGCGTCTGTAATAGATAAAATAAGAATAATGCCAAGAATGCTGATAAGATTGCCAATAAGATTTATAAGGAAGATGACATAAGTGATGAATAAATGCAGATGTAAGTATATTTTACAAATAGTTACGTACAACATACAAATTAATACTTATCGGCCGTCCATAAATGACGACACGCATCTAAAAGGGTTGGGGGGAGGGGGGGGAGGATGTCACACTTTAGTGAGATGTGTGACAAGGGGAGGGAGGTGTTTAAGAACTGTGACGTCACATCAAAAATGGACAACTTTAAACTGAAAGCTCCACTTAAATATATGGTTGCATACAATAAATTTATTTAATGACGTTTTAAATGGCTCCGCGCGAGTTACGATATTAGAATGCAGTCTTACACTAAATACATACTTAAATAATAAAAAATTGTTTTGAAACATGCCAATTTTTAAGTAGGAAATACGGCTTTTTTGTGTGTGTGTGGGGGGGAGGAGAGGAGAAGGTTTGTGACGTCATATTTGTTATTTTTAGCGTGTCTAGGCTTTTTCTTACGTATCTAGGTTTTTTTTACATGTTGGCTAGGTTTTTCCCAAAATTGTCACTGGCAGCACTGTAACGAAATGAAATAAAAATGTTGAAGGAAAAAGTACCATTTAATAAACAACCAAACTCAAGTGTGGGGCCGTCCATAAATGACGTCACGCACCTAAAAAAAAAGGAGGGAGGAGGGGGTCACACTTTTGTGACGATGAGTGACGAGGGGGAGGGAGGGGGTTGAAGAAATGTGACGTCACATCAAAAGTGTAACTTTAAATAAAACTTCCACTGAACTATTTGGTCGCTTACAATTTATTTAATGACATTTTTTTCTTTTTAAAAAAAAATCAGTGCTTCTCAATGTGCCGGTCGGTAGGCCATCTGAAGCTGGTTGGCGTATGCTATCAAGACACGAAAATTAAATCTAATTATAATCCTTAAGTTTGAGAATCCACAAGATAACATATGAAATTGTTACACTGCGTTGTTTGATGTTGACATCAAAGCATTTGTGATGTAACCGCAGCTCCGTTTGGCTCTCTCATGGCAGGAGTCGTAAAACTTTTTTGCCCGTTACCCCAAAATCCAAAATATGCAAGTTTATGTATGCGTCAGACTCTAGGTCATGCTCACATGACTCGGGGATTTAGGGGAGCGTCTTTAGCCCCCCCCTCCCCGCCCGAAAATGCTACTGGTGAGTTTTACAAGCATGACAAGTGTCTAAAATGATATGAATAGGATTATGTGTAGATATTTTAAGTCAAAACGACGGAATATACTTTTTCTTTAAAAGGGGAGGGGGATATATTTGATAGAATTAAAAACGTTTGATATAATTGTTCAATTCGTTTTTGGTCAAAGGCCCCTGGCCATTCTATTCTTCTAGATCAGTGCTTCTCAAAGTGGTGGTCCGCGGACCGGTGCCGGTCCGTGGGCCATCCGCTGCCGGTCCGCAGATGTTCTAAAAAAAAAGGACAGAAAAAATTGTCAGTGCAGGGAAAATAGTGCACTGGTCTCTGGTGCAATGGAAAAAATTCCTGTTGGTCCGCAATACTAAAAAGTTTGAGAAGCACTGTTCTAGATATAATGGTAAATGAGCCCATTTAAAATTAGTCAAGTATTCATTAACTTTATTGAATGCAACAAATTCTTGACATCGCAATTCGAGAGGAGCACAAAACAACTTTTCTTCTTAGCTCAGTTTTTAAGGCATTAATTTTAAATATCACAGAAATGATATGTGATAAAGACAAGTCATGTGGATTAAGATTATTGTCACACGTGTCTATATAAATGAAAGTAGGGTAGATTTAGGTGTCTTCATATAGTGCGTAGGTAAGAAATCTACATAGTTGTCAAATTTTAAAAAAATGCATTTTCTGGAAGGAACCGGTTTAATAATGGGCATATGTTCCAAGCGTACACGTACAAATGACATATTTTAATATATCTAGCGGATTATAGTGGATGTTATATGTCCCAAATGAGTCTGCATTACCCCAAAGAATTCCCTTTTTGACCCCAGTTCAGGTTATTTACCTCTGTTCGCCTACCTCTTTCTTACGGGATGCCCGTCAGTCAATTGAGGGATTTTTTAAAAATACATTTTAAAAATGTTATTTTTAAATATTTTTTTTCATTTATATTGACACGAGTGTGTGACAATAATCTTAATCCACATGACTTGACTGTATCAAAAGATGCCTTGTATCTCAGTAATCACATAAAGCCATAATTTGTGCATTTATATAAAATATTATGTTTTGTAACTAATTACTCATGCACATAACCCATAATTCAAGCATTACTAAATAATACATATAGCCTAATGCATATAGCCATAAACCATACATTTAAAACTCTAATAAGAATGCAGTACTAAACACAAACGTAGGACGCAATAGCCTTTTGTATAGAAGGAGCGTCTGAAACAGATAAGATAAGATACATTGTTATATATTTTGGATCTAATTAGTCACATATAGCCATAATCCATGCATTGATATAAAATATGTTTTGTAACTAATTTACTCACATATGGCCATAATCAATGCACTTATAGATGCTTTGTATTTTTTAATCCTTTATATTAACTCGTGGTGTCTGCTTGCTTGCTTGAGCGGGTGATGCCGAATAAACTTTAGATTGATTTTTAACCCACTTACTCGTAAGCTAGCGAGCTGAAATTTTGCAGGCAGACTCTTATGATGATAAAAATGATGTATCAAAATTTCAGATAAATCGAATGTAACGTAATTAAATTAATGAATTTTTAGATTATCTTTATATATCTATATGTAACATGTTAACTTTTTTTGCTCTAGTGTCGTGGTGCGTATTATATTGAACAACCTTTCCTGTCACGCAATAAGGTCCGTATTCTATTGACAACATTTTTTATAAACATATACCTGATCGGTGCGCATTATATTAAACATGTTTTCAGGGTTGTTAACAATACTAAAAAAAATTATTGGCAATACCAATACCAATACTGCCTGTAAAATCTATTGGCAATACCAATACCAATACAATTTTAAAACCAGTATTGCAATACCAATACCAATATTTATTTATTATTGCCTTACCAATACCAATATTTGGGTCATTCGACGAATAAAACGCAAATACGTAATTCATCGCTCTATATCACTTACATCGATAAACGATAACAACATTTTTGGCAAATTTAGACAATGTATTTTTAACCAAATTTTGTTCAATAGTTAACACTTGCTTCATCAGTTTTCCTAAAGCACTTTGACAACATATTAAATAAGTCGGCACACCTTAACGTCCTTAAGCAACAGATTTTTAATATGTATACTGTACACATATTGTGAATGAATGAATGGATGGATGGATGAATGAAGCAAATGACTGTCATAGAAAAGCAAATGATACATAAACGGTTAAACATTCTGCTGCAGTGTCTGCCAAGCAATTATTAATTGTTATGAAACGCGTCTCTTCAGTGCTTCAATAAGATGCGAACGCTGTAAATCATCATCTATCCAGTCCAACTTGAATTTGGGATGTACAACGGATGCCAGCTGAGCATCAAAGCTGTCAAACATGTTTGAAAATCTTCTATTGATGGCATTCAAAAGACATGAAGCTAATGGAGAACAAATTACGAGCCCATCATTCTTTCCTTGATAAAGAAACACTTTTAACTGAGCCTTCACCACGACAAGTGTTGGTAGAAGGAAACCAAGTCCAATGTCTTTTTTAGTTTCACCCTGCAAAATATCTAGTCCACGGCAAACAGGCTTCATAACAGCAACATACTCTTTAACAAATGTTTTCTGTACAGGCTGTAGTCTTTTGATATCAAGTTCATCACAAAGTTTGTCAAACTTAACTTCCATGTCACTTACACAGAGAATGTTGTAAACTCTGGTGACAGCATCATACATTGAATTCCACCGGGTTTCACCAGGTGTTACCAAAAGCATATCAAGTGAATCCTTGATCTTTTCAGAAGCTACAACTGATCGGTTTCATTCAAAAATTGTTTGGCAATGTCACTCGCAAGATGGTGACACCAAAGAAAAATTTATTATATTCAGCTTTATTCACAACCAATGTTGTAGAGAATTTATTGAATATTGCTTTTAGTATTGGTTAAAAACCAATACCAATATCAAAAATAATTATTGGCAATACCAATACCAATATCAAATTTCAAGAAGTATTGCAATATCGTCCCAATACTTAAAAAAGTATTGGCAATACTACCAATACCAATACAATATTGCAATATTAACAACCCTGCATGTTTTACGAAACATAACTACGATTTTTTATTTTTGCATTGTCGTGCGCTGCGTATTATAATGAACATTCTTTTAGTTATGTCTCGTACATAAAGGATTTATAGTCAAACACTTGGTTTTTTTAAAACATGTTTTTTATTATCTCTTTTCTCACAATTAGATGGCGTACCGATGGTTCGAATCCATGTGAAGGCAAGGATTTGTTCCCGGGGCCTAGGGCGTCCATGAGCCCACCCTGCTTTGAATGGGTACCCAACACTAGTTAAGGGAAATAAAGGCGGCTGGGTAATGGGTGGAACCCTCATAGCCGTGGCCTGTGAACGCTGCATGAATTGCCAACAGACCGGAATGGTCCATGGACGCATTAATCTTCTGTATAGAAGGAGTGTCTGTATAGTTTAGATAAGATAGCATTTAATTAGATGATTTTGAAAATAAAATAATATAGTTTTCATTGAATGCCTTTTGATAGCTCTGATATCTAAAAGCGGATTTAAGATTGGGGATGTATTTTATTTTAAAATTGTAACCGGCAAATATTTTAAAATAAATTTTATAATAGTCTCTAAACCTGGAAACATTAAATATATAATTAGCATGAGATTAATTTCCCATACAAATACAACGTGCATAAACAAGACGAGAAAATCCAAGGAGAGTGGAACACAAAGGGAGGTAAGTGAACAACTGAAAGTTTATGTTACAAATAGTGGAGGAGTTGTCATTATTGATCATAAACTGGGTACTCATCCATTTATAAAATCAAATACTGTTACAATTAAAGAAACACAAGATACACTAACAAATTGTGTGATTAAAACAATAAAATTAAAAGAAAATAAATTTGTAAACGTTTCGGTTAATGCCTTCATCAGTACAAGTATTAAATAAATAATAAATAATCTTTCAAAGAATTAAAATTACATATCCGTTATTTATTACCTACTATTACTATACCATGGCAAATAATATTAACGAATGTACAGTGGCGTAGCTGGCAATTCGTAAATATTTGGGGGCCCAAGGGGGTTGGCCTCTTTGGGGGCCCTGCGTACATGGCAGTGGCGTAATATTTAATGTATAAAAAATGTTCGGACACTCCTTTTGGCCTCCCCCTAAACTGGGGTTCCCCGGGGGGGGGGACTTTCGAATTTGTACCCCTCCCCTAGCTACGCCACTGCGATTGTATTTGTGCATCTAGTATTTTATTTGAAAGCTTTATGGCAGTTCAATTCTGTATGACTCATGACATATCACTTAGCAAAGTTAATAAATTTGATAAATTCATTTAATTTCAATGCTCTCTTTTGGAAGCATTAATATTGTACACAGGGAAAGAAATACTGAGACCATGTTTCAGCTATCATTCATTTTTTTAATTGTTAAAAAAACAAACCAGCCATTAGCTTGGCATCCTAATCCAAGGAAAAAAAATCTTTGGTAAGGAAATAAACCTTTTATTGTGATGCTAAAAGTGTTGAGTTGAGCACAGACTGTTTGGATAGGTAAAGGGTTTCACAGCAGAGAAAGATATGATTGCTAATTGTGTGATACCTTAAAGAAACTTAGGTTATTTTCTACTGATTAATGCAATGTAAATATTTTTTTTAAAAGGAAAGTCCCTCTTTAAAAGTTTAAAATTATATTTTCATTATCAGCTTTCATCATCATTTGTCCTTTGAGTTCCTTATGGAACCTTGCCAGTCGCTTCAATTCTTCCCAGTTGCTCCAGCCTCGTTTAACATGCTCCGTCTCCATGTGCGCTTGGGTCTTCCTCGTTGTCGTTTGTCCTGAGGGTTCCAATCTAAGCCCTGCCTGGCCCTGCTGTTATCTTTTGTAAGGGTGTGTCCAATCCATCTCAGCTATAGATCTATAATTTTTTTCTCAAAAGCCACGATTATGCGAGAATTATACAATAGCAACTATAAATTTATCTTCTTAGTTTTCTGTTTTTAAAAATTCCCAAACCTCACCCCCCTCCCCTTTCCCACTTAACACCTGCTGCACTAAATGGTCTGACGGTCTCCCATTCATTCCCAGGGCGGTACCTCTATGGCAGGGGTCGGGAAACTTTTTGTCTGAGAGAGCCATAAACACCACATATTTTGAAAAATAATACTGTGAGAGCCATAAATTATGTTTAAAACTAAAAATTCAAGTAAATGTGTGCATTTTGTGTCATTTAAACACTAAAAGTACAATAATTTAATAATTATGTCTCTGAATTTTTTTTATAACAGTGTTATGCAGTTTTTTTTATAAGCAATTAATATGTAGATCAAATGAGTCTGAATAAACATGTTTTTTTTAATAATGGAATATTTGTCTGAGAGCCAGATGCAGCCACCAAAGAGCCACATCTGGCTCGCGAGCCATGGTTCCCCGACCCCTGCTCTATGGTGACCTCCACATGAAGTCACCAAAAAAAAGTAAACTAATGACAAATCAACCATGACACAGGTATGAAGAATAATCTGAAAGAAAATCTTTGAAATGTAAAATAAAAACTCAAATCAGTTGCAGTTGTGAATTGGGCTCTTCTTCAAGTGTTAGAATTCTTTGTTTTCAATCATTTTAAACACAATAATACCACACAAAGGCCCGGTTAAACTTTAAAAAAAAATAATTAATATACAACGGTATAAAAATCCATTTAATGTAAAAAAAATAATGATAAAAATTAATACTTTTATATCTTTATTTTAAAAAAAATTGTTATATTATTTAGCATCCATAGGTTTAATCAAGGATCCGAAAGTGGTAGTGTAGGCATTTATTATTTACAGATATCAGTAACACAGATAAATTTTTTAAAAATAAAATAATGTTGGTGAAAGAAAGCTGATCATTAACACCAATTTACATATGAATGTAAATATATAAGCCTAAATATGATAGGTCAATTTGAGAAATTTCAACGAAACCATCAAATAATAACAGAAAACTAATCAATTTCCAGAACATATAAATTAACTTAGATAAATATATTGAATCTGTAACTGTTATATTGATATATTTAAATGAGTTCAATTTTGATGTGTTTAATTTTCCCTCTAGTGGGCCTTATCTTTATTATGACATATTTTTTTACACATATTAACTCATACAAATATGTAATATGTCAAATATTTTACACTTTTTTATACTAGCTAAATTTGATAATTAATTTATAATACTGAGACTAAAATGACATAACTTTCATAAAGTAAAGAAAATATCAATTTTTATTTTAAATATGTCAATTCTCATTTATTATCATAAGCTTAATGAACAGCTTTATTGCTTTAATACTTTTTTTGGAGCTTCTGCAGATTTTAATTTGGTAACATAAGTACCAGCAGACCTCTACTGAAGTGAAGTATAACATTTATTTTATTCAAAGTGTACATTGTTTTACTATCCTATTAAAATAAATAATTATATTTGTTATTATTGAGGTGATATATTAGAAAGAAAATAGCTTCTTACTTCTTATGTACAATACATTTTCATAAACTGGTACCAGTACCAGGGCTGTTATATTTTAATTGCAGTGTAGATATTAATTTCTGTCTATTGTGGATTGTGTACAGGGGCGCGGTGGTCAAGTGGCATGTGCGCTCCGCTGGCGTACCTATGGTCATGGGTTCGAATACCCATGATGTCATGTATTTGTTCCAGGGGCCAAGGGTGTCCCTGAGTCCACCCAGCTCCTGATGGGCACCTGACACTCGTTAAGGAGACAACGGTGGCTGGGTAATGCGTGGAACCCTCAGCCATGGCCTGTTAACGCTGCGTCACTTCCCAACAGACCGGTATGGTCTGTGGAGCCAATAAGCTTCTGTATTGAAGGAGTGTCTGTATAGATAAAACAAGACAAGGGATGATTCCATGTGTGATAGCCAACTTTTGATCTTGTCAATATAAAGGAATAATGCATAATGCGCTCATTTAAAAGGAAAAAAAACTCATTTTTTATTTAGTATCCTATAGCATTATAAAATCATCTTTAATCTTAATATAAAAGAGTCAGGCAATAAATTTTTTATTTTATGAAATTTAAACTACTCCCTACAATTGTATCGTTATCAAACTGTTTTTACCTAACAATCAAGCATTTCAACTCATAAACCTGGCATGTTTTTATCCTCATTCTCAAAATTAAATAAATATATATATTATTGATTATTGCAGTATATTAATTTATTATCATAAAATAATAGAATATTAAAAAAACAACTTTAAGTGAGGAATTTAAAAACACATTTTTAAAATTTATTTTTATTGAATGGGATATTTGTGCTCATTAAAATTTAAAATTTACAATCGTTTCTAAGTCAAACACTTCGGGAAAACAATTTATAGTAAAAAAAAATTGACAATCAAGAACTTTTGAAATACAGTGGAACCTCTCATAACGAGCAACTCTCAAGACGAGTAATTCGCATAATGAACAAAAAAATGTAAAAAAGTTGCTCCCTTAATGAGCGAAAAAATCGCATAAGGAGTGACACAGAAAGGGAAAGTTACTTTTTCCTGGAAATTGTAAGCCAGCACTTCCGCCCTGATGCATTAGTAAGCATGTGTTTTGCACTCAGTCTATTAGGGTATTGTTTACGTGTGTGATCATCCGTTTTTACAAATTTTGAATTCAAACATTGTAATTTTTTTATGTGAAATAACCTGTGCTAAAATGTCTTCTGAAAACACAAAAAAGACAATCATAAGAGAGAAAAAAATAACTGTTGAAATGAAACATAAAAACATTGAAAAGCAAGAACAAGGTGTGAGCGCGGCTAATCTAGCGCGTATTCGGCCAACATCAACTATCTGCACTATTCCCAAGAAAAAAAACAAAATTAAGGAGATGTCTTTAGACAGTTTTCTAGTTAAAAAGGATTATTTGTCATAAATTCATATTTTTATGTACGTTTTTTGTTTCAAATCTACATTTCATTCCAGGTTGTTACACTCTTTAATAATTGAAGAAATGTTAATACAAATTTTTGAAAAATTATTATTTTTTCAGCATGGAATGCATCATCATATTTTACATTGATTTGTATGGGAAAAATTGTTTCGTTTAACGAGTGTTTCGCTTAACGAGTAAGACTCTGGAACTAATTATGCTCGTTATAAGAGGTTCCACTGTAGGTACAACTATTTTCTACAAGTTCCACTTTTGAAACTGAAAATCCCCTAGATTGTAGAGCAATGAAAACTACCCCAATCAGAGCAATGGAGGACCTAGCTACCCTAAGTTCTATGGAAGTTAGACGAGAATACAAAACCTTAACACAGTTCACCAAATTAGAAGCATCAGTACATCACCCTCTAAAACCCAAGCTGCAAAAATCCTACTCAACTAAAAGACTCCAAAGAACAAACTTTATTCAAGAAGCCAAACATCTAAAATCCAAACATAAAATTGATAACATTGTGATTGAAGCGACACATCCCCACAGCCACTTCCCACCCTGGGACCCAAGTCCACCTCTAATAATCAGAGACAACTTAACCAGCATAGGAAAAAAATCTGACTACACAACTGACATACTAAGAGTAACAGTAAATAGCATCATCAAAGAACAATATCCTGAAAATTCCTGGATAAGAGTCTACACCGATGGCTCCTCAGAAAAAGCCACAAAAAATGGAGGAGCCAGCATTCTTATAGAGTGGCCTAACGGAGAACACCTTGAAAAAGCAACTGCCATAGGAAGTCTCTCAGATAGCACTAGAGCTGAAAGGAAAGCACTAGAGCTTGCCGCAAAAATTCTAACAAGTGACCCCCACTCTAAAAACAGCCAGATTGTCATCCTCACTGATGCTAAGTCAGTGCTTCAGTCTATCAAAAACCCAAACACTTTGATCAATCAGACACTCAGTACAGAACTATTGAAACTGAGCAAAATAACAAAAGAACTTATTCTCCAATGGATCCCTGGACATGTGGAACTTGTAGGAAATGACACTGCTGACTCCTTGGCAAAAACTGGAGGCAGTCAAAACCAGGCAGAGCCATCTCTACACCACGAAGAAATCAAGGCAATGCTCAAAAGAAGTGAATCTGAAAGATGGTCCGAGCTCAAAGAAAACCACCCAAAAAGTGATGCATACTTCAAACTCCCCCGCAAATCACAAAACATCATTTTCAGGCTAAGGACGGGCCACAACAAACTTAGGCAACACATGTTCCGCAAACTTCGAATTGGAGAAAGCGAAATGTGCCCCTGCGGGATAGCTGCGGAAAATGCGGAACATGTTCTCCAAAACTGCCCTCTGTACCACCATACCCGGACAGACATATGGCCCCAGGAAGCTACCCTCGATGACAAACTCTATGGTGGACTGGAACAACTGACAGCCACAGCGCAGTTCATCACAAATATAGGACTTGCTGTCTAAATCCTCTATCAAAAGATTTTGAGAACGAAGAAGAAGAAGAAGAAGAAGTAGAGCATTAGTAAATTTGCATTATGGTAAGGTTTATTCATAACATTATTAATTGTTTATTATAACAGCCTTTTAAAATTTGCACACTGCCTAGATAACAGTTTTGCAAAATTTAGAAGGAAAAAAATGAACTCGAGAAATCAATTGCAGAACTAATTTTATCTAACGTCTAAAGGGCTACATTTTTTACCACATTTTTATTAACTCGCTTTAGTTCCTGTTTGTTGGTTTGTCCAAGATTTTTTCAAATCTGCCAATGTAAAATTGAACCACTTCTGATGGTCCTAGAGATCTCAAAATTTTACCACAGATAGATCTTGGATGACAATGCATTGTATCAAAATTTCAGATCGATCGAATGTACCGTTATTAAATTATTGAACTTTTTAGTTTATATATAGTCTATATATAAGCATCTGTACCGTCTGCTTTTGTTGACACCCGTGAGTTCACCCCGTGACCACAACACAATGTTTTTAAAACGTTGGGCGGGCGCTTGTGAGGTGTTTGGTAAAAAAAATAGCGTTAAAAAAATATTTTTAAAAACCAGGTTGTTATAAGTGGACTAAAAAGAATAAAATAAATAGAAGTAAAAAAAAAGATTTTTAAAAACCACGTTTTTATAAGCGGACTAAAAAGAAGAAAATAAGTTAAAACTTATTAGTTCAAGTACTTCCATTTAATATGACTAAAAACGTGGGGCGGGTGTTTGGTACAAAAGATTAAAGATTTCTAATTTAGAAGGCAAAAGAGAGATCTATAAGTGAGAGAATGAGTGAACCGCATATGTTAAACCTCATAAGCGCCTTCCCCACGCTTTTAGTCATATTAAATCGAAGTACTTGAACTAATAAGTTAACTTATTTTCTTCTTGTTAGTCCGCTTGTAAAAACGTGGTTTTTAAAAATCTTTTTTTTTACTTCTATTTATTATAAGCAAAGAATCAAATTTACTGTTTCTAATACACCCACTAGTTCCTTTTTATGATTCATTTAACTATAAAAAAAATTATAGTGAACACTAAAACAAAATAGGATGAGATTAATTTCATTATTTGCATGTGACATGTTGATTTGACTACATTACCTACTTAATATGTGTAGGTTAATTTCAAACTGAAATTCCATCCTGTTTCCAATAAAATGTCTAGTCTATAGTGAATATTGATGGTCACAGACTCACTTCTGAAATCCAGCAAAAGGAAAATCACTTTTGGGGGAAACAAATTGTTTTGTTTATGAAGTTAGCACTTTCATTAAGAAAAATTCTTTTAATTTATTTTCAGAAAAAGAAAAAAAAAGAAGGCATTTTAATTTGAGCCTGCAAACATTTAGTGTCTGCTCTATTTTATAATAATTCTTGAAAATTTCACTAGCTAATTAATACTTTGAGAGATTAATATTTAACAGTAGCTTCTAGCCCTTCCAATATCTTGCATGTAGTTTTGTTTTTAACAGTTGCTTTTAACCCTTCCAATATCTGCTTGCAGTTTTTTTTTAACAGTAGCTTCCAGCCCTTCTAATCCCTGCCTGTTGTTCCAGAGCTGTGGATCCACAACCTGTTATTACTATTAGCCTCATGAAATTAAAAGTTCTATAATATAAATATAACAAAAACTGTACTTTAACTTTAATTTTGTGATTATCTGTTTGCATCTATAAAAGCCCATTTGCATTTATTGTTAAACATTTGTCTTAACTTTCTATCTTGTACTTTTGTATGAAGGCATTTTTTAACGCTAGAAAGCTAAAGCTTAAGACTTGCACAAATAGAACAATAACCAAATTAAACTAATGGACAATAAAAAAAGTACACAAAAATTGGACATGGAGTGAGGATTCTGACATATATGTATTCAAAGGATTATTTTTTCTTAAAAATTAAAATTTTTTTTTATTTAATTATACATGCATTTACAGTATTCTTTTCTCCACATTGCTGCTTGTAAAGTATTTATTTCTTGTTTTAAACATTTACTACCTATAGGTTTCATGGGAGTCCTGGAGTATGTTGATACATGGTACTCAGTGCTGTGCGTTGGGGACAACTTGATGCTGTATCATCTAAGTACATGTGAAAGTTCAATTCAGGGAACATTTTCTGTCAAACTATTTGATGCAAAATTAAATAGAGCCATTTTTCAAAAAATTATCACACAACACAACAAAAGGAATAACTTATATTCAGTATAACTTTTGTTTTGTAGTAATCTAATTTGTGATTCCATGATAATTAAACACATTTTAAACACTAATGAATGGAGAAAAAAAGGAAAAACTAATGGCTGGAATTTAATTTACCAAAGATACCTTGTATATAACAAATACCATTCCATTTCACTTGGTCAGAAAAACAATAATTCTTTTCTGTCCTAGTGACCTTTTTTCCCCCCATGACTGATAATAATTCCTCATGTGTTTTTTTTCGACGATCTATAAATGTTCATGAAAAACAGAAACTGAAAGTATACCCATTAGTCAATCTCTTTATATACATAAATTTGTCACTGAAACAAGTTACTATAATATAAAATTATGAAATCTACTTGAGCTCAGCTGTGACTTTTAACTATGGGTAGCTCTAGTAACAGTTCTTCATACTTGTACTGCATGATGGGAGCACTGTGGTCACGTCAAGCAGCGTGTGCATTTGGCTAGGGTATTGAAAGTCGTGGGTTCAAGTCTGTAAAGGCAGGGACCTGTTCCCATGGCTTCAGGGTGTCCCTGAGTCCACCCAGCTCGGGTGGGTACCTGGTACACCCAGCTCGGGTGGGTCCCTGAGTCCACCCAGCTCGGGTGGGTACCTGAGTCCACCCAGCTCGGGTGGGTCCCTGAGTCCACCCAGCTCGGGTGGGTACCTGGTACACCCAGCTCGGGTGGGTCCCTGAGTCCACCCAGCTCGGGTGGGTACCTGAGTCCACCCAGCTCGGGTGGGTCCCTGAGTCCACCCAGCTCGGGTGGGTACCTGGTACACCCATCTCCAATGGGTACCTGAAATCATTTGAGAAAAAAGCAAAAAAGGGGCAATAATGATCAAAATATTGAACTTGGGCCCAAACTAATAAAAAAAGGGGCCCTAATGATCAAAATATTGAACGTGGGCCCTAAATAAAAAAGGGGGGCCCTAATGATCAAAATATTGAACGTGGGCCCTAACTATAAAAAAAGGGAGCCCTAATGATCAAAATATTGAAAGTGGGCCCTAACTATAAAAAAGGGGGCCCTAATGATCAAAATATTGAACGTGGGCCCTAACTAAATAGAAGCAGATCACTAAAACTATGCACATATTTGATCAAACATCTTTACTCTGATGAGCGTCCAGTGATTTTACACTTTGAAACAAGACATACTAAAGGACAAAAAACAAAGAAAAAAAAACTTAACAAGATCACATGTTTTGTACACAATAGATGAAGTTGATGACAGCTTGCTGCTTAAGTCACGTGGATGTAGGCCGGGATTAGTGCAATTTGTGTGACAGTACCAGATTGCTCTACTCACAACCTCATGGCAATGACATGGATTCAAGCTGGATGGATATCATTCTTCTGAGCAAATTTTATAGAACAACATGTCAAGGCATTGACACAGTGTCTAGTTAGATACATCCTGGGAGTAAACCAATGTTCCCTTTAAGCTGCGCGGCCGCACATAAATCTGACAGACGCCACGCGGCAGTTTAGGATTACCCCACAAAAAATTTAGTAAAATATTGGACAAAATATAGATGCTGTGCAACTTTGCACACAGACCAACGAACCTTAGAGGGAACATTGGAGTAAACTTAATAGAACAACAGGTCATGGCACTGACAGTATCCGGTTAGATACATCCTGGGTGTAAACTTAATAGAACAACAGGTCAGGGCACTGACAGTGTCCAGTTAGATACATCCTGGGTGTAAACTTAATAGAACAACAAGTCAGGGCACTGACAGTGTCCAGTTAGATACATCCTGGGTGTAAACTTAAAAGAACAACAGGTCAGGGAACTGACAGTGTCCAGTTAGAGACATCCTGGGTGTAAACTTAATAGAACAACAGGTAAGGGCACTGACAGTGTCCAGTTAGATACATCCTGGGTGTATACTTAATAGAACAACAGGTCAGGGCACTGACACAGTGTGAAGATGAATATCATCATGGAATCCCTAACAACACATGCAATATGACACTGACACAAAGAACAAAACAACTGGACTGCCCCAATGGTGTGACTCACGTTGGCAGGAAAAAAACTGCTAGGACCGACAGTTTTCCAGCTGATTGGAAACCTAAATACTAGAAGAATTACACATTGGTGAACGAGTTGAAACAGACAGGAGGCATAATTATGATACACAACTTTGGAAGAACAACTTCCTTTTCAGATAGTGTGATGGAGTCAGCAAAAATGTTTTAATGTTTCATGACAATCAAACCACCTCAAAAAAATAATACATGTACTTGGCAATGTTGTTAGGTCATGGTCTAAATGGAGGAAACTCTTGGTGGATGCTTGTGATAATTAATGAGAACACAATGTTCATTGGACTAAGACAAGGAAATGCTTTTCTGAGAGGGTTGGTGATTCATCACAGCTCAAGCAGGCCGGGACGAGTGCAATTGGTCTCATCTTCTCCAAAGATTGCAAACATCACAACCTCCTTGAAATGTGTGCTAACCACATGACAGCAGGCTCAAAATTTCCACAAACATATAGAGTAAAAATGCTTTAAAAAAATCATAACTTACTTGAAATGTGTGCTAAACACATGACAGCAAGCTCAAAAGTTCCACAAACTTTAAAAGTAAAAAGGCTAAAATAATCCTAACTTACTTGAAATGTTTACACAATAGAACACTAAGACTTGTTGACATAATATTTCACTCACAAATAGTTACCTCCGATCTTTTAAAGTCCAGTTCCCCATCTGTAAATGAAGCAATCAATTCAAATATTAATATTATACAGTAAAACCACACAACCAGGCTGGACACAACAGTTCTTAGAACAGGAAATAAACTGACCAACCAGTTAAGATTAACATTTAAAATGACAGGAGAAAGTTTCAAAAACGTATCTTCTAAACCTCATGAAATTCAAAATTATATTCAAAATGACATTTTCTTATCTTTTGATGAAAAAAAATAGTTAAATTTTTGTAATCAATATTCAAAGACAACACATTTCTAGACTGTCCCGTGAGCATACGCTATGCTCAGATTGTCATTTTTCAGCATAGAGGATTTAAATAATTTAAAAAAAAACAAAACAATTTAGTATGTGTGTTATTTTCTTGTTGAAGGGCCACACATCTTAGATGAAGCATCTCTTCCCAGTGATGTTTCAAGAGCTTCCTACCTACCATTGGATGTGGTAAGTGTCCTAGTGTGTGTGTGTCATCCCAAACAAGTAACTCAGTGAGCACACCATTACTGCCCCACCACAGCACACACACTCACTGGTGTGTATGGCTGTTAGCACACACACTCACGGGTGTGTATGGCTGTTATTTCCTCAATGCCAATAAATTGCATCAAATTGTTACTGTGACAGAACCTGAAACTTTTAACAACACAAACACTGACAAGTTGAAACAATGCTACCACACAAATCAACTTTGTCCAGCAATTAGTTGCAACCTTTAATGTTAAGCAAGTGTTAATTCAGTGTTGGCACAAGTGCAACAATTTTAAAATTTTCATGATTCATTTTTAGTGTATAAAAAGTGTTTTTTTTTAATTAGTCTGAGTCTGAAATATTTCAAGTAAAAAAATAATGTTTACTAAAACTATTTTACTATTTCACAGTTATAGACTATAATCGGCATTTTTTTTCTCTTTAATCTGAAATATAAATGACTAATCTACTCATAAAATAAAACCCCTTATTTAAAATTTATAAAACTAATGCAAAGGGTATCTGTTATAATCGTCAAAAAGAAACAAACATCCTGACCAGGTAAATTATTTGTCTATAAAGACTATTGCTAAGACATTCATTTGATTCCCATTTGAATACTGTACTTGAACCAGAAAAATTGCCAGAATGAAAAAACAACAAAAAAAAACAACAACTAATCTTGAAAAATGAAGGCTATGATTCATAATCTTAGAGTCAATCTAAGCAACAGCCAAACAAGTCAAGAGGACCCATCGAGTCTTGTCAGCTGACAGCAGTGTGCTACACCTAAGAGCCCTGTGCTAACTTATAATCACAACTGTCTTAAAGAGTGATAAGGACTCTTCACTTCTATCTACCACTCAGCAAGCAGGGCCAGTCAAGCCTAACAAAACAATAGTCAATAAATTTAAAGTTTCACAGCATCTCCTGAAAGTCAACAGCGATGCAGGACATGCATCAAATGCATCTCATGTGACATAACTGTTCACCCTCTGTTACTGTCTTCTGGATGATTCTTGCCCGACAGTTGTGTTGGGGTAGCTTCAACGGTTGTCACAGTCAAATAGCCTACAACTTGTAGACAGTAGAGGGCTTTCAATTTCTGGTTTAGCTTCTAGTTGACATAAGGGGTCTTCTGCCAATAATGAATTGCTGGCTTAAAGCTCGTAATTGACATTAGCTGGCTAACGGCTAATGATTGGCATAAGCTGGCTAACGGCTACCTGGTTGGCATAAGATGGCTAACGGCTAATGGTTGGCATAAGCTGGCTAATGATTGGCATAAGCTGGCTAACGGCTAATGATTGGCATAAGCTGGCTAACGGCTAATGGTTGGCATAAGCTGGCTAAAGGAGGCTAATGATTGGCATAAGCTGGCTTACTGCCAAGGATTAAACTTTCATTAAAGCTAGCTCATAGAAAAAATTTCATTCAGACCTAAGGTGCAGGGCCATGCACTGTGCACATTTCTTTAAATATACAGTTTAAAGAGAGTGAGGAATAGGGAGACGGCACACTACTTTCACTTGATTGTTTCAAGTGTAATGAAGAGTCACTTTTAAAGTAGAGGCTCAAAAGAGCAGAGTATCATGAAGTAAGAACACTAATGTTCGACAGACAACTGAGATGATACATGCACAACTTCAGCCAACAAAAATACGGATCTCATAGAAATCTGAGTGGTACCAACCAGAGGCGTCACCAGGGTCGGTGTCACCCAGTGCGTTCGCTCATGGTGTCCCCCCTCACGACTCGCCAGATAGACCTACTCTGAGTCTGCAGCTATACCAAATAAAGGGAAAATACAGGAATTTTACAATTAGGTGTCCGGTGTCACCCTTTGTGATGGTGTCACCCTTTGTGATGGTGTCACCAGGTGCGGTCCGCAACCCCCCTCCCTGACGCATCTGGATAAAACGATTATTTTATATGTAAAAAATGTACAGGTTACAGTGGCACGCAATTAAGTTTCACAATCATGACTTAAACAGAAGGTTTAGCACATGCCTTGTTCACTGATTTCAGAGTATAAATATAAAATATAAAGGCGACGTGGCAACACTAAGTTTAAGTACGATATTCACAACTTATCCTCAGTGTCGATTATCAGCGTCTGTCAAAGTCAAAGACTTGATACGTAAGAATTTAATTTTTAAGTTAATATATTTCACGACGTCAGCACAATTTTTGGTTGCCCAATTTTTAATTGCATACCCTTGAAAACTGTGTTTACCAACAAAACTTAAGCATAGGG
This sequence comes from Ampullaceana balthica, assembly GCA_944989445.1. Lineage (NCBI taxonomy): Eukaryota > Metazoa > Mollusca > Gastropoda > Lymnaeidae > Ampullaceana > Ampullaceana balthica. Next base: position 116,469 of record CALYLW010000092.1, on the reverse strand, counting down.
CGAATGAGGCTTATATAAGAAACAGAATATACTGTTTGTTAGAAGAAGTCCTCATAGTTTTAAGAGGAATCCACACCTGTCCTAGTGAATTTAAGTGCACATGAACTTGAGAAGGAAAGCGTTCCTCGGCTTCTCGATTCTGGAGCGTTCGAAAGTCCTTCCTGTTGCATGCGGCGACCGACTGCCTGTTCACACAACACCCGTCTTACCATGGGACGTCAGTGGAAGCCGTTAAACACATCTTATTTGAAACACAAAGTAAAAAATAAGTAACACCATGCCGAGTATAAGACAGAGGTTTAGCTAATATTAATAAAGGCTTTTGATTGAAAGTTAACGGTGTAGTAACGGGATAGAGCCAAACACAACACGAGACCAAATCAAAGTTCCTTACCCGCTCCATTGACAGAACAAGCACAAGAAAGAACAGGGTCCAAAAAGACGCGTGCGCGTCACACATAAAGCCCCCCTCCCCCCACCAACTGCGTGTAATGCCTTCCTTCACGACACGGCGACGCTAGGGCCTTTCATTGTATACAGGTCTCTAGGCGGCGCCGTTATCCTTTTGGCATTTCTGTAGATTTCCTGTCCGGGCCACCAGCCGCACGGGGATTCCCTCCGCTGGGCGGACACGGGTAGTAGCGGGCCTGAGGCTCCACACCCGGACACGGTGACACCTGTAGCGTGGCCCGAGTACTTTAATGCAGCGGTTCTCATCAGCAGTCGTCGGGGCACCTACTCCAATTTATTATTATTTTTTTTTGTAAAAGAGGGTGCTGGTTGAGAAGAAAAGAAAAAAAAAGAAAATAAACTATGTGTTACAGTTAAAATTTTTATTTAAAAAATGCACAGTTGGAATTAATGAAACAAAAATTACAACCTTAAAACGGCTACTATAATCATAATGATATAAGATTTAAAAAAAAATCCTTTATGAATAAAAAATTCTACATAGTAAAAAGAGATAACAAACAACAAATTAAGTTTAATTTTATCAACAACCGAGGAATATCAAAGTATTAAAGTAAATCCATTCTGGTGCAACAAGACATAGCCAATAAATATTAACTAACGAGCAAGGAAAAAAAATCAAGGTGTTAAAGTGAAACTCTTTTAGTATATCAAGATATAGCAAATACAATTTTCGAAGATTATTCATGCACAACCAACTGGAAAATATTATCACGAACGCCATACCTATATTACGGACACGCATCACGTGTTTTTCTTTTTTAAACTTAACCAACATGCAGTATCGTACATAGAAACAAACACTATCTCTGATAACCATCAAGGAAATATCGCCACATAACAACCTACCCCACACTCCACAACGTCCCATAACTACCCATGAGACTCACTTTTAAAGCGACCGCTACAGAAATCAAAACTCATTTCAAAATTATCTAAGCATGTTGGTCTATGATATCTCGCGACAGAGGCAGTAAAAAAAAACAACAACAACACACACACACATCATTATATATATATAAAATTTACATTGACCAGAATATAAATTTAATCATGCATACGTCTGTGATCGCAAACTAAAACTAAGTAAGCACATGGATATAGGTACCGGCGAAACGTACTTAAACAACTTCTCTTTCCCGCCTAAGGCACTCGCTGGCTGGAAAAAGCGTCCGAAAGGAACATTTAAGACTACAACACTTAGCAAGTTCTTATCGTATCTTATCTATACAGACACTCCTTCTATATAGAAGATTATTGCAACCACAGACCATGCCGGTCTGTTGGCACGGCTATGAGGGTTCCACGCATTACCCAGTTCTTGTCTAATGCCTTCTCCCTTCCAACCTCTAGTTCTAGATACATTTAAGACTTCAACACTTGATGCGTTCTTATCCCATGCCTTCTCCCTCAAATCAACTAGTTCTGAATACCATCTACCATCACTTATAGCCTCTAAGATCAATGCAGTATCCTCTTCAATACTTAAAAACATCGCCAACCCCTTCTAAAATATAGGAGCAACACTCATTAACGCATTGATCTTATAAGATAAAGATGAAATACTGCGTTTTGATTCAAATGGCTGTCTCGTAGAGATTTAAAACAAGAAACTCACTTTTCCTTTAAAAGGGGCCAAATTGGTTGAGATGTATGCAATGGCGTACTCACCAAATTGGTTGAGGTGTATGCAAGGGCGTACTCACCAAATTGGTTGAGGTGTGTGCAAGGGCGTACTCACCAAATTGGTTGAGGTGTATGCAAGGGCGTACTCACCAAATTGGTTGAGGTGTATGCAAGGGCGTACTCACCAAATTGGTTGAGATGTATGCAAGGGCGTACTCACCAAATTGGTTGAGATGTATGCAAGGGCGTACTCACCAAATTGGTTGAGATGTATGCAAGGGCGTACTCACCAAATTGGTTGAGGTGTATGCAAGGGCGTACTCACCAAATTGGTTGAGGTGTATGCAAGGGCGACTCTAAGATGTGCACATTAGATTTAATAAATTTAATAATTAATGAAGAAAGCAAAAATTATTTGACAAATTTCGCACTTCACGAACGGCAACAACATAAAATAATAATAATAAAAAAACAATAATTGGTTGAGATGTATGCAAGGGCGTACTCACCAAATTGGTTGAGATGTATGCAAGGGCGACTCTAACAAATTGGTTGAGATGTATGCAAGGGCGACTCTAACAAATTGGTTGAGATGTTTGCAAGGGCGTACTCTCCAAATTGGTTGAGATGTATGCAAGGGCGTACTCACCAAATTGGTTGAGATGTATGCAAGGGCGACTCTAACAAATTGGTTGAGATGTATGCAAGGGCGACTCTAACAAATTGGTTGAGATGTATGCAAGGGCGTACTCACCAAATTGGTTGAGATGTATGCAAGGGCGTACTCACCAAATTGGTTGAGATGTATGCAAGGGCGTACTCAGAAAATTGGTTGAGATGTATGCAAGGGCGTACTCACCAAATTGGTTGAGATGTATGCAAGGCCGTACTCTCCAAATTGGTTGAGATGTATGCAAGGGCGACTCTAACAAATTGGTTGAGATGTATGCAAGGGCGACTCTAACAAATTGGTTGAGATGTATGCAAGGGCGACTCTAACAAATTGGTTGAGATGTATGCAAGGGCGTACTCACCAAATTGGTTGAGATGTATGCAAGGGCGTACTCACCAAATTGGTTGAGATGTATGCAAGGGCGTACTCACAAAATTGGTTGAGATGTATGCAAGGGCGTACTCACCAAATTGGTTGAGATGTATGCAAGGGCGTACTCACCAAATTGGTTGAGATGTATGCAAGGGCGTACTCACCAAATTGGTTGAGATGTATGCAAGGGCGTACTCACCAAATTGGTTGAGATGTATGCAAGGGCGTACTCACCAAATTGGTTGAGATGTATGCAAGGGCGTACTCACCAAATTGGTTGAGATGTATGCAAGGGCGTACTCACCAAATTGGTTGAGATGTATGCAAGGGCGTACTCACCAAATTGGTTGAGATGTATGCAAGGGCGTACTCACCAAATTGGTTGAGCTGTATGCAAGGGCGTACTCACCAAATTGGTTGAGATGTATGCAAGGGCGTACTCACCAAATTGGTTGAGGTGTATGCAAGGGCGTACTCACCAAATTGGTTGAGGTGTATGCAAGGGCGACTCTAAGATGTGCACATTAGATTTAATAAATTTAATAATTAATGAAGAAAGCAAAAATTATTTGACAAATTTCGCACTTCACGAACGGCAACAACATAAAATAATAATAATAAAAAAAACAATAACTTTTTTTTAAAAAAACCACTGGTGAAACTAATGAAAATGTATTTAGTTTTATAACTTATATGGTAATCCCCCTCTCCCCCCCCGAACCAGACACAAATAGACACCAACAATTTATACCTCTTCGGGACAGATAAATCAGACGACAAAGTCATTAAAAAGGGGAAATTATTGTATAGTTTTTGTTTGTTTAGCAACATCCCGAAGGCGATTTAAAATCTTTCCTGGCCGCTGTAGTTATTTTTAAATCTTTCCCACCATTTACAGTAAAGAGGGAATTTCTGCAAGAGTTTAGCATATCATTCGTGTAAGAAACCTGACCAAACATTGCACAACTGGTTAGATCCAACAGATCCGTGTGCTGCTCTTAAGTAAGTTCCTAGACTTGTTGAACGAATGTATAAAAACGGCAGTTGTAAGGGGAGATGATTGATCAGTGCCAATATCAATTCCACTGGTGGGTGAACGTGTGGAGTAGAGGCTTGAGGGGAATGTCGCGGCCACACTGGTGGTTCTCCTGTAGCGTTCAGTTGAGGGTAATGTGGGGGCCACACTGGTGGTTCTCCTGTAGCGTGCACCGTGTTATTTCTTGTTATTAATATCTGTCCATGGCCATGCTCGTGTCTTATCAGCTTAAACAAATCACTATGTAGTTCTTCAGGAACTTCAAATGTGAAATAAATTGACTCTTTACTATCATTCCTTTCAGTAACAGGAAATGCTTTAAGCCGAATAATCAATCTATTTAAAATCAATAAAGAAACAGACGACGGGTATGAATTGTATTGTGTTGGGACCACTGAATTCTATCAAGTTGGTACCGTATTGTCAAGCTATGCAACCCACCTCATACAAATACGACGCCTACACTTAACCGCCAAGAAAAACAACCATTCAGCGACGGCGACGGTTCGTTAGTATCTCACGAAAACATTTCCCTCCAACATTATGGCAACGTGTGTCCCTCTCAACAAGTGTCTCGTGAAGTGTCCACACACCAACGGTGCACAGTGGAAGAAAGATCGCACCACACTGTACCGTGAACACGCGCACTTCAGCTATACTATAATAATATATATGCAGTGGCGTTGCAAGAGTCGGTACCATGATAATTGGTGAAAGGTTCTTTTTTTGTGCCCCGAGACAATGGAATCCTCTACCATTACACATTCGCAGTATTCCAACTACTAAGGCCTTAAATATTGGACTAAAAACAAATCTCTTCAAACTTTACATTCAAAATTAATTAAACAACAATGCAACATTTCCTGTTGCTTGCTTGGGTACTGCGTTATCTAAACTATCAAATTATTATTTGACGCCCCCGACCAGAAAAAAAAATGCAGCTGCCTGAATCCATCGGCCAACGTAAGGGAAAAGAGAAAATGTCCGACCCGGGGCGGACCATCCGCCCCATCCGACTACTTCTACGCCACTGGCCCTACCCCATACTGTGAGGTCACCACTTATGCCACAAATAACTTTTCAAAGGGTTTCTCTGACTTTCTGAAGCTTTCAAAACGTAACACACTGGTTTCCAGTTCCGGGTGACTTGCAAGAAACAAGCAACTTTAAAAAAAACACACACAAAAAACAAACCCATGGTAAGTCAATGATTCTCAAACAATGGGGTATGGTTCATGCCAATTAAAAAAAAATTAATTTGAAGCAATCAAATTTGTAAGTCGATAATATCAACTTCAACCCGAAGCTCTGTGTACGGCATTGATTTGTACAACTGACAAGCAGCCAAAAATTGGAAGGTTGAGCCGCGGAAACATTCCACCTCCGAAAGTCGACATATCTGACAAAACTGTTATTCAAGTAACGCACTTCACAAGAACCACAAAACTGTTTATAACTTATGACATATGCCTTTTATCCTCTGTTACAGCCGTACCAGCCTTGCACCTAAAGAGATTTGTGTTATTTTAGTATTTTGTCCGTGCAAACAACGCAAAATTAAGTATGAAAAAAACACACGCGTTGAATCAATAACTAGTGGTAAATTACAGTAGAATGGACGCACTTGTTACTATACGAAAATAGCAAAGAACTTGAATGGATATTCGCAACAAATAGCAAGCACCTAAATGGATATTCGCAACAAATAGCAAGCACCTAAATGGATATTCGCAACAAATAGCAAGAACCTAAATGGATATTCGCAACAAATAGCAAGAACCTAAATGGATATTCGCATAAATTATAATATCATATCATCATTTTTTTATTGTAGTAATGGCAATCACAATGGATCCAGATTGATCCCGTGAAGGTCGTGCAAGAGGTGAAGGCCACAAAGCAGGTGAAGGCCGAACAACAGGTGCCCAGTCTGACGGACAGATGGCCGGGGAAATGTTGGAACGTTTGGAGTAGCAACAGGGAAATAGTGGGGGTGAGAAGGGGGGGAGGCCAACCAACAGGGAGCAAAGGGTCATGGTAACAGTCGTGAGTCGGTGTTGAGAGATGGGTGGGGTGGGGGTGGGGTGACACGACGTCTAAATATATACGTCATACGTACACGGACCACACACGACTTGTTATTTCACAGACCGCGCGGGTCAATATACTAGTTTCTCAGACTCGTATCACACAACGTCATGGTCAAGTAAATGATAAGCCTGAGCTACATACCAACGGTGGTGCCGAGGGAAGGGTCAGGTCAGCCGGTGCTCGAGGAACGACGACCACCAGATTTATCGACATACGACATCCACTATATTTAGCGACATTTGTATCATTGCGTGCGTAGGCAGCAGCTCGGTTTGAAATCATACTCAGGGGGGAAATTGATCTCAAATCCAAACAAAGGAGCGAAGGTGGACAATGTTTTAGAACCCTCGTGATAATCCTTTCAACCAAAAAAAATAAATAAATAATAATAATCAAAAGAATGGCTTTTACTGTGAAAACAGAGCCAATTATTTCAAATCGTGAAGTAATTTCACTAGTGACCTTGTCATTGAGAAATGGTAGAGCTTTGACTGCGGTAGGTTAGTGTAAGACTTTGACTAGTGGTGTACGCTTGACACAGCTGAAGCCATCCTTCAACCACAGCCAGTGTTGTACAAGGATGAGTGGTGTCACAATGATGTATGGACTCAGTGAGGTGAACACGAGGTACTTCCTGGAGTCCGCGGGGCCGCTCGCCGCGACGAAAAGTTGTTTGTATGTTGTACTGTTGTGAGGAATTGACGGGCGTTTTACACGGACAATAACAACAGTACTGGTGTAGCCAAAGTCATTCAGACGATACTAACAGTTTACCAAAAGTCATCCAGACAAGAGTAGCTATTTTAACTGAAGACATTCAGACAAGATTCGCAACTTAAACTTCCAGTACTCCAGACAAAAGTAGCAATTTTAACCAGAGACAACCAAACAAAATGAGCTATTTTACCCCAAGTAATCCAGACAAGAGTAGCTTTTTTACCCCAAGTAATCCAGACAAGAGCATGTATTCTAACCAAGTAACCCATACCGAAATGACTGCCTAAGAGGTAGGTAGTCCATACAATATTAGTTACATTACGCAAAGTAAATCAGACAAAACAATTATTTTAACCCACAATCCAAACTGACCTTTTATCTACCATTTTATCACCCTTTTTATCATCAGCCTGATATTCATTTTAAAAGCATAGGGGTACACATGTAATTCAATGATGAGTGGCAACGGTAACATATAGCCGTTTAAGTGCGACGGTGATTTTGTTTGGAATCTGCGATGTAAGACACGGCCATAGGAAGCAAAGCGGGCATTCGTTGATTTTCTGACGCGCATCGAAAGACCCACGTTGTGACAAATGCAGTCGAGAGTATAAACACCCATTCCCATGACATCAAGTAAGCTTTGTGTTGCTGCGGCAGGTTAGTTAAGTCCCTTCTACGTGGATCAGAGATAAATCTTGAATGCGGCAGTTAGGAAGTTTTTTTTTATGTGAAGGAAAATGACGTGAGAAGTCGTGGCTTGGTGAAGAAGCGTCCCCAACAACCGCACGCACGGTTAGGTGGGGGAACAAATGAGGGGTTGGTGAAGTTCCAATCGAGTACAGGTGCCGTGAAAGTACGGTTGAGATAAAACACTATAGGTTGGCGGAATTGAAAGAGCGCTAGGCAGATATGGATGGGTCTGTAAATTATAGCCCCCCCCCATATTAAAAAAGAAGAAAAAGTGTAAGTATATAAAGCTAATGCATTAAAACTAACCTTCGCTGATCCCTCTCTCGGAAAGGATTGTCGGGATAAGATCATGGCCTGATCTAACTCGAATGAGTCCACAGCGATGTAAATGACATACAAATGTACTTTTACAGCCTAAGGATCCATTGCTTCAATTCAACCTCATCAAAACAAAACAACAAAAAACAAAAACAAATGTTTTTAAACCACGGCGCCAATTCAAAACAAAAAATTAAAAAAATGTGCCGAGCAAGTCAGAGAAAGCGCCCAGTACTTTGTGAGATGAAGTGTGAATGAAGAGGCTACAGGTGCAGCGGTGATACAATCTCGATATCTTCACATCTTTCAAGCAAGGCCAAGTCGGCATTAAAGCCGGTGTTAGGCGGCCTATACACAAACATCTAAAATCTACATAATAATACACGCAACCCTTAAATCCAATGATGCGAAAATCCCCACAATTAGAATGTAGTTTTAAAAGACCCTAAAAGTATTATCTATTTATATCTATGGATCCAAATGACTTCTAATTATTATAAATGTAACTTACATGTATGTTTTTTTGCTGGTTGGTGTGGTCAAATAGAATTAAAACATGAAGTTTATTTATTCGTTTTAATTTTAAATTACAATAACTCACATAGGCATCGTTTGTTTTTATTTGCGACTATCATTCAGACGTAACGTGTTGAAATGAAATTTACCGCGGGAACCGTCAATGGCAAAATAGTTTTAGGACTTAGGACAGATAGAAATTGGCTTCTTAGCATATGTTCAACAATTAACAAATATTTTATAGTGTTTCTTCAGCCATACGAAACCCTTAGGTCCATCTGATCCTTAGTAGCGTGTACTGCGGAAGAATTCAATAGTCCTCAGATATTATTTATCATTGTAGACCAGGGGTATCCAAACTTTTCAGCCGGAGGGCCGCATTAACTGTCAAACAGCAGTTTGTGGGCCGACTACACACAGTTTTGTGGTAAAGTACACGTAAAAATAGTATCTTTTTAAGATTAAAAGATCTCCAGGGGCCGGATGAGAAAGCCTCGCGGGCCGCATCTGGCCCGCGGGTCATAGTTTGGAGACCCCTGCTGTAGACTACGGCGAAGAGAGCTTTACAACGTCGTGTTTAGTGCATGGGAGGTTGATGCCTTTGAAATGTTAGAGCGTGGTGCCTCCACCACCCCAAATGAGGCATCTCGTATCTATAAGCTCAAATATCCAATAAATCGCTCATAAACTTATTAGGGCTGCGAAAATTAACGATTGATTAATCGATTAATCGTTAAAAATTTAAATCGATTTGATGGATTAAAATTTAAGAAAATATTTCAACAATTTATTTATAATTTATATTTCTTGTTACTTACATACTTTCCCCACGTATTATTATTATTTATTTAGACGTGCATACGTAAAGAAAAAGGGTTTTCTTCCTTATTTCTTGCAGAGCAGAACAAATTTGCAGTGCTACGTCACAAAATTCGGGAGCCTTGGAGTTACCGCGACTTAACCGATTTCGTGAAATAATGAATCGCAACTTAACGGGATCTACATATGCGTTGTGTAATCTCTTGTTTCAGCGCATTTTAAATTTTTAGAACAAAATAAATAAAATAACTCACTTTTACTAATTTAAACACTTAAATCAGAAATAAAAAAGTATTTAATGCTTTACAATTAGTTTTTCGTGTGTTTTGTTGAGTTTAAAGGGATTTTCAACTTAGAAAAAGGTTTTTAAAAGTAGACTTCCAACAACAACAATGGCGCCGTTAGTCACAGAAGATAGTGAAATATACACATTTTTATTTCGTAAAAATCGTAAAATAGTAGGGATTAATTTAAATTTAATCGTTAACTTTTGAAAAATTATCGATTAATTAATCGATGATTTAGATTAAAGCCAAAAATAGAAATTTATGACGTCATTAAACTTAACATTTCTCACGGATATTGAAAATTAAGAATATTTTGAACTAAATTTTATGACAATGTTTTGATACTTGATCAGATGTTTGTGCTGAAGGTGGTACGTCAGCGATGTATTTGATCCTTTAAAAGAGAATTGTTTATGGCAGTGAACACAGTAAACTTTTTCACCATCTTCGACTTTGCCATCCGCAGTTAGCTTAAAAAAGAAATTTTTTCTCAACTTTCAAGTTATATGTTTAAATTTAACTGCGCTGATGCTGTCAGTTGACGTCTGCCGGTCCACATAAAGTAATAAAATAAATTATAATATTACGCGGGAGAAGTTTGTACGTTAAAAAATATATAAATTATTATAAATTATTTATTATTAAAAAAATATTATAAATATTTTATTTAATTTTAATCGAATTTTTATCGATTAAAATAATTTTAATCGATAAAACTTTTTTAAAGATTAATCGAGAAAGTAATCGTTAATTTCCGCAGCCCTATAAAATAGTAATTTTATTTCAACAAAAAATAATGTTTTAATTTTAAAATAGATTGCATAATAAATAATATTAATGAAGTAAGTTTGAAAAAATGTTTTTTCGATGACTTGAAATATAAAATGCGCTGACAAAAGGGATTACCCATATGCGTTATAAAAAATATAATTAATCGAAATTAATTATTACATTTTTTCCGATTAATCGAACAATTTTTTTTAAAAAATCAGTACCAGCCCTAAAACTTATTAAGGTGTAAATAGGCGGTCGCACTAATACGTCTTTGAGCAAACTAATGATAGGCTAGATTTCGATTATCCTATTGGCTGTCGCAATTCGACAATCCTCAACACGCCAGAGAATATCTTAGACCACAACCCCATGGTTTATAAATCCAGTGTTACGTCTTTGAGCAAACCCCAACATAAAAGTCAATGGGCAATGGGAACAAAAAACAGTGAAACACCCCTATTCTCAAGGCTTGACTAATTAAGACATGAAAGTAATGACGTCTATTTCAATATCAGCTCGCGGACACGCCTGTTTGAGAATCACCGACCAACCGTACCATCTTCACTCTTCCGCGAGTTCTCTCTTAAAACAAAGCTTCAACACAAGTTGACCGCCGTCAAGTTCAGAGCTGTTGCACACACCTGTCTTGTAACAATGAATAAGAAAAGGACTTTGAAACACTCTCATCAGCACAAAGGGCAGTTAGCTCACACTGAAACACTCTCATCAGCACAAAGGGCAGTTAGCTCACACTGTGAAACACTCTCATCACCACAAAGGGCAGTTAGCTCACACTTTGAAACACTCTCATCACCACAAAGGGCAGTTAGCTCACACTGTGAAACACTCTCATCACCACAAAGGGCAGTTAGCTCACACTGTGAAACACTCTCATCACCACAAAGGGCAGTTAGCTCACACTGTGAAACACTCTCATCACCACAAAGGGCAGTTAGCTCACACCGTGAAACACTCTCATCATCACAAAGGGCAGTTAGCTCACACCGTGAAACACTCTCATCACCACAAAGGGCAGTTAGCTCACACTTTGAAACACTCTCATCACCACAAAGGGCAGTTAGCTCACACTGTGAAACACTCTCATCACCACAAAGGGCAGTTAGCTCACACTGTGAAACACTCTCATCACCACAAAGGGCAGTTAGCTCACACTGTGAAACACTCTCATCACCACAAAGGGCAGTTAGCTCACACCGTGAAACACTCTCATCATCACAAAGGGCAGTTAGCTCACACCGTGAAACACTCTCATCACCACAAAGGGCAGTTAGCTCACACTTTGAAACACTCTCATCACCACAAAGGGCAGTTAGCTCACACTTTGAAACACTCTCATCACCACAAAGGGCAGTTAGCTCACACCGTGAAACACTCTCATCATCACAAAGGGCAGTTAGCTCACACTGTGAAACACTCTCATCACCACAAAGGGCAGTTAGCTCACACTTTGAAACACTCTCATCACCACAAAGGGCAGTTAGCTCACACTGTGAAACACTCTCATCACCACAAAGGGCAGTTAGCTCACATTGTGAAACACTCTCATCAGCACAAAGGGCAGTTAGCTCACACTGTGAAACACTCTCATCACCACAAAGGGCAGTTAGCTCACACTTTGAAACACTCTCATCAGCACAAAGGGCAGTTAGCTCACACTGTGAAACACTCTCATCAGCACAAAGGGCAGTTAGCTCACACTGTGAAACACTCATTAGCACAAAGTCAAGGGCATTTAGCTCACACTTTGAAACACTCATCAGCACAAAGGGCATTTAGCTCAAACATTGAAACACTCATCATCACAAAGGGCAGTTAGCTCACACTGTGTGACATGAAGTATTAATGGCGGTGGACTGCTAATTTTATTTTATAATTTGTGTTTGTTATGCTGAGGCTGAGTGATATTAATATTAAGGGCCACAAAACATTGCATTAGAAAAATCACTTATCAAGACATGCTAGTGTTAGACAAGATATAGGAAGCTATTACCTTGTTCCAAAGATGCCTTAAAAACTTGGACGTATATCATGTTTATGTATGATTGTATGAAATCCTCAGGGCACAGTTAGAGCGGCCAGTAGGGTTAATACTTCTTTAAACACAGCCTTTCAAAATAGTTACAGAGTCCCTTCCTCACAGTCATCACCATGGCGTAGAAACAGTATCGGCTGAAAATCCACGTACCTTGCCGTGTCCGTTTCACTACAGGCTACAGGACTCGGTGCACACAGTCAGGAATTGCTGACAATGTCACTCTAACACTGCACCTATTTAATTAGTTCACGTCCCATGCCTGTTGGGCTTGGGGCTACACTTACACTTCACCTCGACTGTCATCCACGGAACTCTGTGTCAGTGGGGACGTTGTGTCGCAACAGAACAATGCAGCCGTGCTACGCGGGCGTGCCGTCGTGTCGCGACATACCAACCAGGATTCTGTTCTTTTAATTGTGAATTTTAATGACTTGAATGCGCACACACAACACGCGTGTCAAAAAAACTTTTCTCAACTCTTACGAGCCACGAAGCCCACCTCACCCAACCTCAAGCCCCGGACACTGCCTGTGCGACCCCACTACGATCTTCCCTTGCCGGGGGGGGGGTGGAGGGGGGAGGACCCAACGTGGGTAGCGGTGACCTCAGGTTAAGTCGAACACACCAAACCGGACACTTAAGCTCGTTCCTCCCAGGTACTGTACACTTCTATAGAGTGGAGTTTTTGACTTGCAAGCGTAAAATCATAACGGGAAAGGAGGGGTGGGGAGTGGGGACTGGCAATCACTGCGTCCGACGTGGAAGGTGAGTAGTGACTTTTTGTTTTGTTTTGTATGTCCCATGGTGGTCGCAAGGGGTTCTAATGTTTCTATTAGAACTTTCTCAGGACTTGGTAGACCTCGCGGCGCCCATCTCCTCTCCAGGTCAGCGGAGGACTTTTTTTTAGCAATAGTCATTCAAATTGTGGCCTTAACGTGGGCTATATCCCACGCCCTTCAGCTTGTTCTTCTTCTTCGTTCTCAAAATCTTTTGATAGAGGATTTAGACAGCAAGTCCTATATTTGTGATGAACTGCGCTGTGGCTGTCAGTTGTTCCAGTCCACCATAGAGTTTGTCATCGAGGGTAGCTTCCTGGGGCCATATGTCTGTCCGGGTATGGTGGTAGAGAGGGCAGTTTTGGAGAACATGTTCCGCATTTTCCGCAGGGGCACATTTCGCTTTCTCCAATTCGAAGTTTGCGGAACATGTGCTGCTTAAGTTTGTTGTGGCCCGTCCTTAGCCTGAAAATGATGTTTTGTGATTTGCGGGGAAGTTTGAAGTATGCATCACCTTTTGGGTGGTTTTCTTTGAGCTCGGACCATCTTTCAGCTTCACTTCTTTTGAGCATTGCCTTGATTTCTTCGTGGGGTAGAGATGGCTCTGCCTGGTTTTGACTGCCTCTAGTTTCTGCCAAGGAATCAGCAGTGTCATTTCCTTCAAGTTCCACATGTCCAGGGATCCATTGGAGAATACGTTCTTTTGTTATTTTGCGCAGTTTCAATAGTTCTGTACTGAGTGTCTGATTGATCAAGGTGTTTGGGTTTTTGAGAGACTGAAGCACTGTCTTAGCATCAGTGAGGATGACCATCTGGATGTTTTTAGAATGGGGGTCACTTGTTAGAATTTTTGCGGCAAGCTCTAGTGCTTTCCTTTCAGCTCTAGTGCTATCTGAGAGACTTCCTATGTCAGTTGCTTTTTCAAGGTGTTCTCCGTTAGGCCACTCTATAAGAATGCCGGCTCCTCCATTTTTTTTGGCTTTTTCTGAGGAGCCATCGGTGTAGACTCTTATCCAGGAATTTTCAGGATATTGTTCTTTGATGATGTTATATATTGTTGCCTTCAGCTTGTGACTAGTGACTTACTCAAACGTAATCTATGGTTGGTTTTCACATACAGCTGCGGCCTTAGTAAGGCGCAGAAACACAATGTTCAATGTATATATCCTTAAAAGTGAAATACATGAACAGCGTCAAATACAATGTTCCATAACGTTCATGTGTAAATACTATGCCAGCTATTTTTTTAATTTTTTTGCACGGACCCGTAATAACGGGGTGAAAGGAGAGAAAAAAGACACATGAAAAAAATATTAAAATAACATTGGGGAAAAACAGTCACAGGACAAGATGACTTTTTTTTCCTAGTGACTTTCCCCCCTTCACAACCAATAATCTTCGAATGTGTTTCTTATAAGTTTGCCTCATGAAATTGATTTTTTCATTTTGAAAAAATGGTGTGTGAGGAGAGAGGGAATCAGGCACTTTCGATGTTGAAAGTGTATTACACAATTTTCGAAACCTGGTCACGAATGTACAGACAGCCGTGGAACTTTCTTGACACGAATGTACAGACAGCCGTGGAACCTTCTTGACACTATGAGGTCGGCCACACAAGGACTTTCTTTTTAATGGTTTGATGGGGTTTTTAATGAGGACTTTTAAAAACTATTCGTGGTGCTAACTAATAAAGAAGTACGGGGTACGGGTTCTTAAAAAAAAAGAAGTTATTACCAGAAATTTATATTAAACGAGCAACTAAGCCCGTCCAAGGACGTTCTGCCACCGTTTGGTGGCATGTTGTAACTCCCCTCCAACAGCCGTCTTGACCGACATTCATGTGCATCCAGTCAAAAATACTATTCATTATAGTTAAAATAAATAACTGGTAAAACAGAGCTTTTGACAATAAATCCCAACGTGCATAACTCAAAATAAAGTCTTGGAAGAAATGCTACACCAAAAATAACTCGTTTTGAACGTCCGCGTAAACGTGAACAATATGATTGGCTGTAGGAGTCATATGTGTTTCAGGGACCAATCGCTATCGATGACCGCACGGAACATAGCCTTTTATTATATAGGATAACTAAAAATGTGCATATTTTAATAAACATTGCAGGGAAATGGAATAACAACTTCATTTCTCCAATTGATGGGGATGAAAGCCATATTGCCAGTGGAAATGATACTGGAGGTGGGCAGGAGCGTGTCCCGGGAGAAATGTGTCGGCGGAGCAGAAACCAGGACAAACGTAACAGACTTGAGACACTACATCGGATCAAAGCAGACAAAAGGGGGTCAGGAAACTGGGTCAAAGATGGGGAAAGTGGGACAACGACTGATTTAAAGAAAGTGGGATAAAGAAAAGAAGGGGGATAAAACAAAGTTTCCCCAGCGAGATACAAAACAAATGGCCAAACATATTGACAAATGGATAACTGGGTGGATCAAAGTAACTGTATTTTAAAGGAGCTAGGCAAAAAGAAAATAAATGTTAAATAACAAACATAATTTCAAAAAGTAAAAGAAACAGGATGAATGTTCGTCAAGAGATTGCCAAGTGGCTACAGAAGTGCGTACTCTGGGCTTATATTCTGATACCAGTCTAACGATACAACTATCACACTACCAAACATTTTCGCGGTCTTTTAAACCTTCGTCGAGTCTTGATGGCTGATTTATGAGTGACGAGGCAGAAAACGAACTGCTAAAATGAAATAATACAGGTCGGTAGAGAGGCCAGATAAAATACTACATCTAGTAAAATACTGGTTGTTAAACAGACCTGTTATAATACAAGGCCGCATATAATACACTTGTTAAAAAAAACCTGCTTGATTAAAAAAACAAACAAACTATATTGTCAAATTTACTAGTTCGTTAAGAGGCGTGGTATTATACACTACCTTATGTTATACACAGTTCATACTGCAGCTTGATATAATACTATTACTATATCTACGCGTATACTGTTTCGTAAAGAGGCCTAAAAATGCTTTATCTATACAGACTTAGGCCCACTGGTTCCTAAAGAGACCAGGTATTGGCCTAATACAGTGCTTTACGATTACACTAGGTTAAAAAGAAGCTTGATAAAATAAAATATTTACTTTATACCAATTCCTCTAAGCAATAAAAAATACAACAGACAAAAAAATAAAAAACACCAAAAAAAAACACAACTCTTTAATGTTTTGTGATATCAGGATTTACTGCAGCACTTGTATAATGGATTAACAAGGCAAGTGCTTTATTGGTTGGTCGAGCACCTCAAATCCATGGGTGGATCCCATGATTATCATTGCAAAAAAGGTTTGTCGGGACTTCCCAATGATGGGAAACATTAAGATATTTAGGTCAAGTTTAAATCATGTGCACACATACTACGAGTGATTGTATTACGTGTACTTCTTTTCTGACTGAAATTACAAGAAGCCTTTTGTCAGAGAGCTATACAAAAAAAAGGCTTTTTAAAAATAGAAATTATGGACTTGAACAAATGTTCATTCCTTCTGTACTTTTTTTTCCCTCCAGCTTTTATAAAATTTTAGATTTCCTAAATCGCGCTTTATTTCAAATCAGTATTTTTTTTACACGCAACACCAAGTTCGGGACGCTATGCACAATGGGTACCCACTTTTAGAATAGTTCGGGACGCTATGCACAATGGGTACCCACTTTTAGAATAGTTCGGGACGCTATGCACAATGGGTACCCACTTTTATAATAGTTCGGGACGCTATGCACAATGGGTTCCCAATTTTAGAATAGTTCGGGGCGCTATGCACAATGAATACCCACTTTTAGAATAGTTCGGGGCGCTATGCACAATGAATACCCACTTTTAGAATAGTTCGGGACGCTATGCACAATGAATACCCACTTTTAGAATAGTTCGGGACGCTATGCACAATGAGTACCCACTTTTAATAGTTGGGGACGCTATGCACAATGAATACCCACTTTTAGAATAGTTCGGGACGCTATGCACAATGAGTACCCACTTTTAATAGTTCGGGGCGCTATACACAATGAGTAACCACTTTTAGAATAGTTCGTAATTACGGAATCTGATTCGGGAGATATCTTAAACTTAACACACATGTGACATGTCACCAGAGGCGTCACTGGGAGGGTGCGGGTGGTGCGGACCGCACTGGGTGACACCACCATCACAAGGGATGACACCAAAACGTAACATTCTGTATGTTCCCGTTATTTCACACTGTCAGACTGGGAGGGAGGGGATCTAAGGGGTAAGTCGTGAGGGGAGTGACACCATGAGTTAGCGCACTGGGTGACAACCAACCCGCGTGACGCCACTGCACATCACAAGTCATATGTCAGGCTGATGAATTTCACTTAGACTCTGATTCTAGCGTATAAGGTTTAGAAATAAAAGCATACATGAAAACAAAGTCAAAGTTTTAAAAAAATCAAATAAAAATACATAATAATTGAGAAACAACAAACCCATGAGCTTACTTGGTATAATACACACCTAATACGTCACAACAGATGAAAAACCTCGAATGACATAGTTTACACAAATCAAAACAATGTTACACTACTTCGCTAGAGATATTAGACATTATAGATTCGATACTCCTGATCAAAATGCCAAGAATGCTAACAATTATTTATTTTTTTTTGTATAGGGAAATATAAATTATTTTTTATAAAATTTCGAAGTCTCTTAGAGTTGCCGGTTTTATCCACTCCTAACAAAGTGTTTACAGTAGCCCGAAGGCGGGCTAGTGGCTAGTAGTTAGGGCTCGGCGTTGCACAACACTAGTCAACGGCCTCAAACAGGATCTTTGACGGGCGGGAAATCCGGTATCGATGCGTGGTAATCTCTATACACACTTGACGCGCGGTAATCAACAGTTTATTTTTTTTTAAAATTAGAGCGTGGTGGCATATCCCACTCACTTTTTCAATTTAAAACAAAAGACAACCAACAAACATATTACATATGAAGCCGATTGAGCCATCGAGTGCGTGGTGTATACGCAACAACACGCCAGTTAGTCTGATAAGTGTCCTGAGGGTTTCTGTTTAACAGAATAACCAGGCAACGGTGCAGGTGGTAATGAGTGAGGTACCGTTAAACGGGCGCTTTGATGCACCGATCACTGGTGTATCGGACGATTTGGACGCAATGCGGAAAATATTAATTCACAAATTGCGGGCATTTAACTGGATAATTAGATCATGAAAATATAATCGATTTCATCATGTATAATGGAGGGGGGGAAAAAGCTACTGTTCCATAATAATAAACCCAAATTTTTATATTTCAGGACATGAATCGTTCGTTTTTAAGAGTGTAGCACAGCGAGATCAAACAGGATCAACAGTTGAAATGTGATACCATGAGTGAAGTTTTATTTGGAAACGGCATTCTGATAGAAGAGGACATCCTTTTTGGCGTAATGGTTATGAACCGCGGTAATGGTATGGACCGCGGTAAAATGGTGAGGAACGCAGTATCTACTCGGCATAATCTGAGATTATGTGTAAAATCTCACCTGGCAGTTGAACCACTTTGTCACCGCTGCGTATCGGGATTCGGGGACTCCGGTATCGAGGAATGAAAAGAGAGGCCCGTCGTCACTTGTACCTGGTCGCAGCACACAGACACACATGTGCTCCCCCCCCCTTTTTTTCCCCCTCTCCTTTCTATCTCCCTTTCGGCGACAAAGAAACAACTGCAGTATCCAGCGAGAGCTACTTAGATCACTTGACGTCTCCTCGGGCGAGATCACAAAAAAACGGCTTTCAATTTGTGTGTGTTGTATTTCAGTGACATTTTCCACACACAAATGCCTTCAGACCCTGCGCACCTCAGTTGCAAAATATCTCATGACCGAAGTAGAAGTTGTACTATTCTTAGCTGGGGTTTCCACCACCGGCAGTGGATCTGGCTTTACACTTTTAACAATTTAAAACCAAGATTTGATTTTAAAACGATCCCGCTGTGATCACTGTCGAAATGAGAATGAAATATGAGTAGCTGTGTCGAAATTGAAATCACACACAAATTTCCTTTAACAATTTTTTTTTGTCCTTCAAAATCGGGTAAAATTTACAAACTTTACGACTCCGCAAGTGTACACACAACAAATCATGATTCCTTACTTTTACGTCATTGTCTCATCTTGTCTTAACTATAAAGACGCTCCCTTTATATTTAGGATTATTGCGTCCACAGACCATGCCGGTATGTTGTCAAGTTCACAGGTCACAGCTATGAGGGTTGCGCGCATTGCCCAGCCGCCTTTGTTTCGCTAACTGGTGTCAGGTACCCGTTCGGAGCTGGGTGGACTCAGGGGGCACCCTTGGCCACGGGAAGAAATCCCTGCCTTCACGGGGATTCGAACCAGTGACCATCGGGACGCCAGCCGAGCGCGCATGCCACTCGACCACAATTAGTAAATGGTTTTAACACAGTTTTAACAACACAGTGCAACTATAACTAAATGATCCCAAACCTTTAAGGTGGTGTCGATATATAATATAACATGGGGCATAGCATAAGAGCCCTGATACGACGAGTAATAGTGGTATGGGCCGATTGTATTTCCAGCCCGAGAACCGCTGGATTAGTGGGACAGCCACGAGAGGATCAACACACACGGTTCCCCCAGATTTATTCCAGTCAACACAAGTGGCAGGCGATAAAGCTTCCAGGCGACGCCAGTTGGATCACTGCTCCACTTGGAGGCAACTCGAAGCCGTTCCCCGGGAACAGGTGGATCAGTGTGACACACGAGGGGGGGGGGAAGAAAAGATCTTTGCTTGAAGGTGGCCGTGGGACGACAGATCGGCGAGGGCGAAATCGCGACGGTGGTAGTAGAAGGGACAGCGCTGAAAGGCGGGAGTGGGCGCGGGCTGGTGGACGCCCCGATGCAGGTGGTAACGTGGGACGCCGTGGGTCTCTGGCGTGGATCAGTGGGACAAGCGGAGCGTGCTCTCTGTACCGAGAGGGGAGGGGGGGCAAGGGTGGGGTCCAAAGAGAGCTGGTGTCGCGGAACCCCTTTTAGGGCCAACACAGGTTGATATGTGCGATACAAAGTATTTGTGTCACGAAAAACTCTTATGGAATGCGAACATTTTCAGTAGTGCTAAGCACACCCCAAAGCGAAAGTTTCTCACATTTTTTCCCATTTAATTTTAAAAAAAGATTCTTTGCAATAACTCGTTACAGGTGTGGAAAAAAATGAAGTTGACATTTAATAGCCTCAATTTAAACCAAATCACTTGTCCAGTCAGTAATTGGTTTCCGCAATTAAGAACCACAACTCTATAGTCACGCTTTCCAAGCACCAAGCCAAAGCACAACAGATGGGTGGTGGTAGCCCCTCTTTAGAAGCGACGGACGGGTTGAATTTTGTGTGAGGAACTTGACGGGGTAGGGGATGGCGGCGGTGGGGGGTGGGCTGAGCAGCAGGTGTTTCTAATATTGGACGTGGCTGAGCAGGTTAGGGATAACAAAGAAAAATCATTGGGGCTGAGAGTTCTCACTGTTTTGGAGTCAAGAGCCAAGTTATATAATGGGTATAGAAAATAGGGGACTGCTTCTTCTCCCTTTCAAAAGATTTGATTTTTTGTTTAAAAGTCAAAATTTTAGATTAAAATTCCAATTAGATTACTTATAAAAATAAAATTATTTACTTTAAAAAAAAAGCGTGCTTCGAAAATGCCGGCTAAGGCAAGTAACTCTTTTTGGTCAAAAACTTTTATCTAAGTTAAATCAATACGAATGGATCAGATTATCTCCACCCAACTCTTAACTCAAGCCGCTGAGATATTGTGTTAAATAGTTCACATCTCAACAGCTGAATTTGTGAATAGAAACAAAGGAATATAGGCGAGAGAGAGAGAGAGAGAGAGAGAGAGAGAGAGAGACAGAGAGAGAGACAGAGAGAGAGAGAGAGAGAGAGAGAGAGAGAGAGAGAGAGAGAGAGAGAGAGAGAGAGAGAGAGAAATATTACAACACTGTACTGTAAGGCAAAACAATTTAGCAGAAGTAGTGAAATGACCGACCGTTGGGGCAAGTAACATAGAGGTGGATGATAAAGGTTTTTTTAAAAAAGTCAAGACAAATCAGAGCAGAACAGAGATCGTAATATGAATATTTAACTAAAATAATAATTCTTTTTTTAAAAATCATTTAGAAAATAAACGAAACAAAACAAAAATTGGGAAAATTACAACAAACAAAAAGTTATTGATCATAAAATGTTCCTAAAGAATCAGGACCGACTATCCATCTTTTAACATCAATACAATAATCTAAAGGAGTACTCTCCCCTTGATGAATTCTTTAAAGTACATGTAATAATGAGCTAAAATCTTCAATTTCAACGCTCATTCCCATTCCACATGAATATCCCAGTTTGCACAAATCGACTGGACGTTCTCTTTAGTCCGTTATTGCCTTTTATGAATTTATAGTAGGGGTGTACCAGATTCAAGTTTTTGGAATTTGGCCGCAGCCGGATTTATGAAGTTAAATCCTTTCTCACCTCGCTTTTCACTTTTCGAGGATTGATGATTTCATGAGTTTTAAGACACTTTATTAGTAATAAAACCATTTAGAAGAGGTGCCCCAGGAAATGGGTTACAGACAAGTTTCAAACACCTCATATACACCACTGTTGCACAACGCCACTGACACGACAGTCAGCGATAAAGGGCTGGAAATGTTTGCTTTCCACACAATTTAAAAGGGAGAGAAAAGGGGGTGTGGGGGGCGAATCTTTTTGTTCTTGTTATCGCGTTATCAACGTGACATAAGTCCGTCAGTAGTACAACCATGTCCACCAATGTTCCCTCTAAGGTTCTTTGGTCCGTGTGCAAAGTAAAAAAACTTGTGTGCAAAGTTGCGCAGCATCCATATTTTGTGCAATAATTTACGAAATTTGCTGCGCGGTAATTATAAACTGCTGCGCGGCGCCGGTAAAAAATATCTGCGCGGACGCGCAGCTTAAAGGGAACATTGATGTCCACACCAGAGCGAACTTTCTCGAAGGTTACCTAGGTGGCGTTTGTGCTGAAGACCCAATGCCTGGAACCTACATCACCCGGAATGGAATTGAGCCGAGTTATTTATTTTAATATTTTAACATCCGGGGGGGGGGATGACGTCATTGATTACTTTCAATGATCAACATTTCTGAAAGGGATGGGATGTACATCAGGCGTCCTCAGAAATCGCCTGAGTCTTGCACCAACTACACATGTTTTGATTAGTTGTAGAAGATCCTCAAAATAAATATAAACGATTGGTATCTTTTAAGAACATAATTACTGCTACCAATGTACACTTGCGGCTGCGCGGCGGGACAGATATCTGACCGATGCCTCAAAGGATTGAGAATTACCGCGAAGCAAAGTTTGTAAATTATTGCACACAAAAATGAATGGTGTGAAAATTAGCACACGAGTTTAATATATATATATATAAACTCGTATGCTAATTTTCACAGCATTCATTTTTAATATATATATATTAATGTTTTTACTTTTCACACTGAGCAACAAACCTTAGAGAAAACATTAGTTGACCCCCCTTTAATGGCCCGTACTTTTTTGACCGCATGGTTATGACATTCAGTACATGTATTAAGCTTTAAATTTCTGTATGTCACAAAATATTACGCACAAAACATGCTGGGTGTATTTTTGTTTACAGAAGCTCATTTAACGCCGAAGTTACCCATAATTATTGTATCTGCATTATTGACAGTAGCTTATTTTACTTATTTTCGAACACACTGACTGACGTGACATGTTACTAAAAAAATTAATGCTCTTTAAATTGTCCCGTGTTACTCTGGCCCCGAACATGAGTCATATTCATCAATGTTTTGGGAACCCTTCGTCGAATCATTATTTGTATTAATTAATATCATTTTTACCCTGCTTATTGTTCCATAAATATCCACGACCAGAAAGGGCTAAGATCTCATCAACCCTTTAATTTATAGATAATAAGGTGCAGACAGGGGCGGGCAGTCGCACACCTCAATATACAAGTGCGCACGGTATTACGGGGGGAGGGGGGGGGAGAGTTTTTTTGTTCAGATCTTGCTAACACGTTGTTGCACGTTCATCAACTCAATGTTCGAAAGCAACAAATCATCAACGCGCCTAGATTAGCGGTATTACCTTCCACAATAGTGGTTGCCAAAAAAAAACAAAACAAAAAAAAACAAAAAAAACACCGTAGAGAGCTCAGTACTGAATTGACTTGTCTCGGACGACTCTCACTACTGGGGTTTTACAGCTCTACTTAACAAAAGTTAGACACGGGGAAAGGGGGGGGGCACATAAGATCGCTTTTGATTGATTGGTAGACTTGAATGTGGGGAGGAAAAAAAAATCGATAAAACTTTGACAAGTGAAATTATCTGATAGAATATCAGCAGATAAATCGTGCAAAACAACTCCATAAAAAGAAAGAAGATAAGACACGAGAGTTGTCCCCCTGTAGAGGTGAAACTTCGTCGAAGGCGGGCCTACGTTTTAATTAAAACTTCGCATTTGTTATGTTGGGGTCCGGGGCGTGAAACGCTTGACTACACTGTGGACGGAAAGACAGATAGAGGGTAAAGCACGCGAAGGACATTCTAAAAGTACATGAAGGTCATTCACAGGACGGGCAACTACTAAAAGAACATACTAACAGACAACCCCCCAGGATGGACAGAAAATATGTTAAAACAGACAACCCGTAAAGATAAAAAAAAATATCACAGATAACCATTAAAAGACTATTCTTAAAACTAAGTGGTTCGATCCTCTAATAGAGCCTCATGATTTCGCCCTGCGAGGTCAGCTGGGTTATGACACACTGCGGTGGACGAATGTCAGAGAGACAGCCACTATCAGCTCGGACGCTGCTTCTTTTTTTTAGACGTGCATTGTGACGGCTGGGGGCCTCACTTGTCGTTTCCATGTCCTCAGTAAGGCCGGGACGAGTGCAATACACGTGTCCACGACGTGTGCCGTGTCATGCATTGACCAGGTCACAGCCTGGCTGAAAACATTCCCACCAGGGCCCCAAATCTTGTTTTAATTTTAATAAAGGGGGTAAAATAATGCAGATTTGACGATGATTGTTTGTGAAGAACTTGGCATTTCATGCAGATACAACCAAAGTCTTATCCTTGTAACTTTTCAGCAAACGGCGTGCATCGGTACAAAATACAAAATAAATACTTAAAATTGAGAAGAGCCCTTCATTCAAATTGCAATCCCTAAAAAACATAATTAAACTTCTCTCACTGGTTTTCCCAATAGTTATTCTTGGCTAATAGAAATCTGCTAGAGAAAAAAAAATGTACACCTGGTTAGGTTTGAGGGTCTTATATGCAGCTGAGAAGTAGGATGTGAGCCTATGGCTCTCCAGTAGGCTCGCCGGCTCGTTATGCCTGGGAACTTACGAAAGCATATAGTGTGTGGTACTGACCATTCATCTGGGGAATAAGCTGAATTGGGTATCTCCAATCAGATCTTTAAAAGAATATTTAAACTCTTCAACCATGAAAAAAAATAATAATAAAGCCGCCAGGTACTCATTAAAAACGTTTATATATATATATATATATATAAACAACAAAACTATTTAGAGATAGAATCAAATGAACACACAGATTGACCATAAGCTTGTTTCACATGCCGGTGGTTTGAAAAAAAAAGTCAACATGGCCCTAATTTCAAATGATTGCTGTTAAATGAATAAAACCATCAATTTTTTTTTAATAAATTGTAAACGCCAATCAGAGAACATTTGCTTTTCCAACATTAAACTAACGTGGGCAGGCGTTTCAAGCATTGCACAGAGAAATGTTACAATCTAAATCTAAGGTAAACTACCTCATGGGGACAGTAGTACTATTTTTTGATAGCAGCCACTTTGCCAAAGCTGAACTCAACTTCCGTACTCCCTCCCATGCCAGGCTTTGCAAAAACACAATCATGACCTTACGACACACGTGGCGAAAATGTCACTGTGACAGCCTGGGCAATAAAGCGCTCTTACTATCATCCATCCATACACAGATTTAAAGTTTTTTAAAATTATTTATTTTTTATTAACCGAAAACTAAAAAAAGAATCATAATTTAAAACTGGCATTGAATATCTTTTGGTTGAACGCATGGAGTGTAGAATCAGAGAACACCTTCAGGGTTGGTGAGTATGAGTAGGGCAACCACACCCCACCCCCTCCACGCCTTATAGGGCCCTGTCTATGAGGCGTCCCGAAGAATGGAGAGGGGACGGACGGACCCGCAGCAGAAATAAAGTTGACTCTTACAGACCGGGGCCCCACAAACGCCACTCGCACAACGCCCAGCATACTGCCAACGCCGCCTCTGGTAGGATGTTCGATGTATTATATCTTAAGTAAGCCGTTAAGTGTATACATACGTGCTAATCCAGTCCAGTAACTAGATAAGAATGTCAAGGTTAATCGAATGTAGACTGATTTGAAAAAAAACCAACACATTCAAACATATGAATTCAAATCCCCGAGTTAAGTACCGCTGGCTGAAATTAACAGTTCCGCTGTGAAGTAAGAGTCACCCTATTACTATACACCAATCTATTGGGAATTCATTCATATGGTCGCGAGACGTAACCACCGTTTCCAGCCTGGGGCCCACCACAGTTCCGCCAGTGGTAGTAACACGTGGCTGTCAACTGATCGGGGCCAATGAAAGATCAGCTGCGTTCCATGGGCCGTTGGGAGTTTGGTCTATGTACTTCCCGTCAGTATGCGGTACCCCAGTTCTTGCAAAGAGTTGAATCGAAATCCGACGACTAAAGCGAAGTTTTGCCTGCAACAATGCAGTAAGTGACAGGTTTAGAAAAGGGTAAATCTAACAAGGTGAATGTGGGGAAAAGAGTGTGTTGTGGGGGGGGGGCGGGAAAGTTGGGGGGGGGGAGAGATCCTCCACGCCAAACTAGCGTAAGTCGCGGTACTGATAGCCGTGAAGACAAATATTATTTGGCACCAAAAAGCAGAACGATGTTTGATCTCCAATGTTCAATGCGATCGGTGTGGGGACGAAGAGAAGAGGCGGGCACACCAGGCAGGCGCGGACGTCCGGCGGAACACGGCCATTCAGTCCATCTGACCTCATGTCATGG
Organism: Ampullaceana balthica; assembly: GCA_944989445.1. NCBI lineage: Eukaryota > Metazoa > Mollusca > Gastropoda > Lymnaeidae > Ampullaceana > Ampullaceana balthica. Next base: position 90,077 of record CALYLW010000092.1, on the reverse strand, counting down.
CTTGTTACCGAGTACAGGCATTTGCAACCTGTCGAAGGTGCATTTATCTAACACCGTGTCCTACACTACTAACTACGGAAATCGGCGAGTGTTAAGGGTATAAAACATGGGTATGAAACGGTTTTTGAACACATTTTTTCCATAGAGTTTATTTTAAATAAGAACAAAAATGAATAAACGTTTAGCGACAATCTAAGAAATCGACCAATCTTAATCAAACAATAACCGACTTACGCAATGTCTAGCGAGTGGATTGAAGTTAAGCACGGACATGCGTGTTACCGAGTTAGTCCCACGCCTTTGATGCATGTTTTGGAATCTATACTTTAAAAGCTACAATAGGCCTTTCACCATTATGACGTGGTCTACAGGCCATAGAATAATACTCGCAGATAAGCATATTTATGTACACAGTTGGACGGCACGGTCCACACAACAACCCTGCAACTTGTCGTGATAACTCGCCCACAGACAAATAGAGCGCGGTAACTAGACTGGGCAAGTACAGTCCCATTTGTTGATACAAGTACAAGCTCCTCCCTAAGAACAAGTCAATTTTCTCCCCAACAATTAGGAAGCTATTCCACGATAGTAGCATTGGAGGCGAGGTGGAGGGAGGGAGAGGCAGAAGGTTTTCACACTGTCCAGTTACTGTCTCTCCATTAAAATCAACGTCTACCAGCGCCGATATCTCTAGAACACACAGCGGCCTTGCATCATACCCCAAGGAAAATATAATATAGATTATAGATAGTGAGAGTCCCACTGACAAACCATGTAAGTTATACTTAAAACTTTCAATAACTATTGATCAGTTTATTGATTTCGACAAGGTAAAACATATGGAAAAATATATAATAAACTAAAAGTTATGTTTATGTGTGATGCATTTTGAACCGTGCTACAAGACTAAAATGATTCTTTTCTCAGATCAACTTGCCACTAAGGTGGTGAGGCAGGAGTGTGTTGGTTTCATGCATTAGAGTTACACGTGTTTAACAATTCGACACCATTCCTTTATACTCCCCAACAGGGACTCCGCTAAATGTTGCATGTCATAACGTTCGTACTGCAATCCTGCTGCAGTGCAATTTGAGACGTCTGCAGTATTCTTTTGTGGTTTACACATGCTGTGATCCCGCTGTAGAGACACTCTGTACGTATCCCTCGTTGCTTACGCCGCTCTAAGACAACGCCCCCAAGAGTTGCCGCGGAGAAGGGGCATGTTGTCGCTACAATATCCCACGGCCGTGGTCACTATTCCAAAGCTAATATTAAGAAAATAGTTTCTGCATCACCGTATACTCTTACCACTTTTTAGAAATACAGGGCTTACAAAATGTACCCTACTATATTTGTTTACATGCACAAAATATACCCTACTATATTTGTTTACACGCACAAATACTATATTTGTAAGTGTAAACAATATCATAGAAAGCACGGGTATTCATATCGTAAGTTATCGTAATTCTGCACAATCTGATTATGTCTTCGTTCATAGATTCGTTTGTACAGTACAAGCATATTGTTTGATCATTTTTAAATACGGTGTTGCTTTGACACGAGGGTTCGAAATATCGTAAAAACAATTTGTAGGTGTCGCTAGACTTCTCAAGATCATGCCTCGGGTCTGCCCACGGGGTAATAAAAAAAAGTTGGTAAAAAAAAAGTGAGCTGAGTCAGCGCTAACTATTCAAAGTTCCAAAATGCGGGTTACCAGTTCAATAGTCAATGAAGCTGAAATTGAATGATCTACGCACTACCAAAAGTGCGCACCACAAATCCCCTGTGATACTTGGATCAACAGCCAAGTCTTCTTTGTTTTGGAGAGCGAAGGAATAACATAATAACAGTGGCGTGCTAACCAGTGCGATCTTCAACGCGTGATATTTAAGCGCATGTGCGCTGTTTAACTATTACACTATTACTGGTGAAATTCTTTTGGCATTTCAATAACCATATTCTTAGATGGCGAAACCCGCATGTGAGTGTGTGTTTGTGCGTGTGTGGCGGTATGCTACGATGCCATATTACAGTGTGGGTTATGGGGTCGGATACAGTACCCGTTAAACGGTTTGGCCTTAAGCGTATCTTAAGGGTTCGTGTTAAGATGTCCAATTATAGTGACTTCGCGGCAGGGTTGTCGGGAAGAAAATGTCGGAATAAAGCAGGAGGGCGGACTACATGGATCCAAATGATTTTTTTTTCAATTTCAACCTAATTCAGGATTCTACTAAAACACAATCTGATTCTGATTAAATAGAAACAAAAGACCGGATACCCACAAGGGTTTGGTTCAAGCATGCACTGCAACAAACAGACAAATTAATTAAAAAATGAAATAGGTAAAATGTCATTCTCTAGCAAAAGAATTATTTTGTGTTGGCATCAGGGGATCAACAACTTAAAAATGTAGTATAGAAATTATTTGTCTGGCAACATCGCTTAAAGGGGACGTCAGAGGTGTATTCAATTGGGGTAAAAACACTTTTCTTATTCCGTATGCAAGAACAAACACATACAAATTCTCGTTTTTCCCGTCTGGAATTTCGGGCGTGGCTTGGGTTGCCTGATGAAACCAGGAAAACCATATCTTTATCAACATTTAAAAGTTTAATTTTAAAAATTCAAGACTAAACGTAAACCACGGATAAGCTGGGGGAAAAATAATCTTATGCATAGATGGACCGCCTGTAATAGATAAATGAGATAGCTCGAATCCAGTGATGAGTGTTTTTTTTTAAATATAGTTGACAAATAGGCATCGATGCTACTAGCTCTTTCCAATATCCAAAGTTAACCTTGATTATTGGACATCAGATCACGTCATTGTTTGCATGGATAGATTGCGAATCAAATCCATCGGTCGAATGACGTGCAACTCACCGTTTTATGGTCAGTTTAACACCAAAGTCTTCGGGGCGAACACACGCCCCATTTTAAATGGTGTACCTTGAAAAAAGCTATGGGGTTATATCACGGTTCAATGAACTACACATAGAGCGATATAGTCAAGACCGCGGTAAACCTACTCCGACGCGCTTCTATGTAACACACACACACTCTGGTATCTCTATCTGGATAAGTCCAGACCGCCTTTTTTCAAACTATGTCCCATTTGAACCACATTGAGTCACCAGGGTTTATTTTAAAAATAAAATACTTGCAAGGGACGCAGTTTCGGTGAAACAATGCTGCAGTATAGTACTACATATTTTTTTTGTTTGAACAGACACAACATGAGGACCGTTGTAAACTCCAGAAATACCTTCGCATCATTGATTTTCAGCTGCTTTAAGTTGCGCACTAAAAAAAATACAGAAGAAGAAGAAAAAAAAGCAATTATTAGTTTAATGACAGTTTTGAAGGACGAGCTCGACTATAAAGACGATCGGCGCGAGGGAAGGTTTTAGACTGAGATTACAGCCAAATATAATCCAAAGTAGCAATAAGGATACGCGTAATTATGTACTATGCGGTGTTACTGCCCTCCTGCACTTACGTTTCTTTTTTTTAAATTAAAATAGTGTTGCAGTACAAAATTAAAATGTGTTTAGATTATCATTACTACATTAGTGAAAGATAACTGCATGCAATATTACTACATGTACATCATTACTGTATTAATGACTAAGAGTGAGTGTCTAATAAAGTGTTTGGGAGCCATTTAGTACAGTATATAAGCTCATAAAGAGGCGTTTTAAAACTGCATCCAATATTCGCGGTTTTTCGCCATTCACGCGGGGGTTTGGGGCGGGCATAAAGAACGTAACCCCCGCGAATAGCGACGGAATACCGTAGACACATGTTTAAATACAGAATACGCGGAACAATCATTCGGGGGCTGTCAATTATTGTTTAGTCCCATTTTTCGGAGAGACCTCCTGGTTTATGGGGCTTAGCATTGGTGCCGGTATCACACTGGCGTGCACCTCCAGGGCATTAGTTGGCTTCAAAATGTTACCAGTCGGATACGGACAAAGAAACATGGCAACTAAAATCTTTAAAAAGTGTCCACTTGTTCAAGGCAGTTCCAAAATTAACAAATGCGTCGTTGTTGTTTGTAAAATATTTAACTCCAATTAGTTATGGTTTCCCGTCACAAAGGTTGGTGTAGCCAACCTTGACATCTGTGAAAAGCCACCTGACCCAGATTCCGAAGACGAATGGCATTGTTTGTTGTTGTTTATACGAGATCCGAAAACGCAGGCAATAACTATCATAGTAGAAGACGATGGGTGTGATAGGATTTTAGAACAGTCGTCCCCCCCTCCCCCTTTTCATTTTTTATGTTGTTCAAGTTTTTTGAGTTTCATTTACTCCTTTATCATTATGACATTTCTTAGCTAAAAACGAACAGAATATTTTAACAGTGAAACAAAAACAAGAGGCTATTTAAGTGAACCAAGATTAAAAAAGGTACCGTTATTCAAACAATGATATGAATTTTAAGTTTTAAAAAATGAAGAAAAAAAATATGCCCAATGTTTCATACGACCAGTCCTGAACGGTTAAGAGGGAACTGATTTCAGACCGGGAAACATCAAGGAAAACCACATTCGTCCTCACAACCCCCCCCCACTCCAAAGACGGTCGAGTGGCATGCGCGTTCGGATGGTGTACCGATGGCCAATGGTCACAGGTTCGAATCTCCTTTAAGGCAGGGATTTGTTCCCGAGGTCAAGGGTGTCCCTGAGTCCACCCAGCTCTGAATGGGTATCTAACAAAAGTGAGGGAAACAAAGGCGGCTGGGAATAGCGTGGAACCAATGTTCCCTTTAAGCTGCGCGGCTACTCCGATATCTGACAGATGCCGCGCAGCAGTTTAGAATTACCGCAAAATGGATGCTGTGCAACTTTGCACATGAGTTTTTTCACTTTGCACACGAACCAACGAACCTTGGAGGGATCATTGCGAGGAAAACTCATAGCCGTGGCCTGTGAACGCTTCGTGACTTGCCAACAGACCGGTATGGTCTGTGGACGCAATAATCTTCTGCATAGAAGGAGCGTCTGTATAGATAAGACAAGACAAAGATCTGACGTGAGGAGACAGGACTACTACTACTACTACTACTACTACTAGCCGCACACAATGACTTGGATCTTCTGTGATGTCAGAGGACGGCACTTACTACAAGCGTGAGTTCAGAGTAAGAATATTTCGGCTCGTGTGTCAACAGACCACCACAGAGTTTTCTTGTGACGTTCACCAACCGTTTATTTTTAAGTGCATGCTAGGTAAGAAAAAATAAGGGGTGGGGGGGTGGGGGTGAATGTGGTTGGACACACCATCAACCTCCCTCCCCTACGACACATACCGACACGCATCACTGAGCACGCTGGGATGTCGGGCGTCCTTTAAAACGGGGAGACCCTAACAGGTACACGGTCCCGGTTTGTTACACTTGACTTTAAAAAAAATAAAAAAATATTATTTTAATAACCGTACTTGGATCTCACACCTGAGAAGATTTCAGCTTAGTAGCGGATCGTTCAAGTGAGACACACACACAGTGGTCTGTCTTAAAACGAAGGCTGGACCCACCAAAGCGAAGCCGCAGAGCTGCATGCGTACAAATAATAGATCGTCATAGTTGGGCCAGGAAGAACACTGCTGCGATTTGATGCACAACATTATCATACAATTCAACCATGCACGCTGTATCGCCCAATATGTAAATGCAAATTTAAAAAAAAATAATTTTTTTTTAACTTTTCGTTTTGCACAATGTGCGCTAAAAATAAGTATCAAACTATATTTTCTGTAAAAATGCACTTATTGTCAAACGTACATGCTCGGTTAACTAACAACAACAACAACAACAACAACAGATTTTAACATTTAAAGAAAAGAGAACCGTTTGAAACCCTAAACTCATGCTGAAATGCGAAACGGGATATGATTTATTTTTGGACCACCAACCATATCTACAGAGTGCCAAATTCTGCAACCATTGCCATAACCGCTTATCCTAAGCAAGCTTCAGCTTAAAAAGTTTAATTGATTTTTTAAAATAATCATCCTGTGAACTTGCTTCCTCCCCTTAGACAAATGTTTTACATTAGGAAATGAGTTGCCTATTCTTGATTTATGTATGACGTGTTATAAATGCTTGCAATGCTAAACTCAAATCGTAAAAAAACAGATGCCTTTTAAAATCTTCCATAATGCTTGTATGCCAATCAGCTTCTAAAGGGAAAGGAGCACACATTAATGAGTAGACTTGTAGCAAAATAAGGTGACGTCATTTATAGATGGCCCTTTTACATTATACCTATTTATTTATCATAAATAAAGTACTACTTTTTGTTCCCTGAACCCCCTACTGAATATAACTCTATTAGAAGCTCTGACACATCGTTTGTGTTATAAGACTTAGTACAAAGAGACCTTGGTCTAATGGGCATTAGACATCTACCCACCCCTGAGCCCCACCCACAAGGAACAAAAATAAAACAAATCTACTTCCAGATTATACACACGGATATATAAGTGCTCAATGACGTGCTACTGCCGTAAACAGACAAAGCCACCTCGCCCCCTTAAATGTTCGTTATACATTCAGGGGCACACGGTTCCAAATCAAAGTGTTGCATTCTTCTACCGTCCCCACGGCCTACGGCTCTTTGTTCTGCGATTGACAATAACGGCGAGTCCAAACTAGACAGCCGCACAGCTTGAAACAACCAGCACGGCTTATAACAGCCGACAACAACGGCAACTGCTGGATACGGCCGCGGGACACCAAAAGAGAAAGTGTATTATTGATAGCCGACGGGGTGAGATAAGACTGCACTCGTGTGACGAACTCGGTCGCGCTGGAACACGTCTTGGGCCACCTCACTGCCGTGTGATCTGGTCAAAGGTTGCCGGGGTGAGGTGGACCTGTCGGGGGCCCCCCCTGGCGTAGGTAGGTAGGGGTGGGGCAACGAAATGATCGATCCGCCCCTGACGGCACCATCTCCCACCACGCTATACTGGCTACAACACCGTCGTGAAATCTGGTCAAAAAGTTGCCGAGATGGCCGACTGTTAGAGACGGTCGAAAATTATTACGGGTTTCAGAGGTTCTCGAGATTTTAATATGTTTTGTGGGTTCCATACTTTTTAAAACCCACGACTTCTTGCGTTTATGTGCGGTCAAAGAGGAGGGACTTTTGCCGAAAAGTTCGTTGTTTTGTTGCGTCTTTTCCATGTGAGCCCATGCACGATCAAAGACTCACATCAATATTTTGCAAGTTTAACTTACCCCCCACCCCACAAATACCACCTTACCTCTCCCCACTATTCATTAGATTGAAAAGTTTTCGGTATTGAATCCTAATTTGAAATTAAGCATTAGAACAGATTGCGTAGCACCGCAGTATTGTTGGACAATGAGAAGAAATCTCAAAGCCGTTATTTGCTAAGTACTAAGTATCAAAATATCCAAGACCTCCCTCACCCCGACTCTGCCTTAAATGTTGATTGAAATGATTTCAGACAATCTTTAAAAAAAAACAAAAAAAAACAACAACAATTTAAGCACGTTGAGTTGAATGGTAATGTTAGTTGTATGTACCTTTACGAGACATTCATATGTCCAACTGCACATACACACACATATATATATATATATATATATATATGTATATCTGTGGTGGAACAGATGATCAACTATTCATATCGACACCCCTGTGCTAAGACTGGGAGAAGGTAATATGCATAAAACTAACTGACAGAACATGTGGTAACTACTCAGTGGTATTTTTATGAGATAAGTTGTTGATCTGAATACGTGACAAAGCCGATTCCAATTATTTACCGAGATATGACAGTGTTTATCTCGATAAGAGATACCATTATTTGCCTAGATGTTTTGGCGAGAGACGACCGATACGAAATCATTCAACAATTGAAGAATTAAATCATAGAAATAGAAAAAAAAAGAAAGCATGCCTCATGCATTTTCAGTACGCAGTATTACACATATTTCATGTGCTATTTCTTTACACAGTGTCACAGCATTTATTATTTTTGACAATGTCGCTAAAAAAAATCCTGCTTCACAACCTCGCTGATCGGAACTATTTCAAGATAAAATCAATAAATGTCTTCTACCATTTGAGTTCAAGACAGGTTATAGGTGCACTGGCCTTACGGACGCCAGGCCAAATATTAATATGGAAAAAACAAGACCGAGGTTCTCTGTAATAGGGGTGCCCATAAAACGAGGACTATTAAAACACAGTTCACTCAGGGTGAGCTTTCGGCAACGGCTCCCGGACGAATGTAGCCAAGGCCCAAAGGACCTGCAATAAAACCGTCAAGACGCTCTGTGACTGCACCGACCAGCATGTGACTTTAGATGGTGGGATGACATGGGTCATGAAAACAGCAAGAATGTGTCATACGGAAACTGGCTTTTTTGTAAGGGAATAGGCGTGATCTTTATGTATCGACTCACCTTATTAAAAGCAACTAAATTATTTTTTTTAAAAACGTAATGTAATGTAATGTAAACTTTTAGTGTTTTTTTAGAAGGATTACAATAAAAGTGTAATACATTTTTTTTTAAAGACAAAGAATTAGAGAAACAAATTGAACACTGCAAGTCATCTTTCACCAATGATATATAATAGTTTATCCAGTCTTTATCACTCATTAACACAGTGATGACTAAGGTAATAAAGTGCTTTTCAAATTATTCATTAGGTGGAAAATGCTGGCAAGTTAGGTTCTTTGTATGATTATATCTAGACCCACAAATTTACCATCGTCTACCACACCGAGGATTCAAGTACTTCATCAACAATTCATTCTAATATAGGAGACAAAAGACAAAGAAATAGGCTAATTGCATATTTCATAAATTTTTGTACTTGTAAGTTTTTTTGTTTTCTTCAATTTGCAAAAACTAGAATGTATGACTAGAGTCATGTATGACTAGAGTCAATGTCCACTGGAGAATGGTTTAAATAAAATAACTAGTAAAATTAATTACATATTTATTTTTTTCTTCTCTACATTGATAAACCAAGTGCTTCTCTTTTGCTATAGCAGATATCAGGAGATAAATTTATAACTGAGATTTTAATGTTATTAACAAGCTCACCCCTCCTCACTCCCTAGCCCTACAATTCATCACTAAAATCAAAATATCAGGAACTCCCATGTTTGCACATCACAAACTTGAGATAGCTACTTGAATCAAGAGCATCATTTTGAAATGTATTTTTGAGGAGGAGGTCTGATCTAGCTACGTGTAATTGAATCAAGAGCATCATTTTATATTGTATTTCTGAGGAGGTCTGATCTTAATGAGAGAATTTGCTTACACATAATTCTTAAAAAATATCATAGTAGTTAAAATATGAACATATTTTGCCTCACATTATGGAGAAATATTAATAGTTTGTATTGTTAAAAAAGGCAGATAGAATTTAGCATTGCTGATGTCAGTTTTTGTTGACTTCCCCTACCACTTTTCCTTATGCTTCCCTCCCCCCTCTGTTATTTTGTTGATGTAATTAATGGACAGCCACTTACATATACATAAACAATTTGAAGATAGCCATAAGCAATGTATGAAAGGAGATTATTTTTATGAAAATAATGAAAAAGAATCCCATAAACATTTTGGAAAAAGAGTTTTAATTAAGTCCAACTTGAGGCTGGTAAAAAAAATAATTTACAATGATTTGGTGGCTCAAACAAAATTCCATCAATATCTCTTCCAGGGACCCTGGTAACACTTCAGCATGAGTACATAAAAAACTACTTGATAAGATCCTTAAAGTTAGGAACAAATGATATTATTCCCTAAATATTCTGATTAGGACATAACATTTGGTCCCTTAAACAATTAAATTTAAAAATAAGTTAGGTGTGTTAATAAGAAAAGTATTCTTACCTTATCACTGAAAATCTTCCAGAAACCTGATTCTTTTATGATGCAAAAAAATGAAGTATTGTAACAAATGAGAATTGCCTTGAGTCAAGTTGATTTTGGCATGTTTCAAAACTTTGGTACCTCAAGGCTTAATTTTTGATATGATGCAGGAACATCATTGAGCAAAATATGTAAAGTTTATATTTGATAAAAAATGAATTGGATTTTAAATAATTTAGTATTGTCTGTCTGTGTTGCATTGTATAAACATTTGAGTCTCAGCATAAATTTTTATAAAAATACTTCAAAGAGAGACACAATCTTGATTCACTTTTGCTTCCTTGTTGGTAACTTTGGTGCTTTTAATAATTTGCAGGTTTTCATTTTACATAATCTTATCAGTCCCAGAGAGCTTTGTATCCTTTAAATTCTACCACACAGTACTTGCCTTTATATACAGACCTGTAAATAATTATGTAAAATGTTCATTAGAAGGATTACAATAAAAGTGTGATACAGGAACTATTGGTTAATTTTTTAAAGACAAAGAAAAACAGAAACATATGTCTACATTATTTAAGAGATTTCATAGATGAAATAATTGTTACTAGAAATGTTTGGAAATTTTTATTATATTATTTTAAATATATATGATAAATTACTGAAATTTTCAACATTCTATAAGAATGTTGACCAGCAAACATTTCCAGAAAAGATTAGGAAAACAAAATGCTAGAATAACCCTAAAGACAGCTCTGTTAGCAAGAACTTGTGCCTTGCATCAATGAAAGTATCTGAGTTGAAAATAATTTCAGTAGTAAATATTTTAAAATTTAATGCACTTTATTTTTTTGACTAGCTGTTTCAGTTTTTTTTCATTCCTACACATATCTGTTTAGAAATATGAACGTGTAAGATTTTAAATAAAAGACAAGCCATCCTTTTCATATATGAAATCCAATCCAAATTATAATAAATGCAGTTATAAGCAAAAACTTTAAAAAAACTATTGATAAATTCTAACCCGTACCTTAAATGCCTTAAAGTTAATGGCTTCTATTTCTTTCAATGAAAGTTTTTTTTAAAATGATACTATGATTATGCAATTTTGATATGAATGTATAAATGGATGGCATAATTCATTTAGTATGCTGGGAATAGGATCAGGACTTAGTGACAATTTTTGGTCCTTTTCTACAAAAATCATAATTTAATAATAAATATTTTGGAGTAAATTACAATAACAATTACAGTTACAGTCAATGATCATAGAATATTATTAACAAAAAGGTTGCTTTGATTTTGATTGAATTTTTGTTTTTAAAAAGATCTTTGAATTTGATGAGTTACATTACATTTACATGTAATTTTAAAAAAGTCAGTTCATTGATAGTAATGATAGTGAAGTGATTATTACTATATTAAAATTATGATTAATGTTATACTTGAAATATTTATTTTGATCATAATCATAAATTATATCCTCCCTTTGATTATTTCAATTTATAATTAATTTTAATGCTTGCACTTAGCCTACGTCTACGTTTAAGAAAAGTGACATTCATTCAATTCATAGATTATATTCAATATAATAAGGTAAGCGTTATTGGCACGGTTTTGGCAGTGCGAATAATGTCCAACATTATCCGCACGGTAAACCGCACTGCCGCACGGTTTTGACCGTGAGAATGATGCCAAACGATATCTAAAGGCCTTGGACTTGGGTTATGCATATAAAAATGTTAATAAAAATTAACAAATAATACTAACAGTCACTGTTACAGACTCTCACTTTAAAATTTTGACCGTGAGAATAATGTCGAACTAATTCAATTGTCATTTTAACCATCTTTCGAGTGTCTGGAATCTTATATTTGTATTTTTAGCAATAATCTGAGCGGACCTGCATATCGTTTGTTAATGATTAATCATTCATTAATTAATTAGTAATACTACGGATTTAGCTGATATAAAAATATACTATTATTAACTGTTCCAGTGCAATCAACTTTGTATTTTTAATCTGTATAATTATGAAGTAACTTTTTATTAACTTTCATACATAATATTTAATTGGACGAGACTCTGTTATGAAAAAGAATAATTATTATTCTCCCCAAAACTAGCATTGTACCTGTGGTCAACATAAATCCATTAAGTTAATTTAATTTAAAGCATAAAAATACGAAAGACGATACAATGGTATAACCAGTATAGCATAAAAAATTTAAAGTGAGAGTCTGTAACAGTTACTGTTAGTAACATAATAGATAAGACAGGTATGGGTGGGGGAATAATAAAATGTTTCTGGGAAAGAGCCTGCTTGCGTGTTTGCAAACATCCTCACTGTGGTTGTAAAAACACCCTCCCCCCGCCCAAAAAATAAAAAAAATTTAAAAAAGTAAGACCGTCCTAGGATTCGATCCGCGTACCATAATGATAAATTGAACTAAGCTAGATTAACCACTCAACACTAGAGAAGCTGATGAAAATATTTATTATTTAAAAATTATAATTAATTATCATTAATTGCACTTGCACACTAATCAATTTTTATGGCAATGGTACTTTAAATTTCATTTATCATGACATTTTAATAAGTGTTAGCATATAAATTACACATTTTAGCCTAAATCGAGTGATCGTGACCAGCCACTAAAAGTAAGACGCATGCGCCGACGACCCGTGCAGATAATATCAGCATTATCCGCACGGCCAAAACCGTGCGAATAATCACTTCGATATAATAATATAATACCAATGAGTCACGGTTTTATTAAAACATTTCATGTCTCATTCTTAGACTTAAATTAAGTAAAGAATAAGAATAGAAAAGTCTACTTTTGTTTGTTGGCCCAATATTAAAAATTAATAATAAAGTAAAAAGTTTTTTGTATGAAATCTGAAGACTTAAGTCTTAAAAAGTAGCCTATTTATTAGTATTGGCATTGATTCAATAATATGTGACATGTGACGTGAATAAATAAGGGAGAAAAAAAGCATATCAGTTGAAGTGTTTAAATTTAAAGGTTGTTGTAAATTGTAATTGTAAAGAGAGTCACCAGTTAGGCACCTAAACTTTAATTCTAGGCCTCGAATCTCTCAAATCTCTGACATGATTAATTAATATTAATCATTAAAAATTAAATATTAAAAAAAAATTTTTTTAAAAAGGACACGCTTTTAACATAATCACTACTTTTAGTTATGTCTCATATATAATAAGGGATTTATAGTAAAAATTACACATACGCCACTACCGTAGTATTCAAACAACCAAACCAAGTCTTTCAAGACTGCACTTAAGACACATCTTTTCAAAATTTATTTTTAAAATTGATGAAACAACATTTCTTGTAAATGATTAACGTAGCTTATGTATAATGTATTGTAATTTTTTGTGTTTGTTGTGATATGAAAGTTAATTTAATACTTATACTTATAAGTATGTTATTTCTTTCATGTAAAGCGCTGTGAGCCCAGTTCCTTACTGGGATACAGCGCTATATAAATAATCAATTTATTATTATTATTATTAAAAAACTTTGTTTTTACAGCTATTTTTTAAAACTTATAATAAAAACTCTTTAAAATTCACGTCTGAAGCCCACACATCTTTTTTACCACTATTTTTTTTATACCAAACACCTCATAAGCGCCCGCCCAACGTTTTATACCACGGTGATGTGTTCACGTGGTGAACTCATGGATGTCAACAAAGCAGACGGGTACCGATGCTTATATAATATTATATTATATATATTATATAGACTATAGACTATAGATAAACTAAAAATGCAATAATTTCATTACGGTACATTCGATCGTTCTGAAATTTTGATACAATGCATTTTGCATTGTCATCCAAGATATATCTGTGGTAAATTTTTTAGATGTTTGGACCATCAGAAGTGGTTTAATTTTACGTTTCAAGATTTGAAGGAAGGGTGGATGGATACAATGATACAAACATTGTGATTGTGACTTAAATAAAAGCGTGTAACGTGTAAAAATAATAACTTATTAAATAAGCCAATACTAAAACTAAAACATTTTTAGTGTTCATTATCATATTTATAGATAAAAATTACATTTTTAAACATTTTGTGATGCCATGGTTATTTATTATTAAAATTTAAACAATCTTACGCTTTTTTTAATGTTATTTATGAGACAATCGTCATTCAATTTATAACTTTGTTGGTTTCTAACTTTTTAAAGTTAAGAATTTCAAGTTAGCCGCAAGTAACGGATAAATGGGGGATGATTCCTAATTTTCTGGATTACAATATTTCGTAGTAGTTTCCCATTATTTAAGGGGTATACTAATTCTTATAAAATTTCTACAAATTTTCATGACACATTCTTTCTTTATTTTATTTTTTTACATGAAAATATCTATATACTTCAAATTGATAATTATTTAAAAGAATAAGATCAGATATAACCTTTGTTTAAAGTTAAGTAATTATACAATAATTGTAAAATTTATTTAGTCCAAAGCAGAGAAGATTTGCCAAATTGTTCCTTGGGTCATGGCATTCGCATTTGTCATTTGACCGTCCCCATGCCCATAGTCCATAGCCATAACAAATAAACGTTTATGTCACTCTGTTTGGTATTTAATAAATTAAATGTCAATATTAAATTTTGTAAACCTCTTATCAAAATATAGCTTCAAACTTTAAAACTATATATATATATATATATATATATATATTATATGGGCCATCCATATATTACGTACGCACAAAATTCGTATTTATGTACCCCCCCCCCGGCCACCCTCCCCCCCGTTGCATCCGTACATTTTTGGGACCCCCCCCCCTCATGCGTACGTACAAATTCGCTCCACCCCCCCCCCTTTTGAAAAAAAAAGCCGGAGTCAGAAGATATTGGTTTTACTCTTTAGAGCCGCCCATAAATGACGTCGCACGCCTAAAAGGGGGGTGGGGGAGGGGGTCGCGCATTTGTGACGAGGGGGTGTTTAAGAAATGTGACGCACGTCAAAATGCGCACTAAAATATTTGTAAATGAGGATTTTTTTTCGTCAAAGCTTTGGGACCGTCCATTAATGACGTCCTGCGATTATGGCCGATTTTCACACACCCCCCCCCACGACACGCGTCTTCACTAAAAGCTAGACCCCCCCTCTTTTTCAATATTACGTCACAAAAATGCCCCTTCCCCCCAAAAAACAACATTTTTTAAATTTGAAAATTAGCATGTTTCCATTCACTTTTGTCATTTAAGTTTATGTATGTATTTAGTGTAAGGCTGCACTTTAATATCGTAATACGCGCGAAGCCCATGTAAAACGTTATTAAATAAATTGTAAACAGACAAATTTTCAAGTAGAACTTTTATTTTAAGTTACGCGTTTTGATGTGACGTGACATTTCTTATACTACCCCTCCCTTCGTCACAAATGGTCGACCCCCTCTAGGTGCGTAATGTTATTTACGGACGGCCCCGAGAAGGGACTGTCCATAAATGACGTCACGCGATTTTGGTAGATTTTTCATTCCCCCTCCCCCCATCGTAAAGTGTCGTCACAAAAACTTAGACCACCCCCTCCAAGATGACGTCACAATGCTTTTTGCTCCCCCCCCCGATAAAAGCTGTATTTTATTTGAAAAAGAGCATGTTTAAAATCACTTTTTTGTCATTTAAGTATTTATTTAGTGTAGGCCTGCATTCTAATATCGTAACACGCGTGAAGTCATGTAAAACACCATGTAACAAATATAATATTTAAGTGGAACTTTTATTTAAAGTTGCTCGTTTTGATGTGACGTCACATTTCTCTAACACCCCCCCCCCACAAGTCACACATCGTCACAAATATGTAGCACCCCGCTTTCCCCTAGGTGCGTGAAATCGCCGTCCCGTTGTGTGTTTATAACGGCTAAGGCACCGGTGGGCGAAAGAGAAACTTCATTTAATTTCAAGAAATGTAAATATAAGCCCGACGGATATATTTGTAATGATGTGTATACGTTTGGTCTGAATCAAATGTTAATTACTTCCAAGCAATTAAAAGTTCACAATTTCGTTTGCAATAAATTATATAACATTATTGCATATCAGTCTTGACTCAGTCGGCCGTTTTGCAGCCAGAGCGGTTTACGTTACTATGCTTAGTATTATGCAAATTAAATTTGTTGTGCGTACGTACACATTCCGTCGAGAACCCCTCCGTACGCATGCATACGCAAAATGCCGTAAATTTAAGACCCCCTCCCCCCTCTTTGTGAACGCAATATATGAATGGCCCCATATATATATATATAATAAACATGAGTTATATGTGTATAATTTTGCGAGTTCAGATAAGATGATTAGAGTGATTGTGGCAAGTTCATTGATTTGCAGTGAAAAGCTGATAAATCAAATTCCCAGTTCCTCTTTTAAGCTGACTAATTATATGAAAATGAATTTCAATGAATAACGTTTCTTTGATTTGTTATTCACAGCAGTTTGCGACTAAGTATTGTTAGGCCTGTCAACAGAAAATATATTTTACCAATAAGTTTTAAATGAAACAGCCAAATAATATAAATAACATGCATTTTTTCAAAACGAAAGGTCAGAAAATCTTACTGCACTTGTTAAATGACGGTCTAATGATTTTTAATTAAGAATTGATTTTTTATTTTGTTATTTCGTCAATTTTTTAAAAACAAATCAACCAAATTTATTTATTTTGTATACAAGTATATTATCTTATCTTATCTTATCTGTTTACAGACGCTCCTTCTATACAGAAGATTATTGCGTCCTACGCTTATCTATGGTTTGTGTTTAGTCCTGCATTTTTATTAGAGATTTAAATGTTGATAAAGTGTTGGTTTTCCTGGTTCTTCAGGCAACCCATTCCACGCCCGAATTCCGGACGGGAAGAAGGAAAACTTGTATGTGTTTGTTCTTGCATACGGAATAAGAAAGGTGTTTTTATCCTTATGTCTATCTGAGGGCTGTATTAAGTTATCTTTGTGTTGTATTTCTAAATTATAATTAATTGCTTTATGTATGATTACTACTTTGCTCTTGGTTCTTCTATCCTCTAGTGTTTCAAGGTTTAATGATTTAACTAATGGTGTTACTCTTGTCAGTTTCGAATATTCTCCAGTAATGAATCTGGCAGCTCTTTTTTTGAATTTGTTCTAGTTTATCAATGTTTTCTTTGGTGGATGGGTCCCATACAGAAGATTATTACATATTATGGTTTTAATTATTGATTTATTAGCCATCTGTTAGACCGCAGAGGAAATTTATGTTTTTGTTCATGAAATATCAATTACTATATACGACCCGCGGCGTAGCATACGCCGCAGACTTGCTCATAGATAGTGCTAAGAACGAGGGAAAAGTACGGACACAAACAGCAGCACGAAGAAATGATAACAACGCGAGTGAACATCGGGGAGGGAGGGGAGAACCACTGACGCATTGTTGGTCTCGAGACATGCCACTGCGGTTGTTGTTACCTGCCCCCCACCCTGCACCACCCTCGCATGTTAACATATATTGTGATTGGTCGACCCTAGCGAGGGCCATTCGTGATGCTTATTTGCAAACGTCTTGTGCTTGTCCTAGTTTCTGGTGAATTATATACATATAGATTTGATTTCATTTCCAGTTCAGCGGCAGGGAAGAAAAAAAAATTGCGAAAATGGATTTCCCACAGCAATTCCTAGAGACAACTGAAGATTTCCCAAAGTAGTTACACAATTCACAGGTCTTTTCACAATCATCATGAGTCTTTCCATACCTTTAAGGGGATGGATGCGGAGGTTCTTCAGAGCCATCCTTATACATATTGACTTTAAGGGTTCTAACTTACGATGGGGGGGGGGTTCACAAATAATTGGGGGTTTAGAAAGAAGGAAGGTACAGCGAAATGTAATTGTGTCTGTCAGAGTAAGGATAATCAAGTTGTTGGAAAATGAAAGGAAAAAAACAACAACATCAATAGCGCCACTCTGAGGCTTATCTTCTTATCTTATCTTATCAATACAGACGCTCCTTCTATGCAGAAGATAGTTGCGTCCACAGACCATGACAGATGATCTGTTGGCAAGTGATGCAGCATTCACAGGCCACGGCTTTGTGGGTTCCACGCATTACCCAGCCGCCTAACTACATGTAGTGTTAGGTACCCATTCGGAGCGGGGTGGCCCAGGGACGCCCTAGGCCCCGGGAACAAGCCCTTGCCTTCACACGGATTCGAACCCGTGGTCAAGAAACATAATTTACTTAAAGGGACATTGGTCAAGAAACATATACGTATACTTTACTTAAGGCAGGGGACGTAGGTCAAGAAACATACTTTACTTAAGTGGACATTGGTCAAGAAACATAATTTACTTAGAGGGATGAGTGCCAAAGGGGATGATACTGGAAAAAATTATTTCTATGTTAATTATCATAAGTTGAGGAGAGATTAGCCAGGATTATAGATACTGACTTTGTGAAAAGTATCCCATTTATTACCCTAGATAATTAGACTAATGTTTATCATTATTAAAAAGAAAGACGATTTTAAAAAAAGATGTTACAATAATTGTAAAGGAAATCAGTTCCGGGAAGAGATCTTTTGGGAAATTCCGGAGTGTTGTGTTAAT
Organism: Ampullaceana balthica; assembly: GCA_944989445.1. Classification (NCBI taxonomy): domain Eukaryota; kingdom Metazoa; phylum Mollusca; class Gastropoda; family Lymnaeidae; genus Ampullaceana; species Ampullaceana balthica. The sequence goes on along the minus strand of CALYLW010000092.1, from coordinate 71,573 downwards.
AACGCACCATTTCAAAAGTTGTTCCACATCTGTGCTTTATAATCAAACCCTGAATATTCAAGGAAAAGTAAACATCAATAAATTGTTATTTTGATCTTTCAATAGTTAGGCTTTCGAATCTCAAAATTTTTATGTTGCTCACCGATTGGGATTTTAAAGCACATTGCAGCGTCATTCATTAGACTAGTACTAGTACTCGGCATGCTGAGATGCTCCCTTCCCTATGCTTATAGTACTTATACTACTTATACTTTATACATATAGACTTATACTGGCGGTTATGCTATGCCGATGCCGGTACGTGCCTATTCATATTCTGAAGTCTGAAGTATTCTAACAGTGAACAGTCTAACAGAACAGAAACAATAACAAATGTTCTCGAAGTTTACATAAAATGAATGTTCTATATTGTTAATTTCAAATATATTTTTTTAGTAAGTAATCTTTAGTATTTAGCTTGCCAAATTTTTAAATTAATCTTTGTAATAATTTGAGCCCTGTTGAAGTCTTAGAATCCTAATATAATAGTAATAGCACTTACGAGCTCGTAAGTTCTTTGTTTAGAATGAGAAAAGGTTTCATCCACTGGATTATGTGAAGTAGCTCATACTGGCATCCACTGGATTAAGTGACCTAGTAGTACTCACCTAGCTCATAATGGCACCATCCGCTGGATTATGTAACCTTGCTCATAATGATAATGGCACCATCCGCTGGATTATGTAACCTTGCTCATAGTGGCACCATCCACTGGATTATGTGAAGTAGCTCATAGTGGCACCATCCACTGGATTATATGAAGTAGCTCCATCCACTGGATTATATGAAGTAGCTCATAGTGGCACCATTCACAGGATTATATGAAGTATCTCTTAGTGGCACCATCCACTGGATTATGTGGCGTAGCTCATAGTTGCACAATACACTGAATTATATAAAATAGCTCATAGTGGCACCATACACTGAGTTATATGAATAGCTCATAGTGGCACCATACACTGAATTATATGAAATAGCTCATAGTGGCACCATCCACTGGATTATTTGAACTTAAAGTTCCCCCATTCTCCCCGAAAGCAGGCAGCAGAATGACCTGGGCAGTTTTAACTAGCTATCACAATCTTTATCACTAACCACGAGCGAGTCTAAATTAAAATGTAGACAGCACCACATAATTTTTTTTGGGACATTGACAATTTCCATGTATCATGTTTGTCATCAGGTATTACAAATGATTTTTATAACACATAAACAATTTGATTTTTTTTTCTTTAGTACTCGTTAAAACATTTCTACATTTTAAATTATTTTGCTTTTTTCTATTACAATAATAACTGGTACACTATATAGAACGGAATAACAGCCAGCAATACACTCAAGTATAAAAAAATAGACATACCGAAGACTTTAATTACAATAAATCGTCAACATGAACTCTACCCCTTCAGTTGTTTCAGGATCCATCAATGCAAAAGGTAATGAAGTATAATGAATTTGAAGCAAATACATGTGTTTAAATATAATAATAATAATTTGGTTAACGTATATAGCGCAGAACCCCAGAAAGCTGCTGGGCTCTGCGCTTCACATAAAAATAGTAACACATATTTATAAATGCATTCTATTTAAATCATTCATTTAATCGTAAACATTAGTTTACGGACTATAAAAAAAACTCTTTAAAACTCGAGTATAAAGTACACTTTCAGTAATATTAAACATAAGTACGCCTCTAAATCAATCGGGTTAACTTCAAAATTGAAGGCTTGCATATCAGACGAAAACTTAGTCATTTATAATTATATGCAAATATTTATAATCAAATTTATTTTAAGTGGCAAATCTTGTAGATGAATTTTCACCAACTATCCCCGTTAATAAATTGGCTTGAAATTTTGCAAAAGTTTAAATTTTTTGTCGAAAAAAAAGGTTGAACAGAATCAAATATTTAAAAAAAGGGTTAATTTTTTAATATCAATATGAATTTGACTCACGACCCCCTATATGTTCATGACCCTCTATATCTGTTTTTTCCCGACACCCTATGTGTGTGTTTACTCAGGGCCCCCTTTGTGTTTTACTTACGACCCCTTATGTCTGTACCGTATTTTCACGCATATTCCCCGCGGGTTATACCAGATTTTACAAACCCCGCGCCCCCCCTGCGGGGTATATCCGTGGGCGGGGTATCTGAATTATTTTTTTACTGAATAACGAATCAATTGCACTATTACTTGCAAAACACGAATATAAAATTAGATTCTGTATAACTTCTGGTATTATACGTGTCTCCCCGGTTAACCTCGGAATCGAATAGTCCAGTTTAAACCGGTTTGGAAGCAATTATCGTTCATATCGTAAATCGAATGCCTTGTATAACGACTGCAGTTGTCTGATGGTACGGTGTACCGGAAAAAATAGTGCACACTTGTTTACATTTAGCCAATCGAATAAAATATCAAAATTATAATTTTATAATTATTTATAATATTTGTATTAAAATAAACAATTAATTTTTAAGTAATAAGAGATATTTTTGTATGCATGGTATTGATAGAGTTGTGAAAATATAGTACGGTAAGAACATCTCCTAGAGTGGTTCATCGTGATATGATTGTGCGGGTTATAAGCGTGGGCGGGTTATACCACAATTTTTTTACAGGATCTAAAAATTCTGCGGGGTATATGCGTGGGCGGGTTATCTGCGTGTGCGGGGAATATGCGTGAAAATACGGTATATTCACGACCCCCAAAAATGTGTGTTCACTTACGACTCCTTAGGTTTGTATACTCACGACCCCCTTTGTATGTTTACTAACGACTTACAACACCCTATTTCTGTATACTCACGACCCTTTATGTGTGTTTACTCACGACCCCCTATGTGTGTTTGCCAGGATAATTTTGAGATAAATTAAAAGATGAACATTTTATTTCTTAAATTTAAAATTTCATGAATCATTAAACTACATTCAAAATTTATCAAATAACACATTTATGATAGATGCATTTAAAATATTTCCCGAAAGCTTACGAAAAATATTTGTTCCCTTCGAAAATCGTGTAATATCGGTATGTATTTTTTAAAAAATATTAATTTTTATAGTTTTATGCAACTTTGAAATAAAATCAATGATTAATAGAGAAATCTAAAAAAAAAGATATAAAAAAAATAGAATGGTTTTAAATATTGTTGAAACATTTTTTTTTCATTTAGAGAGTCAGTCTACTTCTAGAGGCCTAAAAAGGAAGGCGTTAGAGAACTTGACAAACAATACCAAGATCCGGGTACATTTGGCGGTAAGAAACCCATATAAAATCCCTCCCCATATAAAATCTGTTGTTATGTCAAAGAAAAGATCATTTTTATTGAAAAATTAAGTATGAACAATTCTACATTGCAATGTTAGATATCAAAATTAAAGTGCTTTCCTTTCTTGATATATGATGGAGTTTTTATGCCATTCATCGTGGAACATTCTTTGGGGACGTGGAAAATTCTTTTGTGACGTGGAACATTCTATGGTGACGCTGTTAATATCAAGTCAAAATTTCTAACTAGAACTGTCAGACACAATTGCAAAAATTAATTTTCTTTTCTTTTTTAATTGTAGATCCTTTTGAAAGTCTGGTTTCTAATTTGTTCCTTTTGAGAAATCAGCACTTGATTCATGATTTACTACTTTGGGATTTAGATTTTTCCATTAGTTTAATAAATTACATGAACAAAACTTTGATTCATTCGTTGTGTTAATGCTAAAAATTTATGGCACCAAAAGAAAAATAGTTTAAATACAGTAAAATCATCTTCGCGTTAACCATCTAATTTCTTCAACTTGTGCAAGGTTCTTGTCTCATTTGGTATAGTTAATGTTCATGTATTCAATACTTGTCGAATATTACTGCTCTACTACGGATACCAAATTTTTATCCAATCCATTTCTGGCAACTTGCTTATATTTAAATGTTTTTGTATTGGGTTTTGGTTGGGGACAGTGGTTTTCGCTTTTACAACAGAATAAGAATCAATTACAAGTACCAGCACATCCGTGTTCTCATACTACTTTCACTTAAACCTCTTGCTTCTTCAGCTCAGTAGTGTTAGTATAAGATGAATTTAGATCCAATATGGAGTTTGTAGTTTTGGAAGTAGGAACTTTTACATAATTTTGGTTGCATTTCTTTTATTAGTTTCTGTATTTTTTTTCTTCTCTTATCTCGATAAAAGTCCGTATTAATGGAGTCCTTAATTTTAAAAGTGCATGACATTTTTATGACATGTAATGAATGTAATACTTTAAGCTGTTACATATATAATATATATTTATATATCATACATATTCAAAACTAATTTAGATAAATAATATAAAGTATTAAAATGTGTTACATATTTTCTGAAGGCTAATTCGCTAAAAAAAAGTGTCAAAATGTGTTCTTCATGAATTAATGTTCATTTTCAAATAAAAAAATTTTTTAGAAACCTTTTGAAAAATCTGAATTGATAAAAGATTTTGTCAAATATTCTATATAAATAATTGGACGTGATACCAAAATCTGTCTTTAACTCATCAAAGAAAAAGACAAATAATTATTTTAATTTTAAATCAGTGAAGTTTTGACTATAATTTATGATTATTGTTTGACATGTCTAACATTATTTAGATTTGAATAAAAACATCAAGTACTTTAAACATATACGTAATAAATGTATTTAAAAAAAATTTAAACTCATTAAATCGCGGGTAGTAATGATGTTATTATAAAAATCAATGAATAATTGATTACCGTATTTTCACGCATATTCCCTGCGGGTTATACCAGATTTTACAAACCCCGCACCCCCCCATGCGGGGTATATCCGTGGGTGGGGTATCTGAATTTTTTTTACTGAATAATGAATCAATGGCACTATTACTTGCAAAACACGAATATAAAATTAGATTCTGTATAACTTCTGGTATTATACGTGTCTCCCCGGTTAACCTCGGAATCGAATAGTCCAGTTTAAACCGGTTTGGAAGCAATTCTCGTTCATGTCGAAAATCGAATGTTTTGTATAACGACTGCAGTTGTCTGATGGTACGGTGTACCGGAAAAAATAGTGCACACTTGTTTACGTTTAGCCAATCAAATAAAATATCAAAATTATAATTTTATAATTATTTATAATATTTTTATTAAAATAAACAATTACTTTTTAAGTAATAAGAGATATTTTTGTATGCATGGTATTGATAGAGTTGTGAAAATATAGTACGGTAAGAACATCTCCTAGAGTGGTTCATCGTGATATGATTGTGCGGGGTATAAGCGTGGGCGGGTTATACCACAATTTTTTTACAGGATCTAAAAATTCTGCGGGGTTTATGAGTGGGCGGGTTATCTGCGTGTGCGGGGAATATGCGTGAAAATACGGTATGTACTTTCTGTACACCATAGTATAATTTTATGTTTTCTCTTGCTTTTTTTTTCTTTCAGTAATTAAATGTAGAGACATGTAACACTATCAATTTTGATTAACCCTGATAATGATTGTATATTTTAAAATAACATTTACCTTCTCTTATAATTTAAAGCCAAAAGAATCTCCCGAAGCGATTGAGGCCCCTGCAGGACACGCTGAAATATCTGAAGGTACTTTTTAAAGAAATACTTAAAACAGTTTCGCTTTACGCAATGATTTTGAGACAATATGTTTATGAGTATCATATGAATATACTTGGTTTTTCTTAAAAGATGAAGCCAAAACAGTTTGTAAGGTACTTTGATGTAATTTAAAATATAGGCTACACAATTAAACAAGGGCAATGACAAGTGCTAAGAGAGACAACTGACTTAAACATTTTCCCCACGTCCAGAAACAGCGGACTGAAATATTTTTTGAACAAAATATGAGTATGCACACAAGCGACATAATTTGATAAAAAGATTTAATACAAACGTTTACATACAAAATGAACATGTCAAATGGAAGTACAAAATAAAATATTTCTACGCTACAAAATATTAGGGCTGGTACTGATTAAAATTTTCTTGTTTGATTAATCGAAAAAAATTAATCGATTAATTTAAAATAATTATAACGCATATATAAATCCAACTATTTGTATATGATCTGCAACATCCCATGACTTAACTTTAGAGTCCACACAAAAATGTTGTAAATTCAAACTGCAGCACTGTTGTAAGTGATTTTCTATAACTTAAAAAAAAACAACCAACGTTAAGAGTTAGTTTAATTATAAAACGCATACAGTTTTTTTAATTTTGGTCACTTTATAGCAAGCAAGTGGGCATCACTTAGCCACTGTGCAATAGCAACTTTCAAGTCCGCTGAGACTGTGTCGTTCACAGGTTTGATTGACTGATACAATAAAATATTAGTTATTGATTGTACCTGAGAACTCTTCTGTCGGTCACTCTCGACAACGTGTTGATACTTGAGAACGCTTATGCCAGTTACTCTTGACAACATGTTGATACTTGAGAACTCTTATGCCGGTCATTGTTGGCAACTTGTTGATACTTGAGAACTCTGCTGCCGGTCATCTTGACAACGTGTTGATGCCTGAGAACTCTTATGCCGGTCACTCTTGACAACGTGTTGATGCCTGAGAACTCTTATGCCGGTCACTCTTGACAACGTGTTGATACTTGAGCGGATGTTTGTGCAGGTGGTGGTACGTCAGCGATGTATTTGACCCTCGAAAAGTGAATTGTCTATTGCGAAGAACGCATTAAATTCTGTCGCCTTCGTCAAATTTACCATTCGAAGTAAGCTTGAAAATAAAATGTTTGTCAACTTTCCGCTTAAATGCTTAACACTAACTGTGCTGGCATTAGTCGCATTTTTTATTTACGTCTGCACGTCTAAATAAATAATAATGATAAAACGGGGGAAAAGTATGCAAGTAACACAAAAAATATATAAATTAGAAATATTTTCTTAAATTTTTATCTATAAAATTAATTTTAATGGGTAATCGATTAAAATTTCTAGTGATTAATTAAATTGTTAATTTCCGCAGCCCTAGAAAACATAATTAAAATGTTTTTCTGGATTGTTAAAATAATAAAAATCAGTTTATTAAAACACAAAAAAAGCGTTTTCAGCACTTCTTACGCCAAACTGAGCTTTAGTCACTACGATACCATCCGTACAAATTTACTACATACACTCGAAGGATACAATTAAATAACCCGTAAAAACAAAGTTTTTGACTATAAATCCCTTACATATGAGACATAACTAAAAGTATTAATTATGTTCAATATAATACGCACTGCGCGACAGACCCCTGTGACATCTCGAGGGCTGGAGTTAAAACTCCAATGACCTGTGGAGGTCAACTATAGCAGACGCTAGACATGGTACATAGAGATACATAGAGATAAACTTAAAATTCATTATTTTAATTACGATACATTCTATCGATCTGAAATTTCGATACAATGACAAAAGTCTATGTGCAAAATTTCAGCTCGCCAGCATCTTGGGAAGTGGGTCATTTTTGACCTTTGTTTTTCCATGGGTCCGACCACGACCACAAGATGGTGAAGTTAATATAAGAGATTTAAAAATAGCCGACTAGTTTCAATGGCGACCAGTCTAGCTGTTTTTAATATTTTTTCTTCACGATATTGATGAAAATCTATATGTATAATTCATCAAAGCAAGAGCGAGTAAGTGCAAATAATCTTTACGAATGACTCTCGCTGGGGTTGACCAATCAACCGAAGTCGTGGGCATGTTTCGAGCCCAACAATGGTTCTTGCGTTCACTTGCGTTGTTCCTTCACAGAATAACACGTGGCTCGTAATGTAGTGGTTATCACATTCGTCGTACACGCGAAAGGTCCTGGCTTCAAGCCTCAACAGGAAAATTATTTTTAAAATTTTTAAAAATGTGTGTTTGTGACCGTTCTTTCACCCCTTTTTTGCGAACATGGCTGACCCTCGCTGGGGTCGGACCAATCACAGTTTATGGTTGGCCAGCTAGGGTGGTGAAGGGTTTTGGGCAGGTAGATAACTGCAGTGCGAATGCCTCGAGACCAATATTGCGTCAGTGGTCCCCCCCCCCACGACGTTCACTCGTGTTCTTTTGATTTCTTTGTGCTGTAGATTGTGTCCATTCTCCCCCCCCTCTCCTTAACATGCCTAAAGTTAGATTCCCTTCATCTACTCGCTATTTTCACCAACTAATCATAATTCTTCACCAATCTCCAACTAATCTTTATACAGTACTAATAAAAGCCAAAGCCCTGACTGACTGACTCACTCACTCATCACTAATTCTCCAACTTCCCGTGTAGATAGAAGCATGAAACTTTGGGAAGTTGTTGAGTGCACACTCAGGACGATAATTGGCAAAAAAATTTTTTTTTAATTCCATCTTACGGGGTGCCGAGGGCCCAAATGTAGTTTTTTCCTTTTATGAGCTAGATAAAAACTGACTCATCACTAATTCTGCAACTTCCCGTGTAGGTAGAAGCATGAAACTTTGGGAAGTTGTTGAGTACCCTCCCGCAATGGTAACCGACGAAAAAAATATTTCCATTATTAGCTCAATAGGATCACGGGAGGTGTGTCATTTTTTAAATCCTTTATATTAACTCGTGGTGTCTGCGGCCGACCGACCGACCGACCTTGCTTGCTTGTCGCCAAAACTTTTGATCGATTTTTAACCCACTTGCTCGCAAGATAGCGAGCTGAAATTTTGCAGGCAGTTTCGTACCGATGATAAAAACAATGTATCAAAATTTCAGATCGATCGCATGTACCGTAATTAAATTATTGATTTTTTAGATTACTTTATTTATTCCTATGTATCATGCTATTTTTTGAGATAGAGCGTCGCGGTGCGTATTATATTGAACAACCTTTCTGTCGCGCAATAAGGTGCGTATTTTATTGACAGCTCTTTTTATAAACATATTCCTGATCGGTGCGCATTATATTAAACATGTTTTACGACACAACTGCAATTTTGTATTTCTGGATGGTCTGGCGCTGCGTATTATAATGAACATTCTTTTAAATTCTTCTCGTACATAAAGGATTTATAGTCAAAAACTTGGTTTTTTACGGGTTTTTCTTATTACTAATTTTTTTCCGCGGGATCAGGACAGATGGAAAACAAGAGTGTGAAGTTAATATATTTAGTATATCCATCATGATTCAGATTGAAATCATTTGATGTTTTGAATTGGTGTTACGCGGGTTCGCAACGCTAACTGAAATCCTAATTTTCCGCTGCCAACGCGGGTATTTTGCTTGTCGATAATTTATCTCCTCACAAAACAAATGATTTCCTAAGGTGCAGCTTATTAGTAAACTTGCAGGATAAACATTTTTAAAAATTTCATTTCTCTCTGTTCTGCTCACATTGGAAAGACAAAAATATTTGTTTTCCCACTTAATCGTCTTGTAATTCCGTTTCATACTTCGCAAAAAAAAATTAGCATGTTCTGATTTTTAACAATTTTCTTTTCAAATTTATGCAGGAAAATGTAAATTAAAATAATAGTCATTTTTTTCTCCCACAGAGCCGGACATGGTAAACAAAGAAACTAATACAAGAACTGGTAACAGTTTTACCCCACCTAAACGATGCAAGAAGGAACATGGAGAATACATGGGAATAAACCAGTTCAGCCTTAACCATCTGCCAGAAGAGTGTCGAGACGAAAAGGTTTTTGAGCTAGTGAAAGGAATCGCTTACCTGACAGTCAAATTGACTGTTCACAAAATAAGTCCCGAGAGGCCATACTTTTTTCCGGACACAATGACCCCTTATCCATTAAAAGATATTTCCCCAGAGAAGCGAGTCACCAGTTTTGGCACTGGACGAGTGCATGACATCAGAACACACAACACCAGGTGTCGTTGTAAGAAATGCAAACTCTCGAAGAAGCCAAGGTACAAGTGGGCGGAAGTAGAGATAGGTACAGCAATGCATGTTGTTTATGACGACTTCGAAGCCAGGGAGAGCTCCTGCAGGCTTTTCTACGATGGACCAGACAGCCCTGAAGTGGTTCTTGATGGTCTCAGAGTGACTAATGCAAAGGTCAATGAAGACAGATGCACCTTGTTATGTGTCACGTGTGATCATGAATTAATTGATAAATTGCACAAAAAGTCAGAAAGTACCCGGTCACTGTTTTTGCACATAAACCAGAAATTTACACACAATGACACTCGCTTTGCTTTTATCATTTCACACCCACACGGTAAGCCCAAACAAGTGGCGTTGGGGAAATGGGTCCAGAGAGAACCAGTTGGCCAGCTGGACCGGACCCAATATGCATACACAACTTGTACATGCAAGGGTAGCAGCGGGGCGTATGTTTTTATTCTAGGCAGCCTGGGATGGTACAACGGCCACATTCACAGAGGCGGTGGCAAGGAGGGAAACAACAACGTTAGCTCACATGGCTTAGATTTTCTCCCCACTCTTTAGTTGCTAGACACATCCAATATCAACAGACATTTTAAAGGAGCTTATGTTCTTAAATTTGAAACAAAATTGATCTAATTCCTTAAAGTTCTGAAGTCATTTAGTGGTAACCTGAGTTTCGTGACTCAAATGAGAACGGGTAAATGCCCCACCAACTCTTACTTCAACAGTCGAGACCCGAACAGAAGCTCAAACAGCCGATACTGAAGCCTAGCCTCTGAAACAGTGGTGCACCTGTTGACTTCGTCCCCCCCGCTGGACATAGCCATGGAGGCTAGGGTGGCGAGAGTCCTACGCTCAGACAATTTTGTATGGCACTGATCAGCAGATGGAGCAGGTTCCCCAGATTTAAGAGAGTAATCTCAAGCTTTAAGAACATGAGACAAGACTATCAGTGACCGGGAGAGAGAGAGAGACTTGTACCAGAGGTCTAGTAGACACAAGAAAAAGTAACAAATCACAGTTTTCTTTGTGAGAGCATGGGCTACTACTTTCAAATTTCCTTTCTGCTGTACCTTTATAGAGTGTTTTTTCTTTTACATATTAATATCATTTTTTTACCATATATATATCATTTTTTTTTACAATGAGAATGAAGTTAATGAAGGCTTTGGTGCTAAAAATTCTTATGTCACAAAATTTTATTTTGTGAAAATGAAGTTCATTTTTTGGTCTATGTTGTTATTTTTTACATTTTAACACAAAAAAAAATGTTCTTTTACATTTTCTTGTTCTTCTTCTTAAGGGCCCATTCTCAAATACTGTAATTATTTTGTTTCCTGTAAAAAAGTTGAGGTTTTGTATTTACAGCGTCTCTGTTATATCCATTGTTCATTGTTTAAACGGTTGATTTAGATGCATTTAACTGTGTTCAAATTTATACTACGTATTTTACAGAACAGCATTATACATTTTATTCACTTGGAAAAAAATATTGAGTTAGTTGCATAAATAAATAAATTGTTACTATTTAACAGCTCTAGGTCTAGTATCGTTTGTTTATTTTATTGATATCATACATGCTTTTGTTATATATAGTATATAGTTTATCTAACTAGCTAAATTTGAAAACATATTAAATAAAATTAATAACACACATGTATTAATCAATGCACTCAATGTGAAACATTCATACCCTAACTACAACATATTGTGACAGTACGGTACACATAAGCTACGTTTATTGTTGTTTAATTAATTCTGAAAATTAAGTTTCAGGAGATGTATAAGTAACAGTACATGTCTAGTAAATTTCTGATGCACAGTTTTTATTGAAGAAATCTTTTTTTGAACAATAAAAAAAAACCATAAATTTATAACACATAAACACACATTTTTTGTCATGATGAGAAAAGAATGAATTCATTTAAAATTGTCTAAGTAATTTGTCAAGTGAGTAAACATTTTTTGAACACTAAATATAATAATAATAATAAAAATGATTTGATTTTATATAGGGCAGTACCCCAGCTATCAACTAGGCTCGAAGCGCTTTAGATAAATTTAGTAACACACATAATTAATTATCCTATGTAATAAAAGGCTAAGTTCTGTCCCGTCATCTAAAGCGATTGGTCTCTCAAACACACATGACTCCTACAGCCAATCATATCAAGTTTACGCGGACGTTCAAAACGAGTTATTTTTGGTGCAGTATTTCTTCCAAGACTTTATTTTGAGTTATGCGCGTTGGGATTTATAGTCAAAAGCCCCGTTTTTAAGAGTTATTTATTTTAACCATAATTTATAGTATTTTTGACGGGATGCACATGTATGCCGGTCGAGACGGCTGTTTAAGGGGAGTTACAACATGCCACCGAACGGTGGCGGAACGCCCTTGGACGGGCTTGGTGGCTCGTCAGTTCATACAATGCAAAACATCATAACCTAAGTACAACATGTATTGTATTTATTGTTATTTAGAGATTACTTTGTGTTTCATGTTTGTGACATTTTACCTTTGCTTAAATTCTACACTGCCGCCACATATACTTATTTTATTATATATATAATATATATATGAATAAATTTGTTTATGAAATTTCAAGTGATTGATAAAATGTCAAAAATTAAAAGAAATACTGTTAAAAACTCATTTAAAGACTTCACATTAAAAGCGTGGGGCGCTCATGACATCTACACAGACATTCAAAGACATTCAAGACACCTAAACATCAATATGAGGTTAATGATAACAGCCCATGAACACCAAGAAAATTGCTGAAAATAGAAAAGTTATCCTTGTGTAATTTAATGTAATAAGGATTTTTTAAAAGAATAATTTTGAGGATTGAGGTATAATCTTTCTTTTAATCATCATTATCTCTCCTCCCTGTCATTTGAAGTTGAAGACTAAAAACTTCATTTTCCCAGGCACCATGACAAGCATGTGCTTCAGATGTTTTTAAAATATATTTTTATTATAATCTTTCATCTTTGCAAACGCTTGTAATCAAATTTATCTGTTAATGCTTCTGTTGTCAAAGGTTTTGGCACGGCTCTATTATTTCTATAAAAATCTTAATTGCAGGAACTTTATATAAAGTGATAATTTGTTTTTTTTAGTAAAGTCTATTTGCTTTTTGTTTCACACTCTCAATAAGTTTTTAATGAAAGAAAATTTATAGAACAAAATAATAATTAAAATTTACTCGTATTCGACTATTGGGATTAACTCATATCTTTAAGTCAGATCGAACTCGGATCTGTAGGTCAGATCAAACTCAGATCTGTAGGTCAAATCAAACTCACATATGTACGTCAGATCAAACTCAGATCTGTAGGTCAGATCAAACTCAGATCTGTAGGTCAGATCGAACTCAGATCTGTAGGTCAGATCGAACTCAGATCAGTAGGTCAGATCAAAGTAAGATCTGTAGGTCAGATCAAACTCAGATCTCTAGGTCAGAAGACTTACATTAAGCCCACGCATTAATCTCTAATCCCCTGAAATCTTACTCGCTCTTTATGATAATAATAATATATGTTGGTCATTTATCCCTATAGCAAACGGTTCGCGTTCTTCACGAGTGACTGAAGATGCGATAGACATTTTCCTTATCCCTTTAGTCACGAATAGCATATCGTCCTACTTGCAACAGCCATCCATTGTGATAGCCTTAAGGATGTTCCTCTTTTGAACTGTTGTCTGTGACAGCTGTCAGCTCCTTGTCACCGGGGATCATCAGTCAATTTCTACTGTCAACACAAACCGGGAGGGGGGGGGGAACATATACTCTATTTGGTAGGAATGTCTTTCAGCAAATATAAATGTATCAATGTGGTCATTCTTGTCGGAGAACTTAAATGTAAGTGGGAGAAGAGTACGAAAACGGACGTGAAAACAGGTGGTAACTGTGGCAGAGGCGTAGTCTAAGTTGGTTACCACTGCGGTGGAGAGCTGATCACAAACCAGTTCACACAATTCGACTGTAATGAAGGGATTGGATGTGATATTGGGTTGACGAATGTGGTTGTGGAAATATGAAAGAGAATTTTGAAGGTATACGTTGAAAGTTTTAGGGTTAAGGAGAATGCAGTATTTTGAATTATTGCATTTGCACTATTTAACGGAATAGTGATAAAATGTTTTTATTAGCGCTTGTTGACTAATACTTCGTGTAATTAAAAATGTATTTTTTTTACCTTGAGTCATGAGGAAACAAGGCCAAACGATCATGCATTGGTGTGACAAATGCAGTGGCGTAGCTATGGTCATCTGCGCCCGGGGACATGACTCAAAATCTGCGCCTCTTCTCGGACCAACAGATTCTTGGGGCTCAATGAGCCCCCTAGAAAAAAATTGAAATTTCACGGTTTATTTGGTTCATTTTCGAAGCATCTGATATTTTAATGAAATAGAATACAGACTTATAAACGGAAAATATATATTCTTTACTAATTATACATGAATGGACATAGTATACAACAAAGTGATCCTCCTTGATTTGACTGTCGTAAACTCGTCAATCACGTTGTTGAAATTAATATTCTCATATGTTTCTCTTTCGATGCTAAGGAGTGCAAGATCACTCAGATGTCTTGTACTATTGAAGCCAGTCAATAAGACAAAATAAGCTTCACTTCAATGAAGGACCGCTCACAGCTTGCATTTGAAACAGCGATTCATAGAAGTATTTGGAGTAAAATACCGTACATACTCGTTCTAAAGCCAAACTTTTTGGGAAAAGATCTAGGGGAAAATGTTGGGGGGGGGGTCAGCTTGCGAGCGGGTCATAGGTGATTTCTGCATGTACATTGAATATGGGTGTTGTGAGGGACTAAAGTGGGGCGAGGGAAGGTCTCTCACGGGCTTGTGTGGGTATGTCAAAGCAAGTAGGCTGCCCTTCATACGAAACATCAGACACCGTCTCTCTTTTCTGTCAAGCCCTTAAGCCGGTATTGCTGTCTCCCCCCCCCCTCAATATCAACATTGTCCTTGATAGTTATGGGCCTATTACGCCATTTTCCCTAACGTCCGTATTTCCAAATTGTTTTCGGGTCCCTTTGAGTTCGAATTATAGAGATCCGACTGTATATTATGAAGCATTTCTGGTGTTATTTAATGAATTTATTAATATTAAATATATAAAAAAATGCTTTTCCTTTTAATACAATAAAAAGCCTTCTAGCGAATGCTATAAAAATGGCATCCACCTTCTTTGTTGTTAAAATCTCTTTGTTCTTCAACCTAAACAAAGACACAAGTAAACAATCATAATGACCGATTTAGCTTGTACAGTCGGATCTCGCTAAGTCGAACTTCCCTAAGTCGTAAACCTCACTATGTCGAATTTATTGATAGGTCCGGGCCAAATTCCATACGACTAATGTATTTTAGATATCCTTAACTCAAGAGTTTTGGCCTCCAACCTCCGTTAGTCAAATTTTTCAAGGCGTTTGGGTAAAAGGAAAAATCTTAATCCCCCTCATCCCACTGTGGAGGGAGTCAAGTGTGGGGGGCAGGGGTTTTCTCGGTGGTGTTGGTATTTCAAACCTAAGTCGGCTTACTTTCATATGAAACATGAGACACCGCCTCTCCTTCCTGTCAAGCCTTTCTCGCTGGTATGGCTGTCCCCCCTCTCCTCAAAATCAAGATTGTCTTTGATTAATCTGCGCCTATTACGCCATTTTCACTAACTTGAAAACTCCGTAAGTTGATTATTTTTCGGGTCCCTTTGAGTTCGACTTAGAGAGGTCCGACTGTCGTTTTTTTGGTTTTTTTTTAAGGTGTACCATTTTGTTTACGCTGTCCTATTATTTTTGGGGGTCGCCTTGCGAGCGGGTGACACACTTTTTATACCATTCTCTTCCAAAAGAGGTGGGGGGGGGGTCGGCTTATGAACGAACGGGCTATAAATCGAGTATATACGGTACGCAGATTCGGAAAGACGTAATCTCCATATGACACAATAAAAACAATAAGATCCAACGTAGTTTCCGGTAGAATTTCAGTCCGGGTACTGAGCTGCATTTGGAGTCTCCTATTTCTGTGTACTATTCGTGACAATTAACGTCAGTGTCGTAGAAATTTCCAAAATCTAAGCAATTGTGAAGAGGTGTATCAACATTTGTCTCAGTGAGAAGAGTTGTGACGCCTAGTAAAAATCCAAAGTTTGTGTTTATGTTTTTTTAGACGTTAAAACCGTATTGATATCTCCTGTTAGAGTCTATCAATTACGCTTTTGACAGCACGTGCAATTTCTTCTTCTGCAGAAAGTCCTGCATCTCTTGCTAATTCTCCAGGCATCCTTGGATGTCGTCTAATCCTTCTGTCAACCTCAATTCCCCAAGATGTGCATCTTGTTTTTCTATTGTCTACCGCACCCTGGCTCAATTTATCACCAATGTTAACAAGTTTTTGCTCCAGCGATTCAAGATCAGATGCGGCTTCCTCGAAATTCATAGTAGGATCCTGCAACCGTTTTTTGACATGATCAATTTTACAAAGTATGATGTTCCAGATATTTAACAAAACTAGGAAATTGAAGTTTAATATAACTGCCAGCAAATTTTCTGCATCATTTCTGGTATCAGGTGTCATAGTTGCATCTACTACTTCATGTAATCCGCATAAGAAGCCTTAACAGCTTTTGATCGTGCACTCCAGCGTCTTTCAGACTCACATTTCACACTGATTGGCACAACACTTTTTAATTCTTCACAACGAGTTGTTTAACGAGAGAAAACAAACATATACTTTCAACTATTCCACACAAAAAAAAACGAGATAACAACTGGATCCCGTTTAGCTGAGTGTACTCCTGCTAAGTTTACGCTGTGGTCGTCACATTTGACGAACAATGCTCTGTGATTTCTGGCACATATTCGCTGTTGTATCTGAACAAAACCTAAAAAATGATTTTGGCAATCATGCTTGCCAACTGGTTTGAAATTAAGATATTTGTGGAGCTCCAAAATTCAAACTTGCAATTGTATTTGTGATAAATTAGTTTACATCAAAATAAAATTAAATAATTATTTTTAATAATCATTTTGGCGCCCCTTAACGTGGCGCCCGGGCACATATGTCCCTCACCTGCACCCCCCTAGCTACGCCATTGGACAAATGGTATACGCTATACTCTATTCCATAGCAAAAAAATAAAAACAAATAACAAAGAAAAAAAAGGAGGTTACAAAAAACATCCGTTTCACTACACTTGCAAGGTGTAATTAAGTCAAATTTTATGTGTCGTCACGACACGCACGTTTGTGTTTCGGCTACAAGGATGGTGACAACATTTATTCGCAAAACATTATTCACCACCTTCACTAGCCTGCAGTGTAAACACTAGACATCCCACTCACTATTTCATAAAGAAGCACTTCCTCTCGCATTTTCCAGTCAGTGCACAGAGAAAATAAATGTATTGTTTCTTTTTAACACATCCAGAGATTGTTTTTATGACACCTTTTGTTTAGGCCTATAAGTTTTAAGTTCATTCCACGATCCAGTAACATTTCAGGGTATACATATTATCGTAAACAGATTTACAAGAAACGGCTCGTAAGGTGCAAGCAGAGCGTCGCATGATCCGGGAATCCGGGGTATTTTGAAAAGAAATTAATCTATGAAAATTCTTTTGATTTAATGGAATATTTAGCACTTCAGCAAGAGCAACTTGAATTATTATAGAATATCAAGTTCTTAGAAGCTAATTTGAAAATGTTTAAGGGTTTACTGAGAACAATGGTTAGAAAGGCCTTACAAAGGACTATGGTTAGAAAGGCCTTACTGAGGACAATGATTAGAAACAGAGGCGTAACA
The DNA here is from genome assembly GCA_944989445.1 of Ampullaceana balthica. Classification (NCBI taxonomy): domain Eukaryota; kingdom Metazoa; phylum Mollusca; class Gastropoda; family Lymnaeidae; genus Ampullaceana; species Ampullaceana balthica. The sequence goes on along the minus strand of CALYLW010000092.1, from coordinate 53,847 downwards.
GCGACTTGGCATCGGGGCAGTTGCCAAGGGCGCCGAGGGCTAATTCTTCAATAATCAATTTATTATGAATAATTTAGTATTTTCTCTATTTCTCAAGGGCGCCAAAATGAATTAGCCAAGGGCGCGGAAAACCCAGTTACGCTTCTGGTTAAAAAAAGCCTTACAGAAGGCAACGGTTAGAAAGGCCTTTCAGAAAGCAAGGGCTAGAAAGGCCTTACTGAAGACAATGGTTAGAAAGGCCTTACAGAAAGCAATGGTTAGAAAGGCCTTACAGAAGGCAATGGTTAGAAAGGCCTTACAGAAGGCAATGGCTAGAAAGGCATTACAGAAGACAATGGTTAGAAAGGCCTTACAGAAGGCATTGGCTAGAAAGGCCTTACAGAAGGCAATCGTTAGAAAGGCCTTACAGAAGACAATGGTTAGAAAGGCCTTACAGAAGGCATTGGTTAGAAAGGCCTTACAAAAGGCAATGGTTAGAAAGGCCTTACAGAAGGCATTGGTTAGAAAGGCCTTACAGAAGACAATGGTTAGAAAGGTCTTACAGAAGGCAATGGTTAGAAAGGCCTTACAGAAGGCAATGGTTAGAAAGGCCTTAGAGAAGACAATACAGTAAGCTGTGAAGTAATAACAACTTCTCAGTAGCCTTGATTATTAAAATAATTGAACTATGGCTTTGGAAATACTTCAAGCCTCACACGATTACAGCGTTATAACTTTCTTTAAAGAATAGTTTCCGATTTTACAGGCTCCTCTTCACGACCAAAACACTCGCACCCGAGCTTAGCAACCGCCGCCTAATAACCTTCTACAAAGTTTTGTTATTTATATACTGAGGGGCCGTCCATAAAGTACGTCACGCTCCAGAGGGGGGAGGGGGTGTAAGAAAGTGTGACAGTTTGTGACAGGGGGGGAGGGGGGTCCGGCCATGTGTGACGTCACGGTGTTTTATATTAAATTTTTATTATTTTGTTAATAAAAACCCAAATTATTTTAGGAAAGTGTGACTTACTTTAAGGGGGGGGGGTGTCCAAGATTTGTGACAGTTTGTGACAGGGGGGATGGGGGGATGTAAAAATGGTCAAAAATAGCGTGACGTACTTTATGGACGGCCCCTGAAGAATTCTAAGATGTTATTTTCTTTTTATAATTATTTCCTTATTTACTCTTCAATAATTCATCCACACGGTGTTCCAAGTGACTGAGAATTAAGAAAGTTTATTTACATCAATTCTTTTTCGAAACATATGGAATCCACCTAGACCAAGCCTAATAAACTGTGAAACTGGGCATTAAAACAAGTCTGAGAGAGACGCATCGAAATCATTCTAAAATGTAACTGGAAAATCGTAGAAAAATATCTTTGAAATAAATCTTTAAAACTATGACAATTCCGAAGAAATTAGAATGTTTATGTTGAGTTATTTTGCTCTTTTTGATTTTTCAAACATCGTGTTTTGCAACAGAATACAATTAACAAGAAAATAAATTTAAGTATTAAAAAGTTCAATGATACTTTTAAAAGTCACTTTACGTATTGGCTGACACGTAGCAGGAGCAAAGGCTTGTTCAGTCTAAATGACTCGGGCGATACCAATTCTTCGGTCCCTCCGGAACATAATTTAGGGATCGAGTATCACGTACTCTCTGCACTACACACTTAGCAACTTAGCAAGCGATTTTTTATGTAGTAAATGCCATAATACAAACTCACCAATATCCATCAGATATATCTACTTATCTGAACACACATTTAAAATATTTGGTTCTAAATTGTGGTAAATCCCTAACCTATTTTACATTTTTGATCTACACTTTTAAAAATGCAACTGAAATGAAAATCATGGACTTGCAAACCCACTTCTTCTAATATATATATATATATATATTAAATAATATTTCGTCATGGTATATTTTTGGCTTTTCAATATTAGTATAAGTTTCTGATGTTATTGTTAATGGAATATCTTGGGACTTGGGTGATTGCCAGAAGAGCTCAATTGGCGATGGTCGACACTGCCTTGAATTTAGCTGGCTGTAGCATCAACTGTCGAAGGTGAACACAAGTCTTAATCTAATTAAGAAACCTGATCGCATATAATCCTGTGGAGAGCTCTTCATTGAAACAGTTCGAGGTGAGATTCCAAATAAGTATAGTTCAGGGGCATGTAACATATATTTTTAAAAAAAAGTAGTTGATACAACGTTTGTATTCTTGAAAAGCCGATTAACATAATAGATTTTCGAATGTCTTTATCTTTACCCTGAAAAGCAGCGATGTGCTTGTTGAACACAAATAATAAACAATATAATATCAATTTTATGGGGTGCTGGGACGGAGTCTCACACAACAGGTTCCAACGCGTTATTTATGTGCCGAGAGAGTTTTCAAAAATCAATTAAATATCGAACATTTTAAACTTATTTTCTTGTTTGAATTTTTTGTTAAACTCCACATAAAGAAGCAGTGTTTTTTCTTAGCGCAAAGCGTTTCACGAAAATTTTAATCAGTAAAAAATTTTGTTCATTCATTAAAACTGCAACCAATGATCTGGGACGTTGATAGCTGATAGCGAAATTGTGAATTTTTACATTCTCTATACCGCCGTATACCTATTTTCCAACGTTTTTTGGCTTAAAATTCCAGTTTAAAAATAGACGCTTGCTTGCAGTGCCTTAACAGCCACCGCATTACTCGACTTTCTTGTTATGGTAGTCGGCGTAGATATTTTTTTACAAAGGGGCTTCGATTCCCAGACCCACTACACGAATATCAGAAAGAATTTAATATAAGGTATCGAAATCGAAATTTTTTAAAATTCGAATAATCTCGAGACTCAATTTGGAGTAGAAAAAACAAGCTTCTTGACTTCGACTCCGGGAAGAGAGTATCAGCTCGGATCCACCAACCGTGAATAAAATAAGCACACACGATTTTTCGTGCCCGGTGTGTTCAGTACGTCACCCAGCCGTTCCGTCATCCGCCTGACAGGTTGTCTGTCATGTCTTCCGAGAGAGGACTCTCCCCCTCTCCCAGCCACCACGCACCAGTGGCTAGAGACAAGGAGAGCGGACGACCTGAAGCGTTGAACGATTTCTTTTTCGGACTTAAGAGAGGCCTACGCACCTACCTGGAGAGGGTTTTTTTTTCGTCGAGTGGTCAGGAGCTGTCTCTCTTTCTCAACGTTGGGAATCTAGTCAAAACTAAGTGCAATCATTTAGGGACACGATTTTCAAAATTTCAAAATATTTTATTTTTTTTACGACATTTTTGTGGGGCGTATTTAACAAGACAAGTAATAATTATTTCAAAAATAAAATATAGATACAGTTTTAATTGGGTCTTAATTTTAAAGTGAAGAATAAATTTAAAACAAAAATAACGACAAGAAAAGTGTAAGATTAACGGTCAATATATATATATTTTTTAACTGAACTTCACTTTTGTGACTCGACTTCAAGTATTTAAAGACAATGGCATCGTTCAAAGGAAGCGTTTTGCTGCTTGCTGTAGGTAAGTCTGATTGATGTACACAACTTAAACGCAAGCTATCATAAAAATGCCGTAAAGTGCCATAAACTTGCCATTACCTTTTACCGTAGAGTGTGAACCATCCATTTGGTGTCAAAAGTATGTTTATGAAAGTTTTGGGTTAATCAATATGTCATAACATCATTTACTTAAGAGATTACGTAGAGGAGTCTATTTGCAAAACCTGCTAAGTCAATATTGGCGGGAAAATGAGCCACTGCCATTTGCTCTATTTGCTCTATTTTGTTGTTAAAAATATGAAACACTTGCAAAATCTGCTAAGTAAAACAAACATAATTGCATTTTTCTCAAAAACTGTCAAAATTGACTTAGTAGGTTTTGCAAGTGGACTCCTCACTTTGTAATTTTGAAAAGCATTAAGATGTACAAAGAATTGCTCATATTTCTAGAAACCGCAATCGTCTCCCTTTCTAAGTCTTAGTAGCCTTTTTTCATTCAGCGCGTATATTGGTCATAAACTGTTCCTGGAACAAAAGGTGTCGTTTAAAGAAAATATTTTTTCCTTTTCTTCGCAAGAAAGATATTTGTTTTAGCAATTAAATCCAACAGTAAATGGAATTGTAACTTTTGTCGCACCATTCAAACTCTAGAAAGTTTTGTCGTTGACAAATATCACTATAATTAAATTTGTGTTTTATCTCAAGCTTCTCGCCCATGCCTTCAAACTCTATTCTAGTTTCATAACCTCTTGAATTGCTGTTGTTTTATCTTAGACCCCTCAGCTAAACCTTCACATTCTACCCTGATGTCGCTAACCAAGTAACATTCTTAGTCTTCACTCAAAAGTCTTTCTAAAATTTAAACAAATGTCTACTTCTTGTAAATATCCCCCCTCCAATAATGATTAATTGGAACTAACAAAAATAATCAACCGAAATATTGAATATTATACTGAACAATGACTCTGGGACAAAGACACACAAGCAACAGGGCGTTTCTTAGGCTTACATCCAAGGCAGCACAGAAAACAATGTTAAAAATATGGAGTAAGTATTGTAGCATTTATTTTTGGAACACGACTTTTGCGATACCTTCACTTAACACCACAGGAAATGAGTACATTTTGTGATATACGACAGGAAACGGAAACTGTTTTGTGATGCCTTCACTTGAGTCACGACAGGAAACAGCGAACTATTGTGATAACTTCACTAGACTCACGACAGGAAACAGATAACAATTGTGATATACTAGTGGGAATGGAAATAGCCTTGTGATACTTTCACTTTAGGCTAGAAAACGATATTAACAAACCTTTTATGATATTCTATACAGAGGCGTCACTAGGGTTGGTGTCACCCGGGGCGGTAGCTCATGGTGTCACCCCTTCACGACTGAAGGGGCCGTCCATAAATGACGTCACGCGAGGTTGCCGATTTTTACCCCACCCCCTCCCAGCGTCATACTTTGTCACAAAAAACTTAGACCCCAACCCTTTTTTACGATATGACGTCACACAGCTTTGACAACCCTCCACCAAGCCGTATTTTCTCAATAAAAATTAGCATGTTGCAAATTATTTTTGTCATTTAAATATGTATTTAGGGTAAGTCTGCACTGTAATATCGTAACACGCGTGAAGTCATTGAAAACGTAATTAAATAAATGGTAAACAATCAAATATTTAAGTGGAACTTTTATTTAAAGTTTCGCGTTTTTGATTTGACGTCACATTTCTTAAACACCCCCTTCCTCGTACCACATCGGATTAAAAGGGGGGGATGCTGAACGGGCTAAAGACCCCAATTATTTAAGGGCCCCCAAACTTATTATGAATTATAGTGTATAATAAAGATGCAAGCCATTATGTTTGTACGAATCCCTGAAAATGCCTTGGACAGTCATACGCCAATGCTGCAAATGAGTAGGAAGTATAACGGAAACCAGGCTATTCTTCATGAGAAGTGCATTGTAGCTCATTATGTGCCGTGCACAGCTCATTCCTTTAATTTGATTTGGAAAAGAGCAGCAGGTTGTCCTACTGTGGTCAGATTTTTTTGTCTTCTGCAAAATCTTTATACCCGACTTGTTGCATCTACTCATCGTTGACAGGTACTTCAAAAGCATATGAAATTGATACATGCTAACAAACCCTTGTCTGACACAAGATGGTCAGCCTGACATTATGCTGTAAGGTCTGTTAATAGCTCATACCATGAGAATATCGCAGCACTGGAAGAATTAGCAACGAATGAAAATCAGCCACGTGACTGCCGACTTGAAGAAGAAGGATTTCTAAAGGAAATTGAACAACTGGAAGTCGCTATTTACTTGAAATTTGGGAAACAATTTTAGGAAGGAAGTCTCTCATTGAGTTTGTTAAAAAATATCATTCTTAATTTTAATCCTATGAAGACAAAGGAAAGGAAAAGTCCGTGGTAAAAACAGTGTAAACAATCTTCAATACTATCAAACAAAAAAGAAAGCGTCAGTTTGATAAAGGGACATCAACAAAACAGTATTTTCCTGGAGAAAAAAAAATAAGATTGAGGTATTTCTGGTAATCATTGACAAACTTTCTTAAGCCCTACAACATTGGTTAGGTGTATATAAATACATCCATGAGAAATTTGGCTTTCTTACAAACCTAATTGAGCTCAACCCTTTCGCCACCCGATGGGCAGCAGCCAAATTAATGGAAGAACATTCAAGTGATTTCGAAGAAGGGGTCGGGTAAATCCGAAGCAACCGTTTCGCCCCCCTCAATTTACTAGCAACGCCATCGAGCGGTGCCGGTTTAGGGCCAGGAGCGCCAGTACGGATTAGCAAAAAGGGCCGAGAAGAACGCATTGGACGCCAGCTCTGAGGAAACCTTCCAGTGGGGGTTGCACCCTAGGTAGGTCTTTGATGATCATCCGGTCTGCGGCGGTCCTAACCATGGATACCTGTGTGCTTTGCCGGGATGGCGCCAAAGTGGTAGCGGGTCGTAGTAGGAAATTCAACCAACTCCTTGTGAGGGCAACTTAGTGGGAGGCATCTTCGACTGGATGCCCAGGTGGCCGCTTCAGAAGCGACCGCTTTGGGGGGGGGGTTCCTCGGCTGTTACGTCCCCTTGGTGGCCAGATGGCTAAGGGAAGACCCATAAAGAGGACTAGGCTCGGGGCTTCTGATTTTCTTCCACATGTAGGCTCATGAGTGATTTCGAAGACTGCTTACCTTCAGAATGAGTCCAATTTTCAGAACTCTTAAAAAAGTTATTGTCCAGCCCCAGGCTCAGGGTAAGGAAAAGGAATTAGCACAAAGCGAAACTCAAAAAAAAACTTGCACAGAGCTAAAAAATTTGCTGCTTTTGAATGAGCTATATTTCACATAGTCCTTTACAAATGTACACATCGCACTTCGCATCTATCTTTCAATGATGACATCAAACTGCAGCTGACAGCGATCCTTTTCAAAGTTGAAAAGAATATATAATGAGTTAGAATTTGCATGGGACGAAAAAGGCTGAATATGCTCTCTCTAATGAGCATTGAAAAGGAACTTGTAAGCTTACTCAGCTATATTGACTTGATTGAAAACTTCGCCATTTGAAAAATTCGCAAACAAAAGTTGTAGGTTGAAATAATAATCGTACAAATTTTTCAATAATTTTTGTTATTTCAAATAGAGAAAAGAATTCGTTACCTCATGAATTTTTTTTAAAAAAATACGGAATAACGCGTAATACTATTCTTTACGGGGGCACGTTCGTAAGCACTAAACAGCGTTAGTCGGGATGGGACCGTCGTAACCGGAGGACTATCTGTATATAAACATGCATATCTATGCTTTCACGCCTTTAATAAATAAATAAATAAATATATATATATATATATATATATATATATATATAATATATATATATATATATATATATATATATATATATATATATATATATATATAATATTAACTCAAAGACATTGAAATCATAATTTTCCTCAAGAAAAATATCAACAAAGAAAACCCATCTTTTAATATTTTTTTTCTTTGTGTGTGATAAAAATCGTATTCCCCCCCACCCCACTGTGGTGGAGGGAGTCGTGAGCTGGGATTCGTTCATGCTGTCGGTGTGTCCAAGCACAAATGGCTTTATATCTTTTAAAACAGAAGACACTGCCTCTTTCATTCCAGCCTTTTTTAAAGATCTCTCTGCTTCGACTATTTCTTTTCTTTTTTTCATAATTTCTTTAAATGTTGTTCGTGTGTTGGGACTGTTTTATTATTGCAAGTTAACTGATATTTTTTTTTAATAAGAATTTTCGCGTTTAACATATTTCATTGTATTTCTTAATGTCTTTCTAGATTAAAAAATTTGTCATCTTTTGTTTTCTGACATAAAATCGTACACAGTAAAATTTTAGGCTCGGGTGTCACCCCCTGATGGGTGTCACCCGGGGCGGCCCGCCCCCCTAGTGACGCCACTGATTCTATATTGATCCATGTTAATTTACCTTATGGTGCGAACAATAACGCGATGAGTTTTTTCATTACTTCACCGCCGTTATAAAATAGACAATATTAATGTTGCACCTGAATAACCAGAAAAGAAAATGTATGCATCGTAACAACGACAGACTCAGTTTTTAAGGTTGGGCTTGGGAAAATACGTGGTGTTGGGGGTGGGGGGGGATGGAGTACGCCTTCTTACAAAGGAAGAAAAAAAAAGCAGTAGGAGTTTTCAACTAAAGCTGTCCTCGCTTGACGCGTCATTTATACAGGTTTCATGGACTCAACTGTCCTCGCTTGACGCGTCATTTATACAGGTTTCATGGACTCAACTGTCCTCGTCACTAAATTATATATTCAGGTCGGCTGTATACTGGCAATACTTGCAAGCAGTTTTACACCGCAGTCTGATTTTCTCATCGTTATGATTTCTTTTTTAAAAAAACCATTGCTTTTCCAAATTGTCAGAAGTTTGATAGCACAGTTTTGATTGTTTAGAATGATTTCCACAAAAAGTCATCTTAGAATTTTTATCAGATAATTACCATAATTGCCTCAATTTTGACTGTCTTTTTGAAAATCGCCCATCTTTTGTTTTAGATATAACTTTATACGGCGCAAAAAATGTCGGGGGAAAAAAGCATGTGTGTGGGAGAGGGGGTAAAATTAACGCTCTATCATGAACTATCACGAAGGTCATGGTCAGCTTCTTTAATAAATAAATGATAAAGGTAGAGTAACAGCCGTCGAGAGATTTTATTATCCGCGTCAGCTAGAGCGTCAGTAGTGAACATTGGAAGGGTCTTGGCTGGATAAAACCAGAAGCGTTTTCCGCGCCCTTGGCTAATTCATCTTTGGCGCCGTTGAGAAAATGGGAACATGCTTAATTATACAGAATAAATTGTGTATTGAACGATCAGCCGTAGGCGCCCTTGGCAACTGCCCCGATGCCAAGTCGTTGTTACGCCTCTGAATAAAACAAATGTACTAGTAAAACTAAGGGCAGAAAAAGTGTGACTTAAGTAGAGGGCAAAATACCAACTACAATGTTATAAATAAACGTTTCCACTTTTAATATTTAAAAAAAAATTTTTTTTAAAATTTTTTAATTATTTTTTATTATTATTATTATTATTATTTTTTTTTAAACATAATTATTCTGAAGAGGGTGCTAGGGCTCATACTTTTTCTCAGCATGAAAAAAAAATTTGCTCCTCGTCATTATTAAACCTTTACTCTCATTACTTTAAAAAAATAATTGTCTTTCAATGATTTAATACAAAAAAATATCATATTTCGATTTTGTTTGTTTGTTATGTTTGGGGACGCGGTGGTCGAGTGGCAGCGCACTGGACTGTCGTACAGATGGTCACGGGTTCGAATCCGTGTGAAGGGAAGGGTTTGTTCCAGGGGCCTAGGGCGTCCCTGAGTCACCCCGCTCCGAATGGGTACCTAACACTACATGTAGTTAGGCGGCTGGGTAATGCGTGGAACCCACAAAGCCGTGGCCTGTGATTGCTGCATCACTTGCCAACAGATCATCTGTCATGGTCTGTGGACGCAACTATCTTCTGCATAGAAGGAGCGTCTGTATAGATAAGATAAGATAAGAAGTTAAGGGGCTTAACATGAGTTTAAGTGAAATTTAAAAATCTATAAGCCCAACATTGTATAGCAGTCTAACAAAACTTATTTTATCTCCACTGAATATCAAACCTCTTAACCAATGTGTCAAACTCGTGTGCAAAGTCACACAGCACCCCTTTAACCCCCCCACCCCCTCTTTTAAAAAATGAATAAACAAACAAACAAACAAACAAAACAAAACAACAACACCAAGAACTGATATTACATTATTCCTATCCGAATTTGCTGCGCGGCAATTCAAAACTGATGCGTGGCGTTGGTCAGAGATGTGCGTTTGAAGGGAACATTGCTTTGGGGATAGTTGTATTTTAGTGAATAGTTAAAATGTCATAAACGCACAAGTAAAATTCAACTGTTAAAAGTTTCTACTAGCCACTTCTAAAACTGAAATCGGTCTCTGGTTTATATTACATGCTTTGTGAATTTCATGTACATTTTTTATGTACAATTTTACTGGGCGTTATGATGTTTTAAAACTTATGTTTCCAGTTTTGGTTTAAAGATTGTTAGTTATTTTCAGAACAAGGAAGCGACTTTAAAAAGTTATAGCTTTGTCATCCAGAAAAAAAGGTAAAACTTGCACTTGAAGAAATTTTTAAAACACTAACATGTTAAGCAATTACAGTTGATTTAAATAACTAGAACAAAAATTCGTTCGTAATTCATTTTTTATTAACTGTCACGATTTTTGTTCAGCTAGAATTTTTTATATCAGAAGATGAATGTGTATCATTGAAGTAAATCTATATTCACTTTGCAGGTTTTTACCAAAAATCCTCACTTCACAACCTGTTACAGTACATATCTCGGGTTTTCTTCCACACTGCTCTTCTCGCTGTTTTGTAAAAAAAAATAAAAAAAATAAAGCTGTGTGGGGGAGAAATATGTCTTATTTTCAAGGTGTACTTGGTAGTGTTTTGTTGGCACGCAATGTTTACACAAGGAAGTCCGATATTTTTGTTTCACTGCGAATGTGTTGTCATCAAGTGTTGAAGTAAACAGAGTAATCGTTTGCTGAGCACGTGACTTCCGGTTGGTATAATTTGTTGTTTGAAAATTTGAAAGTTTAAAAATAAATTTTATGTGCTGCATTATGAGTTTTCAAAAATTATGACATAAAAGAAATACGTTATATATTTTTAAAAAGTTATGTTCTGTTGTAGTCTCTGCTGAAATTACCTTGATCATACCTATTTCAGCCAAGTTTAAATGCCGTATAAACTCGTTCATAAGCCGACCTTTTTGGACAAAATCTAGGGGAAAAAGTTGTGTGTGGGGGGGGTGTCGGCTTACGGGCGGGTCATTAGCGTATTTCTGCATGGTTATTGAATATCGGTGCTTTTATTGTAGATCATCAAGGTCCTTTTCTGCATTCTGCAAGATTCGACTGCTCTACAAGAAGCTATAGCACTAAATTACAATCTGCACTTACCTTATTTAATTATTTTATTAATTTTTGTGAACGTTTTAATAAATTGTTTTACAAATTTTGTTTTCAACAACGAATTTTATTGTACGCGCTTTCGTCACTGTTTACCAAAGAATTGTTTGTTTAAAATACCGGTAACTCTTGCCTAACAAAGAGCACAAAGACAAAGATAGGCAGTTCAAAGTAAACAATCATAATGACCGATTTAGCTTGTAGTTTTAAAAAATGTGTACCATTTTGTTTAAGCTGTCATATTATTTTTTGGTGGTCGGCTTGCGAGCGGGTTATACACTTTTAATACTTTTTTCTTCCAAAAGTTGTAGGCTTATGAACGAACGGGCTACAGAACGAGTATATACGGTATATACTTTTTCTTTACCCCAACAAATTAATTTGTTTATCATCAATGTTACGTATTAATTGATTGATTATAAATTCATTCGTGCACTGAAAATTTAAAACTTAAATTTGAAAACCCATCATTCTCAATTCACCATTATTAACAACTTCTCTACGCAATGAATTTCAAATTGATTCACATAAACCAAAACATTACAAAATATTGAGTCTTCTGGGTGTGACTACTAAACGTGGAGACACCAACAATCAATCTAAATATCAGTGTATAATATACATCGAATAGAAACCTGAAATTTAGATTCAACGAAAATATTGATTATGAAAATAAATTTTTGTCTTGCCTTGTAAACTTCTTAAAGATGCTACATATTAAACGTAGTTCATGTGCACGTCGTTAGGATGTAATATCTTTAAAGAATTTTACCACAATCACGGAAGGCATTGTGTTGAACTTCATTGATGTAAATAATAGCAAAATAATACAATTTATTATTGAATTTAAACGAAATCAACGAAACACAAGACTAGACCTTAGGATCCCATGCAGACCACAATGCTAGTTGCCCTAAATGCTAGTGATCATCCATCAACAAAGCCCTAGCCAGTGGCGTCACTAGGGGGGTGGGAGGGGTGCACAAGGGGTGCCACCAAAATGTAAAATTATGTATGTTCCCGCTTTTTGGCACTGGAAGACTCAGAGGAATACTATGGGTTAAGTCGTTAGGGGGTGACACTATGAGCTACCACCACGGGTGACACCACCCCTAGTGATGCCTCTGCCCCTAGTGGCCCTAGCCCGATGTTTTAAAGCAGTGGGCGGCGAACGGGGGTAAAAGGGAACACTTGGGGTAATTTAGAATCTATTAGAATCCGTTTCTTCCGGGATAACATCAATATATTTTTTTCAAAAAATAAATGGGGGTATCAAACAAAATCGCTAACACCTGTCTTAAAGGGAAGGAATCCTGGTGGTCTGAGTGAATGCAGAAAGTCGTGGCTCGGTTTCGCGCCTTAGCTCCATTAAACAGTCTTGTGGTCTATATCTCCTACCACTAGCAAGTGAGCCTCCCGTCTAATTTCTATTTACTAACGTGTCCAAAGTGAAATAATGTCAACGAAACGTGATATTATTTATCTCAACTGAAACGAATTATTTCATGCAATTATTTAGTTTGCAATGCACATTCGCTGAATTCCGTGTTTGCTCTAGTTATAGGGTAACTGAAAATAAATGCAGAGGGTTTTCGACTTCACGAGAAAATAAATCTGATTGTAACTGGAGTCACTTCAGTTGCTAGAAATAAAACGTTAGTAAACATTACAAAGTTTTACAAATGAATCTTGAGACACAGAAACAGCAGATAACAACTGATGTTTAATATATATATATAAAAGAATTATGGAAATCGTAATGTAAAATGTTCTAATTTTAATGGTCGATGTAAATACTTAAAAATGAAAACATCCTTTACGCTTTACTCTACTTCTCTTTAAAATATAATTGTCTTTTATAAAAGGACTTGCCCTTTTCTGAAAAAATAAATAAATAAAACCCTATGAACAATTAACTGATTCCCAACACTATATTTAAAAAACAATAGATAAATCATAATAACCAACGGGGAAAGGATTCATTATGTTCATTATCAGCTTATTAAGTATTCTTGACTTATTAAAGTGGTCGCGGTGGTCGAGTGGCAGCGCGCTCGACTGACGTACCAATGGCCACCGGTTCGAAGCCTTGTGAAGGCAAGGATTTGTACCCGGGTCCCAGGTCGTCCCTGAGTCACCCAGCTCCGAATGGGTACCTAACACTAGTTAGGCTGCTGGGTAATGCGTGGAACCCACAAAGCGTAGCCTGTGAACGCTGCATCACTTGCCAACAGATCATCTGTCTGGGTCTGTGGACGCAATTATCTTCTGCATAGAAGGAGCGTCTGTATAGATAAGATAAGATATTTAAATTTATGCAACATTGCCTGCTTATTTTTACACTTGATGAGAAAATTAATGACACATGGGATTAATTATCTTAGCGTGACAACAAATGTGCATACAAATTGTTTGCCTTGAAATGTAAACAAAAAATTACTACGCCATTTCCCGTTTCGGTGGGACACGCAACGAGTCACGATTTAAGGAAGGGAGGAGTTGTTTTTGCGACATTCGCGTGTAGCTATTAATAGAATGACTAATGTAAACACGTGACTAATGCAGCACACATACAGCTAATGGCGACCGTATTTCCTATTTTATTAGGCTTTAACTACGGAGTTGCAGTTTTTAAAAACAGATTTTCTGAACATAAGAAAAATGATATATCCAGAGTGAAAATTATATGTTTTGATAGTAAAAACTTAATCGAAGTATCGACGCAATTACTGATACGTGAATCGTTAACATTAAGGCTCTGATTTCTTATATAGCCTACTGTGAATCATTATTATTATTATTATTATTATTATTTTGATAAAAGAGGAAAATCTCTTTAAAAATGTTTTACCATCATCCCCTCACACGATCTTCTCTTTTTCTTTAAAAAATAATTTTTTTTTACTTTAATGAAATATAATAACTTTTTTGACAAAGTCTAAGCCGAGCAGTGGCGTAACAACGGGTTGGCATCGGGGCAGTTGCCAAGGGCATCACCTCAAAAGGGCGCCACTAAATCTCTAATTTTTAATTTTGTATTTAAAATAAATACAGTCAGACCTCTCTAGGTCATACTAAAAAGGACCCGAAAAAAAAATGACTTACGGAGTTTTTGAGTTAGGGGGAATGACATAATAGACGCCGATTAATCAAAGGAAATGTAGATATAATGAGAGGTGTAGAGAACGGCCATATCGGCTAGTAGGTTTGACAGGAAAGAGAGGCGGTGTCTATAAAAGGAAGCTAACTTGCTTTGACATAAGACACAAGCCCTTCCCTCCCCCTTCCCCACTTTAATCCCTCCACACTGGGATGGGGGGAGTAAGATTTTTCTTTTAAAAAGAGTCACAGCAGGCAGCAAAGAGTCGCGAATTAGTTACCACTCCTTTTTCTTGTCTTTGTCATTTTTTGTACTTGCAAGGGTCGCTTAATCCCTCGTGGATTGCACTAAGATAAGATTTTACGTCCATTTACTTGGCTCTATGGAACACGAGTTCTGAAATGTCACTCCAGAAAAATAACCCAAACTAGTTGGAAAATTCAAGTAAGGGAGGTTAGAAGTTAAGGAGATCTAAAATACATTAGTCTTATGGAATTTGGCCGGGACCTAGCAATTAATTCGATATAGGGAGGTTTTCGACTTAGGGAAGTTCGACTTAGCGAGGTCCGACTGTATTTCACTTTTATCCTCGATAACAAAAAAGTGAATAATTAAATATATTTAAATATATTTCATTTAAACTATTATAATATTTTTATTATGTTTGTGGCCTTAGCGGGGCTTCTTAGCATACAAATGTCAATATGATTTTACAGTCTTTCTTTCAACAAGAAAAATCTTACTATCCCCATTCCACTGTCGAGGGAGTCAAGTGGGGGAGGGGAGGGAAGGTGTCTCCTCTCACGGGCTTATGTTGGTATGTCAAAGCAAGTTGGCTCCATTCATATGAAACATCACCGCCCCTCTTCCTGTCAAGCCTTCTAGCCACTATGGCTGTCTTACCCCCTTTCTCAATATCAACATTGTCCTTGATTAGGCCATTTTCCCTAACTCGAAAACTCCATAAGTCGAATCCCCCCCCCCTTTTTTTTTGAGTTCAATTTAGAGAGGCAGACTGTATTAGCAACACTCCAATACGACTTAGAGAGGTTCGACTGTATTAGCAACACTCCAATACGACTTAGAGAGGTTCGACTGTATTAGCAACACTCCAATACGACTTAGAGAGGTTCGACTGTATTAGCAACACGCCGATACGACTTAGAGAGGTTCGACTGTATTAGCAACACGCCTATACGACTTAGAGAGGTTCGACTGTATTAGCAACACGCCAATACGACTTAGAGAGGTCCGACTGTATTAGCAACACGCCGATACGACTTAGAGAGGTCCGACTGTATTAGCAACACACCAATACGACTTAGAGATGTCCGACTGTATTAGCAACACACCAATACGACTTAGAGATGTCCGACTGTATTAGCAACACGCCGATATGACTTAGAGAGGTCCGGCTGTATTAGCAACACGCCAATACGCCAGCTAACGGAAGTGCTGAGCTGTAGTCGGTGGAGTGTTAGTTAAATTTACTTTTAATTGTGAGTTTCTATCGTTATGTAGGAGATAATGAGTATGGCACATTGACACTTTTGTTTTTATTTATAATACATGTTACTTCAAGTTTTTTGTATTTTTTATTAGCGCAACAATATCCCGTTTTATCCACCAATTTATTTGGTATTACTTAGTAAATAATAAACTTCAAATTATTATTGCTCCTGTCTTATGCATTTTTTATATTCACGTATTATGACTGTCACTGTCAGACTACGTAATTATTGTCATAAATAAATAGCCAAGGGCGCCAAAAACCTAGCTACGCCCCTGAAGCCGAGCCAAGTTTTTCTTTCAGTCTGGCCCCAGAAATGTAAAGATTAGACCCCCCCCCAAAAATGGTTTTTATCAGAGCAATGCTTAACTCAAAGCGTATTTAGAGGGGCTCTTTTGTCATTTTTAACAATTCTTTTTTTCCACTAACTACAATCCAATTCTTGTAATGTCTGTAACTAAAGTAATCTATTGGTCATTAGATCAACATGCGTCTAATTTCTGTAACTAAAGTAATATTCCGTTCATTAGATCAACATGCGCCTAATGTCTGTAACTAAAGTAATCTACCGGTCATTAGATCAACATGCGCCTAATGTCTGTAACTAAAGTAATCTACCGGTCATTAGATCAACATGCGCCTAATGTCTGTAACTAAAGTAATCTACCGGTCATTAGATCAACATGCGCCTAATGTCTGTAACTAAAGTAATATACCGGTCATAAGATCAACATGCGTCTAATGTCTGTAACTAAAGTAATCTTCCGTTCATTAGATCACCATGCGTCTAATTTCGGTAACTAAAGTAATCTTCCGTTCATTAGATCAACATGCGCCTAATGTCTGTAGCTAAAGTAATCTTCCGTTCATTAGATCACCATGCGTCTAATTTCGGTAACTAAAGTAATCTTCCGGTCATTAGATCACCATGCGTCTAATGTCTGTAACTAAAGTAATCTTCCGGTCATTACATCAAGATGCTTGTCACGTCTGTAACCGACGTAATCTACCGGTCATTAGATCAAAACGCTGGCCAGGCCAGGTGGAAAATTAAACATAAATTGTCTATCAAACCCATTTGATCTTAAACTAGATAACATACGATCGATTGTCTGCACATATTATCAAAAGTAACGCTATACTTTCTATTAAAATTAACCACATAGAAAATTTAACCATTTAAAATATACACGCATGTTAGTAACTATTCTGAGCGAAAGTCAAGGATCTTCTGATCTAATATCCTATCTGTCAGGCTACACTTTGGCTGAATTCTATGCTTTTATTTCGTTCTATTCACTATTTGACATTCAAGAAATTTTCGACTTCTATTTAATGGCTAACTGCAGAGTAGGGTATACGGTACAACCAAATCTTCCAAGTACATTTAACGCAAATTTGTAACAGCAAAGTCTAACACCAAAGCTTTGAGGACGAATTCCCATGTGGACAATCACTTATCCACGTATCTTTTCCATTTCAGGTCTGGTCCTCATCCACACGGCCACATGTCAGACAGCTGCGACAGGTAAGTGTCTTGTTGACCTTGACCAGTCATGTCTCCACTAACGTCTGCTGGTCTTTTGCTTAAGTTTAACCCTCCCCCCACCCCACCCCACGCAGCATGATGAATATTTTGGAAAGGGTTTAGAGAGCGAGTAGGCTGCATATAACCGAACCTATAATATAATAATAATAACGGCTTGTATTTATTTGCATTTAGATTAATGACATCCTTGAGGAATCAAGATTGCACCCTTAAATTTTCTAAGGTAGTTTTTGAAATGGAAAGGTTGGCAAATGCCCAAAATGAAAAAGCATGGATAGGTTGTCAAGTTCCAGCAACTTTTATACGATATACGGAAATGAAATTTTTTAATGAAAAACTAAACATGACGAAACAAAAGTTATCCTAACCCACTAAGAGCGAAAGAATTGGCTTAAGTCAAAATAATGTTTTCCAAAAACAATATTAACTATGTACATAATGATGTCCCACTATTTGCAAAACAAAGAATATATATATATATATATATATATATATATATATATATATATATATATATATATATATATATATAGTCTGCTGGTGTTTTTATATATGTATATATATATATATATATATATAAATATATGATTTAATGAATTTAATGAAGAAACGTATTTGCTAAATTTACTAATAAATTTAATTAAGAAAAGTTTGCAAATATTTTCTTATAACACATTACTATTGTAAGTTATAAACAGACTCAAGTGAAGTTAAGAAAATTAATAAGTTTGACACCGTTTTTTTTCTCCAGTTTATAAACGACTAACTAAACACAAATTCGATACAATTATCATGTGTGCGCGAGTTCTCTCCCCTGTGCATGTAGACCAACTGACCTGGTAATTTCGAAACATAAGCCATAAATAAGTTTAAAACCAAAAATAAACCACTGAATAAACAATATAACTGTAAGTTAATTATATGAAGTGTGTTTTTAAATATTAAATAAGCATTTTCTAATTTTTGTAGCCATTTCCACATGCATGCATGTAAAAACTAACTATCTTTGCTTCCTTTTAAAGTCTTTTAAAGACTTACACGATTGTCACCCAGTGAGTGTGTGTACATTCCCAACCTGTCCATTAATGCGTGTTTCCTAGATCTGTAATTTTTATTGTTTATCTTTAAATATATAACATAACACTTTTCAATATCAAAATTGGTAGATTACGTGAGAAGCTACAAGGACTTAGAATATTAATTAGTAGTGGCGTATCCTTTTTACTTATTTTATTTAGGTAATTGTCTCTCACCCTTTTGTTAGAAACATTTAAAAAATAAAACACACTTAGCTTTTTAAGAAATTTTTTCTGCTAAACACAAAACAATTTTATAAGTCTACATATTTTAATAAAACGAAAGGATAATTATTATGTTTATTTTACTAATAGATTTTTAAAAAAATTAATGAAACTATTTTTGCGTGTGTCCCATAACCTTTTTTTTTCGAGGTCGTAGGGGGTTCTAATGTTTCCATTAGAACATTATCGGGATTAGTAGACCTTGTCGACGCCCATCTCTCTCCAGGTCAGCGGAGGACTTTCTTAGCTTTAGTCATTCTTCAGCATTTTTATAGTGGCTTTAACGTGAGCTAGATCCCACGCCCCTCAGCTTGTCAGGAGAGTGCACTATTGACTTCGTTATCGAATGAAACTATAGTTAAATGCAAAATAATCTGTGACAAAGCATAAAACTGTTTATCTGATTAAATTTTTGGCCATAGATCTAGTTTTACCCCGCATGCCCCTTATCATTGCACTCATGACGAGCAGACGTGAGTTACCCCGCATGCCCCTTATCATTGCACTCATGACGAGCAGACGTGAGTTACCCCGCATGCCCCTTATCATTGCACTCATGACGAGCAGACGTGAGTTACCCCGCATGCCCCTTATCACTGCACTCATGACGAGCTTACGTGAGTTACCCCGCATGCCCCTTATCATTGCACTCATGACGAGCTTACGTGAGTTACCCCGCATGCCCCTTATCACAGCACTCATGACGAGCATACGTGAGTTACCCCGCATGCCCCTTATCACTGCACTCATGACGAGCATACGTGAGTTACCCCGCATGCCCCTTATCACTGCACTCATGACGAGCTTACGTGAGTTACCCCGCATGCCCCTTATCACAGCACTCATGACGAGCTTACGTGAGTTACCCCGCATGCCCCTTATCACTGCACTCATGACGAGCTTACGTGAGTTACCCCGCATGCCCCTTATCACAGCACTCATGACGAGCTTACGTGAGTTACCCCGCATGCCCCTTATCACTGCACTCATGACGAGCTTACGTTAGTTACCCCGCATGCCCCTTTTCACTGCACTCATGACGAGCTTACGTGAGTTACCCCGCATGCCCCTTATCACTGCACTCATGACGAGCTTACGTGAGTTACCCCGCATGCCCCTTATCATTGCACTCATGACGAGCAGACGTGAGTTAACAAATGCTTACACGTGGTTATGATCCCAATAAAATTGACCACACCACACTGAGGCATTATCTTAGCACCACTTTAGAACCGTAAGTTATTAAGATTGTGTTTTAAATTACGCAATTCGTTTGCGTATCGTATAAATTACTTTAAATCGTTATAGGAGTCCTATTCTCTATGAAATTTTAAAATAATTATACACAGTGGTACTTCGGTTTACGTCCTCAATCCTTTCCAGACCGTTGGACTTATACCAAACAAGACGTATACCAAACGTATTTTAACATCAGAATTAAGGGGAAAATGAATTTTCCGTTCCCATTAAAAAAATATATTGTTATTGGCATACGAGCAACAAAGCCCGTCCAAGGACATGCATGCCCATTTTAACTTTTTCAACAATCTCTTTTTTCCCTCCATTGGGATCCTAACCATTTTTTTCCGTTGCTTGGCTCCTCTCGTTAAATTTCTTAGAACTCATGCTAAGTGATTTATTTAAACATTTACGGGAAAAACACAAAATTACATCAAAATGTACAGTTATTGCAATATGTGTTCACTGTATGGTAGCAACTGCCGTACTAACATACTAGAGCAGGGGTGGCCAGACCTGTAGTAACTGAGAGCCATTTTAAAATTTTTTAAAATTGTTGAGAGCCGGATGGAAGCAATATGGTTCACGTCTATAATCGCAATGAAAAATTGCTTTAGTGATGTAATTTAAAAAACAAAAATGTTTGATTCGAATATAATGATTTAAACATTTCAGTTGTTTACACCCTAACCGTATGTGGAAGAAATTTTAGTTATTACATAATTAACAAATATTTAAATATGTAAAATTTATAAAAATAGAAACACACTGCATCTAGACTCATAATTATAGTTAACATTAATTGTTATGATTCTGCCGAGAAGCCTTTGAACTAACAAGTTTCTTTAAATCTGGTTGGTATCCAGTAGTTGGGGTGCGAATAAATTCTCCCAGACGCTGGTTACTAGTTACTTCTCGATGTTTTGCTTTATGAACTTTATTTTGGAGTACAAAGATTCATTAAATTTTGTGTTATCAGTCGCTAAAGTCTGGAATTATTTGGATCTATTATTGAAATTACTCCTCAATATTCTTCTTTAATAAAGCCCCATCAGCACAAAATTGTTTAGCACGAGCAACATTCCAAGCGATAGCATAACTTGCCTCAGTTAAAGTGACATTTTCTTTGCTGAAAGCTGAAAATAATATCTGTTGCTAACAGATTCCAGATTTCAACTCAGCAAGTTAGCTTTTTCGTAATTCAGATAGCAGTCGATACTGCAATACAAACTCTTTATGACTTTTTGATAGTGTCACTTCTAGATTTCTAATTTGCTAGCAGTGTTTGGCAGATCAAGCTAATCGTCTTTATCTATTAACTAGGGATTGTAGGGCGCCTAAGGCGCCCACTTTTTTTGTCAAAACCCCAAGTAAATTATCCTTGTTTGATAAATACGCAATATTAAACTTCCTGAAATGTACACAAAGTATTTTATAATTATAAATCATCAAATCCTATTTTTACATCGTTCCCTTTTCCAAATTAAGATATAAGCTAAAGCAATGACGTAATATAATATTTTTTTACAGCACGTCTTTAATTGATAAATATTTTGCACACCTTTTTGCGCGCCTTGTATTAAATATAACGTCAAACAATGACGTCATATTAAAAATTTCACAGTGCTAATCATCACACGATTTTTCAACTGCTATAGACTGTTGTACATCGTTCCTCAGCGTTCCACATCCAGCCAGCCAGTGACTTGGACTTTTATATTATTTATGCAAAGTCTTCTTCCCATTCTGGTAGAGAACTTCTTTTTTTATTGTTTATATTTTCTTTTCCTACAACGTATTCCCATATTTAATGTAATGGTCAATACTTCAAAATGCGGATTCTACCAAAACCTGAACTAAAAATTTAATAGTTTACATCACCAACCAACCAGAAACCAATCTCTTTCTTAAACCTTAAAAATTTAAACCGAGCTAAATTTTTCAATCCCTTGTTTCGGTCATTTAAAAAAAACTTTCATTTTATTTTAAATATTAAATATTTCAAAGTTCTAAATTCATAAATTGTTCGGGAGCCGCAATGGGAACACAGAATAGCCGCATGCGGCTCGCGAGCCGCAGTTTGGCCACCGTTGTACTAGAGTATCACGTGGTGTGCTGTGAGTCCTCCACGTAACGCATGCGCAGTGTGTCATTTTCATTCATACAAGTTCTAGCACGCGTGTCGTATTCCTAACGAAGGTCGTATATCAAGCAAAATGTTTCGCATCCAAAAAGGACGTATACAAAGTTGGACTTATTCCTAATATACGAGGCGTATTCCGAGGCACCACTGTATTTTTATGTTACAAAAGAGAGGCTCCTTTGTTTCAAGGAAAGCTTTTCTTTTACAATAAAACTTTTTAAAAAAAATTTTGTTTAAAAAAAAAGTTATTGATGCATAGAACTAGAATAATTTAAATGTATAAAATATTTGAAATGATTTTTTTTTAAACATGATATCACTGTCTTATAAATTACTTTGGAAATTAAATTAATGAAGTATAATGAACATGAAAGAAAAACCAGTTGACATTTAATTCAATCAGTACAGTTAAAAAAAAAGTCAAACTTTGAAATTAAAATGTCATTAACATTTGCAATCTACCTTCTGCATCGTTCCGATATAAGAACAAAAATATTAATTAAAATAATATTTTGCATCAACATACCAAATTATTACTAGACAAATCATTAAAAATAACATTCACATGATATGCAATTATTTTTATGGCTAAAAAGTATGCATCTATTTTGCAAAATATTTTTTAAAAACTCATGCATTTCTAGGTTAATGCGCATCTCTCTTGCAAACATAAGCTCAAACTTTTAACAAGTACTGTACACTATTACTGAATTTATACTACTAAAATTTGACCCATAATCTGTAACAAGGAGCATGTGCACTCTAAACATAAAGACCGCCAATATCATAAACATAGTGACTAACAAAACTGCCTACCTTTAGCTACTTTGCTAAAACCTAGTACATGTAACATAATGCCTATCAATGTATTAACATTCATTTATGCAAAAGATATTAAAAGATATAAGAATTCGCTTCCATCAAAAAAAGACGTTTTGAATTTAAAAATAGCATTCTTCGCCAGAATCGTAAGCGTAAATGTATTTTAAAAGCTTCTCCATTTCCGCTAACTCTTCCGCATATCTTTTCTTTCTCACACCCCCTCGTACCCCACTCCCGATTGACGACCGTTTCCACCACTTCCCCTCGCTAGTTACTGACAGCACCGTGGTCTGGTCGGCACAGACGGACGCCTCCGGGAACGTCCTAGCGGGAGAGGCCCCTGTCGAGGCCCCAACCACAACCGCCGCAATCGTCGCAGACACCATCACCACTACAGCAGCGGGAGAGGCGGTGCCGTCGGAGATCACGATCGCCCCGACCACACTTCCGGCGCCCACGGATCCTGCGACGACCGCCCCGAACAGCCAGAACCAGCCCATCGACCAGGGAGCGTTGAATCAAATGACGTCACAGCAGTTCATTCCAACAGGCAGTATGACCACCACCACCGCTACACCCCCACCCTATATTCTCATGGCGCCCTCCTTTGGTATCAAGCATAATCTCATAACCACCTCATTAAAAACTAAATTCCCTCCCCTGTCCATGTGTTTTAGAATTAATGTCCAGCATCGGGACATTTTACTTAACTCCATGTTTACCCAAACTAATACTTTTTTTTTACGCATCCAATCCTTTGTTGTTTGTTTGTTGTTTTGTTGGGTACAGAACAACAGAGAAAAACTTATCAACGCACATTGAAAATGTAGGCCATATCTGAAATCAAAATGAAGAGAAAAAAAATTGCAGCAATCTCAAGTCTATTATTCACATCCTTGTATTTCAAACAAGACATTTCTCAGAACATCAGAATTTTGTGACGATTCTTATTGATCGATGTCTTCAGTAATGAATTTAAAGATCAGAAATCTGCACATCAACGCATTTAAAAAATATCTCCATTACCCATTAAATAAGTTACAGTAAAAGGTGTAACATATCAGAATGTATGATGTTATTATATGTCGATAAAGTTTTAAAAAAATCATTTCAGTAATTTATCATTATTACTTTAACTTATTGATTTTTACGAATTAAAGTTCACACCAAGCAAACACAGTGTGACAGCAGTTCATTTAAAAAAAGGATTAACTTAAAACGAATCTGTTTATGGCTTATTGTCTACATGTAGACGAGTTCTGTGGATTAAGTAAAATGTTCAAGAATAGTATTAAAAAAAAACAACAACAACAAAAAAACAACAAATTATATTTTGTGTCGAAGCAAAATTACAATAAAAAAATACATTAAATCTTTTCATTGCAAGATAAAAGTTTAAAGAAATGCCGATGGTTTGACCTGGGCTTGAGGCGTACCGTTTAATCCGTCTTAAATGCGTTAACACGTGTTTTAAATGGTCTTCTGTTTTCAGATAATTTTTGTTACACGCTTAAATGAATAATTTAATATACAAAAATATATTACCGAGAAAGTTTATGGTTTGGTACAAGTTCAAGAGACCTGTGTTTAATTACAGGGATTGAATTTTGTTCCTTATGATAATACATTTCTGTGTGCCAAATTCGCCTATTTAAACATTCAATACCGAAAGGCGTGACATCGCACATTTTTAGAATCCCTGACTTGAGTGATAATTTCTCCACAAACCACAACACTTTTTTTTCTCTCTTCATTTTAAAGATATTAAAAGATTAATTGCAACCATTTTCAAAAGATCAGCAATTATAATTTTACTCGAGATTTTTTTTCTTTGCTGTTGTTGTCTTCTCTTAACTTCCTGCTTCTTGCTGGATGGTACAGTCCTGCACACGTAGGTACTCCACCCTGCTTACATGATTACTAGTGTGTTTACATTGTAGCTGCTTACCTAACTAACTGTCGAAGGCAGGTTCTAGACTAACAATTAGTTTGCCGTGGTTCTGGTGTTTTAATGCAAGACCTTCGTAGCTTTGTTGTGCCTCGATTATTCCTGGCTTTTCATAATTATTTTAAAACAAACCACGGTTAAAAAAATAATTAATCTATGAACTTTTTAAACAATCTGTAGGCCTTGTCATTTCATGGTGAAAATCTATTTATATAACATTTAGGTATTAAGATAAAGTATTTTGTTTACAAAAAATCTTTAAAATATATATTTTTAGAATATAATACACAAATCTCACTTAAAAATTCTAGGTACCGCATTTACCCATTCACTACAAAATTAATAATAATAATAATAATAAATTGATTATTTGTATAGCGCTGTATCCCAGTAAGGAACTGGGCTCACAGCGCTTTACATGAAAGAAATAACATACCTATAAGTATTAAATTAACTTTCATATCATAACAAACACAAAAATTACAGTACATTATAAATAAGCTACGTTAATCATTTACAAGAAATGTTGTTTCATTAATTTTGAAAATAAATTTTGAAAAGATGTGTCTTATGTGCAGTCTTGAAGGACTTGGTTTTTTTAATTATTACGTATGTGTAATTGTAGAGAATTCCATTGTTTGGCTGCACAAAAAGAGAACGACCTTTCACCAAATGTTTTGGTGCGTGTATTAGGAACAGAGAGAACATAACTTTTAACGTAAAATTATTCTCGAGACAAACGAGACTAACAATACTTCTATAAGTGATACAAAGCTTTAAATGATTAATGTCAGTTTCTTATCTTGTTTTATATATAAATTCTAGATGATGATTCTATTTAAAAGATTGTTGCGACCTGCTAGATTTCCTATTAAATTAAGGGACGGTGGGGATGTAAAAATAATATTTATACAAAGATGAAACACGCAAACTCATGAAATTTGCATGAGGGCATTCGCCCTTGATTTTTTCAAAGTTTCACTGAAGCAAATGTAGAGCATTACCTCTGTAGAATGTAACTTTGCATCCGACAATATACTTCCTCTTGGCCACATTGTTTAAGCTCTCAAACTCCATCAACACCGGCTTTTCTAAACTCTTAAAAAAAACAAGAAACCAAAACAAACAAAAAAACCACACTATTGAATGAAGAAAAAATAATAAGGTTGCCAAATAAAATACAAAGATATTTGGCAATTCAAAAAAAACCTATATTAAAAAAATGAGGTGGGGGAGGGTTTCAAATTTATTTGAAATTATAATAATCCATCTTAGATTTCTAAAATATAAATTTTTTATCTAAATTTCTTTGTAAAAATAATTTAAAAGTAAAAAAAAATTTATTGGCAATTTGTTCATTCTCTTCTTTAAAAGAAATAAATAAATCTGTTTTTGCATTAAAATTTAGAAGACAATTTGTTTTCCTTTTATACACTCTCTGTATTTATTACAAAAACAATTTTCCAATGCTCATCCTAAATTTCATATAAAATGTTACCCATTCGTACTTGCAACAACCAGCATGAGAAAACAATATACCATTATCATATGTGATAAAAAAGATGATATAAACCTTTTATATGACAAGGACATTTTATAACCTTCTAAATAATATCATTTATAACAATTCTATTAATTTTTACAATTTAATTGACCAAAAATAATTGCCAATTTTAATTCCATCAGGTTAGGAGTAAGGTTGAGGTAATTCGGAAATTTTTTATACCTATGCACTTTTTATTTTAAAACCCACAAAAAAAACAACAACACCATTTTACAATAAAAACTAAAAGACAAAGAAATCTTATAGCACAAATATGTTAAGGTATGTATAATTATAATATTTCATAAATGTTTGATGAAATATGTATTTTTGTTTTGTTAACAGCTGCCCCCGGCACAGCCCCAGCCGCCGCTGGCCAACCAGCTGACGCCGCCATACAAGCTGACGTCACGCAGACTGTCCTCGCCCTTCTCAACGAAAGTAAGTTTATAAACTGAGGCCAGGTCGAGACAGTCACAGACACTCATCATTTGGCGCAAAGTGTTTTTAGATTGTCATTCAAAAGTATACATTCACAACCTGTGTTGGAATTAACTTCTCATTTTATGTTGCCAAAAAAAAACAACAACAACAAACTTTCTCATTAGATGGATAATTTTAGATTACAAGGGCTGTAGATGAGGTTATAAATGTGTTTTTTTTCTTCCTGAGTTCGCTATGGTTCTGCAATCAGATCACTCGAGATTTTGGAGCACTTGTAGAAAAATTCACACATTAACACCACATGATACTTAAAAAAATAAATAAAAGCGTTAGAAGTCTATTTAAATGAGGTTTGCATTAGTGTCCACATACGTTTATAATTTCTGCTTCATTTCCTTTTGCGGGATATTCTGCCTCTGAATAGCTTTAAATTGTGTGATGAATTTTTTTTTAGCTTGATACTATGTCTTTATTTTCAAGCTTGGAAAAAAAATAAAAAAAATTAATCACACAATTTTACTCTTATACTTGTGCTTGATTTCGTCACAGCTGTATGCCATGCCTACAAAAATTTAGGATTTATGATGTATTTTGTGCAGCTGGAAATTTTCTTTTTACACCAAACTCTCATTGATTTCTTTCATGTTTTTTTCTTCTGTTTCTAAATACATATCTGTTTGATTTTTAGCGGGATAAATTGTCTCTGCCTACCTCTGTTTGAGTTCTTCCAGGTGGCTACCCTGTTCCTACCTACCTCTGATTGCTTTTTCTGTTTCTACCTAACTCTGATTGTGTACTACGTTTCTACAAACATCCGTATGATTTCTTGCAGCTGGCTACCCTGTTTCTATCCATCTCTAAATTCTTGCCCTGTTTCTACCTACCTCTGTTTGATTTCTTCCCGCTGGCTACCCTGTTTCTATCTATCTCTAATTGCTTGCTCTGTTCATACCTATCTCTGATTGCTTGCCCCGTTTCTACCTACCTCTGTGTGATTTCTCCCCGCTGGCTGCCCTGTTTCTACCTATCTCTGATCGCTTGCCCTGTTTCTACCTATCTCTGATCGCTTGCCCTGTTTCTACCTATCTCTGATCGCTTGCCCTGTTTCTACCTATCTCTGATCGCTTGCCCTGTTTCTACAAACCGCCGTATGATCTCTTCCAGCTGGCTACTCTGGCAGCGTCAATGACGCCAACGTCCAGGAGATCGTCAGGATGCTCATGAACGGGACGGTGCCGACTGATGCGGATCTCATGCGTCTGGGCATCATCCCCACGAACGCCCCAGTTACAAGTAAATAGTTTTCTCCTTGACTCCCCCAAGTCTTAATGTTAGAACCCCTTGAAAAGAATGTGAGATGCATGCTTTTAATTTAATCAAGGGTTCTCATATCTCGCGAATTGTTATTGTGGAAAAACAAGGGGAAGGAAGGGCAGGAGAATAAAGAGGGGAAAAAATCGTTGAAACTTAGGAAAACGTTTAAGAAAAGTTTGCAGGGAGAAATAAAAAAAAAGAATATCACTTTTTTTTAAAAATTACGTATTACTAATTTAGTTAGTAAAATATCTCAACAATCGATGTTATTAAGATTTCTTTTTGTACGATTTCCAAAAATATTTTAAAAATAATTTAATTAGATCGGTGTGTAGGCATCAAACTTAAAAAAAGAAACAGATTTCATGGGTGTGCTCAGAGCCTTGGCATGCGCATTGCCGTTTACGTAGCCCCCGACTGTTTGGACTTAAATTTTTCAAGAATTCGTAGGAAATGTAACCAACACAATAACTCGCAGATAAAAATAAACCATTCCCTCTGTTATTCTAAATGTGAGGCGAATTTTCGAAAGTCTTGAAATTTCTAATTCGTTAAAACGATCACGCGACGCATTTTCCCCAATATGACGTCGTCGCTTGTGGACTTTTGAAAAGACTGATTTGTTTTTTGTAGCAGCGGTTCAAGACATTCATTATTACGAAATTTATTTAAATTTTTTGGATGACAAACGTTGACAAAAGGTATGTATATCTAATATATACTATTATTTATACTTGTTAGATTATCGATTATTCCTATGGCGGATTAAGGGGGGGGGGCTGAACGGGGTAAAGCCTGGGGCCCCCGATGATTTAGGGGTCTTCAAATTTAGTATAATTTATTATAAAGGTTACAAATGTGTGCATGAATCCCTTAAAATATCATAAATTAGATAAATTAATAAAATATTATATATTAATCTGATCGCTATTCGGACCCGGTAGCCTCAGTATCGAAAAACTTGATTTGATTGGCTCAATAAGAGAACATATTAATAAATGCTATTTATATCTTTAAAATTTGTTCAAACATCAGGATGTTGTGGTCTTGAGGCAACGTGTTGTCTTGTGGCGCAAGCGGTAGCGGGTTCGATTCCCGGTGGGGGCATATATTTTTTTCATTTGTCTTTTTTTAATTATAAATTATCTTTTTACACTCAATATTAGTTTCCAGGGAAACAGTTATTTCTTTGCGTTCAGTTTTTTTAAAGAATCCGATCCCGGAGTACGGACACATTATGAACAAGGAACCAGTGGACTATCTAGTTACAAGTTTCAGTCTTATATGAGCTGCTAGCAATCATTTTACAGGGACGCTAGCTGGATAGGGCCCCAGTTTGAATTGC
The DNA here is from genome assembly GCA_944989445.1 of Ampullaceana balthica. Lineage (NCBI taxonomy): Eukaryota > Metazoa > Mollusca > Gastropoda > Lymnaeidae > Ampullaceana > Ampullaceana balthica. The sequence goes on along the minus strand of CALYLW010000092.1, from coordinate 24,523 downwards.
AGCCAGGGGCCCCGTGCAGTCTTAATCCGCCCCTGGATTATTCCAATTAACGACAAATATATGCAAAATCAGTTTCTAACTCTAGTCGTAGCTATAACAAGTAATACCATGCCTCAGTAAAAAAAACAAACTATGCCCGTACTGTAATTTGCAGTCTTACTATACCAATGATGGCAAACCTATGGCACGCGTGACACAGTCGGCACGCAGAGCCTCATCAGCCGGCACGCGACTAAAATATTACTTTCTTAATCAAACCCGCTAAGCCAAATCCTAATTGTCTAGTTTCATTCAAGTGTTGGCACTCTGCTTTAAAAAAAAGTGGGTTTTAGTTTGAATTTTGGGCACGCGGCAACAAAAAGGTTCGCCTCCACTGTACTATACTGTACTAAAAAACTATAACCAGCAAGCTTATTATTGCAATCGGTTGTTTATACAAGTTGCATATCAGGAATGAATCAATATGTTAAATCTTCGTAAACTATTATTAAGCTTATGACGGAACGATGAGCTATGACATTGTTTACTAAAAAGATGAGGTTAATATACTATAAATACTATTACAATAATTATGATGTAATTAAATTTATAGTTAATGATTTTTAATGAAGTAAAATTAAAGCAATCTATAACAGATATTAATAATTTTTTTTACATGTTAACAGTAATAGGCTTGAGAAATTAATAATGCATTGACAAAGTATAAATTATAAAGTAATTTACTTTAATCAACAACTATCTTCATCTAAATAAATGAATGATCAGCTGATGATACATATTTCATTGCAGATTGCAGAAATTTATCCTGCATATATCCAGATCGATGGGTTAGTTTCAAAGTATTGACAAGAAAACTGTCACATTTTGTTGATGGCTGATTTCAAAACTCAATAGAAGCTATAGTCTACAACTGTTGTAGATACACATTGTTTGCATGTATTCTCTTGTTGCATGGTTGTGAAGGCAATGCAATTTGACTTAAAGTGGACAACCTCAAGTCAACCCAGGGCACTCAATGACTACATGTTGGCAAATAGATCTACTGTGAGGATTTTATCTTAGTCCTGGTACATTTATTTACAGAAAGTACTCACCAACTTGAATAGAGCTTTCCTACCGATATGTGTTTCATTCCAAATTGGCGCTAGGATACAGCTTAGCCAAACACAGAACTATTCGACATCAAGATAAGGGATTGCACAATTACAATATAAATGCTATGATGAAAAACTGACTTTGAGTCTGTAGCTCAAATTTCGCAAGCTCTCAAACTATACAGACCATGATATACAACTGCAAGCTGTGAGGGCACTTCAAAACTTGTTGTAAGAGTTTTGATTGACATGAAGGCTGGTCTGGTGTAATGTCAAGATTTTGTCAGGTAAATTTCAACTCATAACAATTCTATGGAAATATTAGCAACAATGAACATTATTAAGGTATAATATTTTAAGGCAACCATTCATTATTCTGTAAAGTTAATGTGTATTTATTGTAAATATCTTCAGTAATGTACCCCGGTTGGAGACAGAATGATAATGTGACTGGATTTCCAACAGCAAAAACACTACTGAAAATGAAGAACACAATTGACAAACCAAATACCTTCTGGGGCCATGGAAGCAGTTGGAGATTATTATGGAAAGACAGAACTGCTGCAACACACAACTCTTGTGTCAGATGATCACTCAAACACATTATCTGCTCTGATTGAAACCAGATTCTAATTATTCACACTAAAAATATTTGTAAAAATTGTTTTTGTGTTGTTGTTTTTTTAAACACGTGCACGGGTGCATCATTTTTGTCTGTAGAGACAAAGAGCTGAAATTAGGCACATCCATTGCTAACATCAATTACCATTTTGTAGATTTCAATAATTTCATAAATATTATCAGTACAAAGTTTCAATAGATTTTGAATTATGTGGATTTATAAATAGGATTAAAAAGTTACGTACTCATTAAAAAATATTTACCAAAAGCGATTTTTCAAAAATAGTTTTCATTTATTTAATACCTACACATCATAAACCATCACTTTAATATCGTACAACCTGCAAACCCGAACTTAATGTTTAATAAGAAATGTTTATTTGACTTTGTTGTGTATGTTTAGTGGTTAGGGTTAGAGATAGATATGGGGGTGGCGTACAGCCAACTTTGAGAACCGTTGATGAAGTGAGTTTTAATAAAAAAATAAAAAATAAACACTAAGAAATCACAGCAAGTTTGTACACAATTTAATTTTCAAAAGGAACATTTCAAATAAAAATGTTGCATTTATATTTCACACTCCCCTCTCTGTGTGTCGATATCTCTTGTTTTTTTTCCCCCTCTCTTTTCTTGGTTTAGTTGTTATTTTTTAAAAATTTTGTTTGTTTGATTTTTGTGTTCACGTGTTGTAGCAGTGTTGTGTTCTGTGTTGTAGCAGTGTTGTGTTGTAGCAGTGTTGTGTTCTGTGTTGTAGCAGTGTTGTGTTCTGTGTTATAGCAGTGTTGTGTTCTGCGTTGTAGCAGAGATGTGTTCTGTGTTGTAGCAGTGTTGTGTTCTGTGTTGCAGCAGTGTTGTGTTCTGTGTTGTAGCCGTGTTGTGCTCTGTCTTGTAGCAGTGTTGTGTTCTGTCTTGTAGCAGTGTTGTGTTCTGTCTTGTAGCAGAGATGTGTTCTGTGTTGTAGCAGTGTTGTGTTCTGTGTTGTAGCAGTGTTGTGTTCTGTGTCTTATCCGTGCTGTGTTCTGTGTTGTACCCGTGTTGTTCTTTCTGTAATCTTGAAAGCCAAACATCGTCCTATCGTTTATTCTGTGCTGCAGCTCCACCACCGTACAACGTCCCGGGGCCCACACAAGTAAACACGGCGATCGACTTCCAGGCACTGAACCCTGCACCGACCCCGGCCCCAGCGCTGGACTTGACAGCCCCAGCACAACCCAGTACAGGTAGGACGTACCCCGGTGCTTTATAGATAACCATGTGCTGTATAGAACAGCAGCAAATAACCAGCTGATGTATAAACCATGAAATAACCAGGTGCTGCATAAAACATCAGGAAATAACCAGCTGATGTATAAAACATAAAATAACCAGGTGATGTATAAAACGTGAAATGACCAGGTGATGTATAAAACATGAAATGACCAGGTCATGTATAAAACATGAAATGACCAGGTGATGTATAAACCATGAAATGACCAGGTCATGTATAAAACATGAAATGACCAGGTGATGTATAAAACATGAAATGACCAGAAGCTGTATAAACCATGAAATGACCAGGTGATGTATAAAACAGTATGAAATGGCCCCGTACGTCACAAATCCATTTTCTCCCTATTCTGCTACAGCATAAAGTCACATGGGACCAACTACTGTCCTGTCAAGTGTTAAATGTCAAAAAACGTGTTAGATTTCTTGGCTGGCCAGAAACTTGTAATCAGTGGCGTAGCAACGGGTTGGCATCGGGGCAGTTGCCAAGGGCGCCAGCTCAAAAGGGCGCCACTAAATCTCTATTTTTTAAAATTTGTATTTAAATAAATGCAGTCGGATTTTACGTCCAATTACATGGCTCTACGGAACACGTGTTCTGAAATGTCACTCCAGAATAATAACCCAAAACGCCTTGGAAAATTCGACTAAGAGAGGTTGAAAGCCAAAAATTTTGGAGTTAATGATATCAAAAATACATTAGTCTAATGGTATTTGGCCAGGACCTAACAATTAATTCGATATAGGGAGGTTTTCGACTTAGGGAAGTTCGACTTAGCGAGGTCCAACTGTATTTAACTTTTATCCTCGATAACAAAAAAGTGGATCGGTAATTAATTATATTTAAATATATTTCATTTAAACCATTATAATATTTTTTATTATGTTTGTGGCCTTTGCGGGGATTCTTATCATAACAACGTCAATTCGAATTTACATTCTTTCTTTTGAAAAGAAAAATCTTACTATCCTCATCCCGCTGTCGAGTGAGTAGAGTGGGGGAGGGGATGGAAGGTGTCTCCTCTCACGGGCTTATGTCGGTAGGTCAAAGCAAGTTGGCTCCATTCAAATGAAACATCACAGCCCATCTTTCCTTTCAAGCCTTCTAGCCGCTATGGCTGTTCCCCCCCCCCGCTCAATTCAACATTGTCCTTTATTAATCTGCGCCTATTACGCCATTTTCCTTAACTGGAAAACTTAGTAAGTCGATTTTTTCCCTCCTTGAGTTCGACTTAGAGAGGTCCGACTGCAACACGCCAATACGCCAGCTAACAGAAGTGATGTGCTGTAGTCGGTGGAGTGTTACTTAAATTTACTTTTAATTATGAGTTTCTATCGTCATGTATGAGATAATGAGTATGACACATTGACATTATTGTTTTTATTTATAATACACGTTACTTCAATTTTTGCTGCATTCTTTATTAACCTAACAATATCCCGTTTTATCCACCAATTTATTTGGTATTATTTTATTATTTAGTAAATAATTAACCGCAAATTAGTATTGTTCTTGTCTTATGCATTTTTATATTCACTTTGTATAACTGTCACTGTCAGACTACGTAATTATTGTCATAAATAAAATAAGAGAAATTCAATTATTAACGCAATTTCCCGTGGGAAATATTGCGTTTATATATTTGAAATGTCTGTAACCCTTGTCCTGCAACTCCTCCTGAACCATATCAAATAGTGTGTTCGGGTCTTTTGCAAATATGTTAAGGAGGTCTCAAGGATGTGCAAGGGCCAAAAAAAATAGAAAAGATTTACTAGATCTCCAAGAAGTAAACGAAAAAATATCAGTATTTTGTCAATTTCTCGCCAACCATAACATCTATCGGGTTGAAATAAACGCCAAACGAAAGCTAATAATATTTAAGACAATGTTCGAGAAGGAATTTTTGAAAAATCTCTTTTCGTTCGACACCCTTAATTTTACCAGAAATTTGTAAACAGCAATTGTTTTGTTTACTTTCATAATTATTGATTTGAAATGACTTTTAATGTAATCTAGATTGATTTCCCTTGAATAAAAAAAAATCGGAAATTCTTTGTTGGAAATTGCATTTAAATACTAATTCGATTTTTTATCTCTTGCTTTTTTCTAACAAATGAAAAAATCGCAACGCTGAAACTTGTTAATTTATCAAGGGCGCCAAAAATAAATTTGCCAAGGGCGCCAAAAACCTAGTTACGCCTCTGCTTGTAATGAAAGATAAAAAAAGAATAAAACAAAAACAACACAAACAATGATATTTAGAGCTATGAAACAAAGTATTTAAGGAGATGATTCCTTTTTTAAAAGAAGCTTGTGTGTTCGAGATTAAAGTCATTCAATACACGATGGGGAAATATTTCTGTTGACTTCTTTAAACGATAAAATAGGAAACAACAATAACATTCAAAGCGATTACAAAAGCAATTCAATCTTCGTCATGATTTCAACAAAACAAATTTTTATTTGAAATAAAATTAGTTTTTAAAAAAATTGTGGAAATTTTAGTGCACTATAAAGAGAATAGAAAACAAGAAACAAGTAAAGAAAAAAATATTTATCAAATTTTGACTTTTTAAATTTTAATTTGGAAAAAAAAATATCATATGTTCAAGAAAAAATACGTAAGATAAGTGGTAAAAATTGTGCCAACATAAAAATTTATTTTTTGTTTGTTTTTAACCTATACAACTTGTAAAACGTCTTTCGTATTTTCAGGTGTCAACTCGGTACCACAGTTATCAGGAGGAAACATCTTCCCTCCAAGTAAGAGGCGATTCACTGTTTTAGCAAGACTTGAGCAACTAGGACAGGGGTCGGGAAACCATCTGGCTATCAGACAAATGTTCAATTATATTTTTTAAAATAAGTTTATTCAGACTTATTTGATCCACATATTAATTGCATTTAAAAACATCATAACAATATCATATCAAAAAGAATTAAGAAGCATTATTATTATACTTTTAGTTTTGAAATTACACAAAATTCAAACATTTACTTGAACTTCAAGTTTTAACATGATGTATGGCTCTCACAGAATTAATTTTCAAAATATGCGGTGTTTATGGCTCTCTCAGACAAAAAGTTTCCCGAAACCTGAACTAGGAGAACGACATGTTATTTTAGCCTTTAAAAAAAGATACTCGCCTTTATAGCGACAATATTTTAATTGATCGCTGAGTAGTCACGATTAACTTCTTATGTCACAAGATTCATTTTATGTTCAATAGAGGTGGGCAGGGTTTGATTTATATTTGATAAGTCTCCAAGGTATTTTAGATATGGGGCCGCTTTTTAAGCCCAGATATTCTGTCTGCCAAATTTGACGATTAATTGCTCACCCCAACAGTTTTTTACCTGAGTAAATGGTTGCCCCAAGCCAGTGGCGTAGCTAGGGATTTGTAGGGATTTGGGGGCCCGTGGGGCTTGGTCTCTTTTGAGGTGGCCCAGCATACATGGCGGTGGCGTAATATTTAATGCAAAAAAAAATCGGACACTCCTTTGGGGCCCCCCTCAAGTGGGAGCCCGTGGGGGACTTTCGAATTAGGACCCCTTCCCCCTCCCCTAGCTACGACAATGCCCTAAGCTATAGTCGGTGTAGCTTATACGTAAATCCGGCACTTGGGGTGGTGGTGGTAGAAGAGAAAGTTTAGTGGACATTTTTGCATGAATGCTAACTAAAAAAATGGAGCAATTTAAAAAAAAATCAGTTTCCATTTTTAGATCACATTTCAATTATTGTATATTCTGGGAAAGATAAAATGTTGTTCTTATTTGAGGAACGAGCATCAACTATGAAACTTAACAAATATTGTTGTTGGGGGGGGGGTTCATATTATTTGTAACTCTCCTGTATATATCTCTGACTCAGTTATTTATGTACATGAATCTATGTATCATATAAACACAGCTATTCACGTATTGGTATAGACTGGGGTTACGGGTATAGGGGCCGTCCATAAAGTACGTCACGCTCCAGGGGGGGGGGAAGGGGGTGTAAGAAAGTCTGATAGTTTGTGACAGAGGGAGGGGAGGGGGGTCCGGCCATGTGTGATGTCACGCTGTTTTATATTTAACTTCGATTATTTTGTTAATAAAAAACAAAAATTTTGGTCGAAAGTGTGACGTACTTTAGGGAAGGGGGGGGGTCCGAGATATTTAAATATATATATATATATATATATATATATATATATATATATATATATATATATATATATATATATATATTGTTTTGAAGTTTAAAAAATGAGAAATCCTAAAGGGAACAAAGACTTGCGAATGTTTGACTGAAAGTAGTACAACTGTCTTCTAATTCTAATTAACAACACAATATCCGTACAATAACAATAATACTAACCTTGTTTTTAGTAATATGATGTACATATATAACACTTGATTCTTTTTCAGATATATTCGCAGGGCTCCTTCCGCCGACCACACCGAAGCCATTTGAACCATTCGCTCAGTCCAACATGGGCAATCTACGTGAGGAAGATTAGCCACTTTTATACCCCGACAATATCCTGTCAAAATCCTACTTGCGGGATCAGTTGACATGGTGTTAGAATACTACTTAAGGGATCAGTAGACATGGTGTTGAAATCCTAATTGTTAGATCAGTTGACATGGTGTTAAAATCCTAATGGTTAGATCAGTTGACATGGTGTTAAAATACTACTTAAGGGATCAGTAGACATGGTGTTAAAATACTTATGGGATTAGTTAACATGGTGTTCGAGATGTTTCTGGACGCGAAACGATTTTTCTCAGATAGTGGAGGGATTTGAAAACTTATAGCTGAAATGACTAGTTTAAAAAAAGTCCCTTATTTTTCTTTGGCAATTATTTAATTGTTAATTACAGTTGTCTTCTGTAAACGCGTATACGGAATTGACCAAGAAGATAGACCTCTAATATTTTTGGGCGTTCAAGCTTGGAATTTAAAGCTTTCGAACTCTCAAAGTCAAAGGGATGCCACTCGAAGTTTTCCAACATTTGTATACGATTTGGGACGCGGTGGTCGAGTGGCAGCGCGCTCGACTGGTGTACCGATGGTCATGGGTTCGAATCCATATGAAGGCAAGGATTTGTTCCCAGGGCCTAGGGCGTCCCTGAGTCACCCAGCTCCGAATGGGTACCTAACACTAGTTAGGCGGCTGGGTAATGCGAGGAACCCACAAAGCCGTGGCCTGTGAACGCTGCATCACTTGCAAACGGATCATCTGTCATGGTCTGTGGACGCAATTATCTTCTGCATAGAAGGAGCGTCTATATAGATAAGATAAGATTTTAAATGCGATATCATTAACGTCATATGGAAGTTATTCTTTCTCGATACTGCTAAAAACGTCCCATTGAATCTTAAACTATCAGCTTTATATACCGTTTTGTCCGGTGCGTTATCAGTTCAAATAGTAACATTGGATCGAAGGACATTTTAAAATTGACAGTAAATGTGACTGAAAATTCGTTCTTACGGTGGTTTCACCCCTTTTGAAAACAACTATCTGAAATAATTAGTTTATTCAGGATCCTGTGTACTTCAAGTGTATTACTAATGCAGTCTATAATGTGTAAACCTTCATTTTATTAACAGTATAAATCTATAAATTACACCTGTAGAGTTATAACTGTACTAATTTTATACTTATTGCAAACACGTGCATGATTAGTTCACGTATAGTTATATGTTTGTGGTCTATTGTGCCCCACAACACCTAACATATTCAAATCTTTGTTAAACCACAGAATATGTTGCCCCAATTTCTTCATTGCTCGGGTAGGGGTGGGCGGATTATCAAATAAAATAAAATAAACACTTAGCTGCGGTGTTATCCAATGACCATAATATAGGCGTAACAATCTGGTTGTTGAATAACACCACAGCTAATAATTGTTGATTTTATAATAACTTACTTTAGTTCACTTTATTTTTTAAATATATTTTTTGTGTGTGTCTATTTGTTCGTTGACTAAGGCTTTTTTTCCGAAATGTTTGTTGTTTTGTTGTCAGGACTACAAAAACAATGTATAAATAAAATAATTTTGAATACTTATTTACAAATTCAAGTGCCAGATGCCTACGTAGTTATTTTTTTTGACCGTTTTGATTTCAGTACCTCCAAATTCAATAGCACCAAAGCCCTCCTCCCCTGTTGACCTTTTGAACTCTCTAAGCTTCCCAGCGTCTGGAACACCCGGTGGAATTCCCCCTCCTTCTTCAGGTAATGTATTACAGATTAAAAAAACCCAGTGATTCCCGAGCTAAAATATTCTAAGAGGCCCTACGCCGCTCCGGGAAATTTAGAAATAATACATTAGTCAATTAATACAGCTTGGTAATACATTATCGCAAAGATAACCTAATAAAATCCTCATATAAATATAGGGATAAAAACACGTTTCTTATTCCGTGTGTAAGAAAAAACAATTGCAAAGTCTTTTCCCCGTCTTGAATTCGCGTGGTGGTTGGATTTCGTCATATAACCAGGAACACCAAAACACTATTAACATTTAAAACCTTAACGAAAATGCAAGACCAGACAAAAGCCATCGTTAAGCGTAGGACGCAAAAATCTTCTGCATGGCAGGATCTTCCGTATTAGATAAGGTAAGATAAATACCACATACGCTTATCGACTTCGAAAATAGAAAAAGATAATGAAAAATGATTTGCGAGTCAGACCATTTGGGAATCACAGGTTTGAAAAGATGACACATAAAATTTACAGGGCTGTGGAAATTAACGATTAATTAATCGATTAATCGTTAAAAATTTAAAAATCGATTAAAATTAATTTGATCGATTAAATTCGATTAAATTTAATAAAATAATTATATATTTTTTTCAAATTTATTTATAATTTATATTTTTTGTTACTTACATACTTTTCCCTCGTATTATTATTATTATTTATTTAGACGTGCATGCGTAAACAAAAAGGTTTTTCTTTCTTATTTCTTGCATAGCAGAATGAATTGGCTGTGTTACGTCACAAAATTTGGGAGCCATGGAATTACTGCGACTTAACAGATTTCGCAAAATAATGAATCGCAACTTAATGGGATCTATATATGCGTTATAAAAATATATTTAATCGAAATTAATCGATTAATCGATGAAATGTTTTCATGATTAATCGATCCAAAAAATAATAATCAGTATCAGCCTTAAAATTTACAAATTACTTTTAAATCATTTTTTTTCTTATAAATAAAATAAATAAATGAAATTTTTTAAACAACGATCACTCCATTAAAATACGAGTCCCATTAAAAAAATTTCAATTTGATTTCCAGGAATCTTGGACACACAGTACCAACAGCAACAACAACGGCAACGCCAGCAGGGTATGAATCCAATGATGATGATGATGATGCTAGTTCGTAAGTTTTTTAATACTTTTTTGTACTCCTACTCCTATCATAAGGCCCATATAAAATCCTTTTATGAAAATATTCTTTACTATAGCAAATCCTCATGGCCTGCGTTGCTAGGAAATGCCCACTTACTCAATTTTCTCGCCAAACGAATACTCAATTAAAGAACTTTATAAGAATCGCAATGCACTCTAACTTTCGGAAATTTATTTTAGTGTCACTTGCCTATTTGAAATGAAAACTTCTCAACTACTTTTTACTTCACTGAACATAAGTTTCCATGATGTACTTAATATCTATTATCATTTCGTCTAAAAATAAATAAATAAATAAAAAATATGTAACAATGAACAAACAAAACAATAAATCAACAGAAGAACTCGGAAAAAAAGTGCCGAGTGCGTTAAAAAAACCAAACCCCTCGTAAACAAAAAGCATCTTATAGTATTAAAAGCACGCTAAAAATGACATGATTATAATCTCTCATAAAGTTTTTTTCCTTCTTTATTTTCATATTAAGCCTAATTTTTCTATAATTCCAGCGATTGCTCATAAGTCATCAATTAAAGCGTTTGTAGTTAAACCTTCATATTTCATATCATCCTATATAATATAAGGCTAAGTTCTGTCCTGTCATCGATAGCGATTGGTCTCTCAAGCACACATGACTCCTACAGCCAATCATATCAAGTTAACGCGGACGTTCAAAACGAGTTATTTTTGGAGCAGTATTTCTTCCAAGACTTTATTTTGAGTTATGCGAGTTGGGATTTATAGTCAAAAAGCTCTGTTTTTACGAGTTATTTATTTTAACTATAATGAATGGTATTTTTGACGTGATGCACATGTATGCCGGTCGAGACGGCCGTTGAATGGGAGTTACAACATGCCACCGAACGGTGGCGCAAAGTCCTTGGACGGGCTTGGTTGCTCGTAAATAATAATTTTTTAATATTAAAAAAACCCGCTCCTTGTATTCTAAACCGCATCTTATTGCCAGATTATTAAACAGTGTCATTTGAGTTCGACTCCACTTACTGAAATTTTCAATCTGTCGCTTGTAACAACATTCGAATTTTTTTCTCTCTCTCTACCCCCCTCACCCCCACCCCAAAAACAGCTGAGATGGCCGAGTCTATGATGTCCGGCGAGAACCCGATGTTGACCATGATGCTGATGCAGTCCATGCAGCAAAACCGTAAGTACTTCTGGCGTCTGTGCCTGATGTCTTTAGCCCCGTCCTCCCCCATCCACCCACCCTCAACCCTCCATTTCATTTTAAGGGTGTGGTTTACCTGACTGTGTTAACCCGTTCTGTTGTGACATAATTTTAGCTTAAAATATTCATCTCACCTAATGTTTACAAATACAGTGAAACCTCTCATAACGAGCGCAATGTTTGACAGACTCGTACTCGTTATGAGAGGTGCTCGTTATGAGAGGTTCCGCTGCAGTGTACTTGGATATCGATGCCTAACTTCTGATCCCAAATCGCCTACTAAGTCATTTACTAAAGACGCGTGATGTCTTTTAGCATCATCTGTCATGCGTCTATTATTTAAATATATCATTTTCGACAAAACCTTTTTGTTCCATTAACTCGAAATAAGAATAACGAAACATTAAATGTAATCCTGTCTCACACAGACAAGCCCCAC